>JAWPHD010000241.1:0-392500 GCA_037043455.1 Cyrtodaria siliqua | reverse complement strand
ACGGGAAACAAATCACTATTTTGTTTAGGCATAATACCAGATAACTGAATGCAGTTATAACTTTATAACTGCATACAGTTATATAACTGCATCACGTTATTAAGTTAGTCATGGTAGAATTAGTTTGCATTTAATTCTAACACGGCCTCCGCAGTCTTTCATATACACAAAGAAGAGAGACCGATGTATGTTATTCTACGATAAAATACAGCTGTTCCATTAATTCCCCGCGTATATTTCATCCGTTGGAGGCGCCGCGTTAAATGACGTCCAGGCGCGTAGCTGCCTATACGCGAGTACGCGGCTGAATCAACATGATTCTGACAAAAGCACCTCAGAATGCACCAGATTGCACCATTGTTTTCAACATTTTCCGTGGGGGCATGCCCCCGGACCCCACTACCACAATTATGAATCCACATGAATAGAGGGCTAGCTACGCCCCTGACGTCACTTGGTAAATATACGTCACGAAGACAAACTCAACATTAATGTTAATGAAATGTTAAAAACAACAAACGTGCCATGCTGCCAAACCGTGCACACACCCGATATAAACCCATCATATGCATCAGTACATATAACATGACTAAGCATCTTGAACAATTTGAGAACTTTTGACGTCATATAGCACAAGCTACATGACGTAAGCAATGACAATTGTTTGTCACGTGACTTGAAACAAGTCAATTGCGTGTATAGAAACGTAGAACTTTGCATACGGGGGCGCCCAATGGAACAGCATGTAAACATAGCAGCCTGATAGCCTGATAGCAGCCTGATTACCTTGACCTCCGAGATAATATATAGTGCCCCAACAATAGCGTAAACAATGGGGTTATTGTTGTGTTAGAATCGAAATAATAAATACGTACCTGTATTTTATCGGCGAATAAAATACAGTTAGTCGTTCGGATGCGAGTAGTTAAATCACTCGTGCTAACGCCCTCGTGATTTAATTACTACGCATCCGAACTCCGAACTGTATTTTATTCACTGATAAAACACAGGTACATATTTATTATTTCTTAAATAAAAACAAAATAGCGTAAACAGATAAATTATCAAAAATAAATATCATTAGGATCACGAACATGTAAGATGATTGCCTGTTCGAATCATGTTTTTGAAAAATACAACAACTCAAATTAGATTTCATAACTGTGTACAGTTATATGACTTTATTAAGTTACTTATATTTTAAGTGCCATAGGTTTAACATTAACAGGGCATCACTCGGTAGTCAACATGGTCACTCAGCAGGACCTTTTATTAAGTAATATAAATTATGTTTATTTGTAGAAAATAATGGCTTCAAGAGATTCACTATTCCCTTCCATATGTTTAAGTAACATAGACAATAACTCAAATAAGTTATCAATGACTGCATATCGAGGCTCAACCTCAAAACATACCAACTAGACAGGGAACTATTAGTATGATTAGCATATTAGAGTCCTACTCTTCTTTCTGAAAACTGGCTCGTAATAAACTGAGAACTGCCTTGTCGATAAACATGATGAACATAGAACTACAGGTTATGCAGTACGTAGCCATTTAGTAAGCTTGGTACCCCATCAGCATGCTCAGAAACCAACGCAAGCATGTAACAGGGAGGAGGCGTGTACAAGGAATAGTCTTCGCCCTCCATCGTCCCCCTTTATTACTTCTCTATCATTTTGTTTACTATATTGTTATTTTAAAAATCTCCCACACACCACCACCTCATCTCCCTACTCCCGTCATTTCTTATTCCTTGTCTCTGACCCCACCCAATATCCTCTCCCACATATAGCATATACATTTGGCCATACCTCTCTGTCTACGATATTATTCATCTCATTTCCCATTGAGGTTGCTCTCTCAGTGTAAGTTATTAAAACTGTTACCATGGTTACAGGACATACAAAAAACGTTTTTCACACAATTTACTTTCAATTGGTATTTAATATTTAACATCATTTTTATTTATCATGTTTATTTAAAAAAATAACATGTTGAACAGCTGTCCCATACAATTTCATTTCCCAAAGTGCACGTACATTTTCATCATATATAAACATAACGATGACTATGAATATACGAACAAGCCTGCACGAGTTATCTTATCTCATTTTTCGATTTTCCGACATTTAGCAGACAATAACTTACACAAGTTACATTTTTCTTAGACCGATCAACCTTCCAACACGATGCGTAGAAGTTTATCGGCGATGCGTACGAGCATTGTTGACTAACTTTATCAGGGAAAGGTACAATAAAACAGGGAAAAAATACGGCAGGCGCCGAAAAAAATGGGAAAGGATATAAATATGTGTCTGAAATTACTCAAATTTGATCAATTTTGTGAAAAAAAGCGCATAAAAATCGGAAAATTATCACTCTCCGTCAAGTCAGCTTCCATGCTGTCAATGCTGCTGGTACTTCCCGTCTTGCTACATGCCTTGAGCAGTAGCAATGACGTAAACTACCGCGAATTTAAAAATAAACAGCGATTTTCCAAGGATGTTCACTGCTACGAAATAATAACGTGTACAAGTTATTTGGAGAATAACTTCAATCAGTTACACCCCTGACTGATCATATGAATTAATGTTAATGAACATTAATAATACAACAACCAAACTCTATTATTAACAATAATTCAGTCGGATGGATAATGAGGCAGAATTTAGTGCCGCGATATGCACATCGCGTATGTAACTGATACACATTAAAATGTTCTATTCGAATTTAGATTAAGCCCCATAATTATTAAAGATCGCATCCAGTCCCTTTAAAGTACCGATCGCAAACAGAATAAATTGAAGATAGAACTTTGCATAACATATCTAATTGCGAAGTAATTGGATATTTATGAAAAGCGTTTGTTCTCTGTACGCAAGGCCTGGACTCCAGTTTATAAATCAATTACGCGCTTCAGTGTTTATAACACAAAACGAATACCATTGACTTATGAAAACAGCGGGGGCGGGCCCCATCATCACCAGGGTTATCTGTAACATATTTCGTTCAGGCTCTGTGTTTTACAACAGCCAGTCGGAGTTGAAAAGTATATATCAGGCAAGTGCACGCTATATTTTATTCACTACATATATAGTAGTATTTTGTTAAAATGCCATTGAACGCCATGACATTGGGGCATACGATCCCAAGACGTCTCGATGTTTATATGAAGGATGGCATAGATAATCAGGATTTTAAATTAAATATTCCCGAAATGTAAGCTTTTACAGGGCAGTGTTTAGTTCCCTGTCATAATAAATAGAGGCGTCAAGTGCCCTATTACAGTGCAGCGATTAATTCTCTGTCATAAATTGAGGCGTTAAGTGCCCTATTGCAGAGTAATGTTTAGTCAGCTTATAGTTCCCACTTATATACAGAGGCGTACATAGAGTCCTTATTGCAGAGCAGTGTCTAGTCCCCTGTTATCAATATAGGCGTCAAGTGCCCTATTACAATGCAGCAATGTGTCATAAATAGAGGCGTCAAGAGCCCTATTACAGTGCGGCGATTAACGCTCTGTCATAAATAGAGGCGTCAAGTGCCCTATTACAGTACAGCAATGTGTTATAAAAAGTGGCGTGAAGTGTCCTATTACAGTACAGCAATTTGTCATAAATAGAGGTGTGAATAGCCCTATTACAGTACAGCAATTTGTCATAAATAGAAGCACCAAGTGCCCTATTAAAGTGCGGCGATTACTTCATTCTCTGTCATAAATAGAGGCGTTACGTGCCCATTAATAGAGGCGTCAAGTGCCCTATTGCAGAGTAGTGTTTAGTCAACATTTAGCCCTCTGTCATAAATAGAGGTGCCAAGTGAACTATTACAGTGCGGTGATGAATGCTCTGTCATAAAAAGAGGCGTCAAGTGCCCTATTACAGTACAGCAATTTGTCATAAATAGAGGCGTCAAGTGCACTATTACATTGCGGCGATTAATGCTATGTCATAAATAGAGGCCTATTGCAGAGTAGTGTTTAGGCGGCATTTTTGTTCCCACTCATATACAGAGGAGTCAAGTGCCCTATTGTAGAGTAGTGTTTAGTACCCTGACGTAAATAGAGGCGTCAATAAGTCCCATTTTACAGTGCAACAATGAGTGCTCTGTACAGAGCAGCGTTTAGTTCCCACACATATACACAGGCGTTAAGTGCCTTATTGTAGAGCATGATTTAGTCTCCTGTCATACATAGAGGCAAGATCGTTGGATACCCCTTTAAGTGCTTTGTTACCGAGACCGTATATTGCTCAATTATTCTCATACTCTCAAATCACATATGCACTGAGGGCCGTCTTCAGCACGGACACGACGTAGAGATATATTAATACTCAGAAGCATCGTGTCTCTCGCTGTATTCACTAATTCAGAAGATGGCCCCAAAGAAAAGATAGCCCGACGATGACAAGGTCAACAAAGAAAACCAAATCAAGCGAAGTATCAATTTTACCTAGAAGCATCTTAAATTATAAAATTGTTCTAGTTCATGATAAAACCCGTATATCAATCAGATTATGATATTATAATCATTTCGTTAATGTCTAAGTTTTCAAAACACCATATATTTAGAATGGAATCGGGCGTAAAATGCTGAAATGAACCCTGGTGCGTCACCTCGGATAGCACGTATAACTTTGCAGAAGGAATTTCTTTGCAAATAAGAGAGAATGTGTAGGATCATTCATTATGTTTTGGTCATATAGAATAGAAAATATTAATATTTGTCAATTTTAAGTCGGACACCTAGACTCCCATAAAAAGCCTGAATCAGATGTACCCCCTTTAATACGGGAAATAACAGATAATGTCGCTCTAAGAGTCACGGCCTCACTGTCCGAAATAATAGAAAAGGCTTTGGCCTCTAAGGAAAAAGTAACTGAAAACGTCATCATATATGACAATGTTAACTCATTAGTCGGCACACTAACAGGTGGATCTAATGCACACAAATCGTTTACAAGCGTAAGAATGCAGGTCGACTCCATGATATCAGTAAAGATATTGATATTTGATATTATTGGCTATTGAGTTCGTAGATCTACCTCATTTAAGACACGTCCTTTTAGACACAATCCCCAAAATATATATCATATATTTGAAAATATTAAATATCAATTTCATTGATAACTGTAACATTTTAAGATCTCAAAGTTCTCTGAATCTTTTCAAAGTTCAAGAGCTCATACAGTCTGTGATCTTATCAACAGGTGTCTGTTAATAGTCATTTATCATTGTCTGTGAGTGGCAACAGACAGTTATATGTTCAAAGATGTCGGTGGGAATAGTTAACCTCCACCTAATTCAGTTAATGGTACAATTATTGGTCATTCGCGTTTATTATCATTACCGTATCTTTGATTAAGAATGGCATTACAGTTCACACTTTCCCAGGAAACAGATAATTTAGTAATTTACACATGAAACCGAGACATGTATCAAAACAAGTCAAAGATCAGTGTCCATTATAATCGTTTGTTGTGTTACAAGAGAGATGACATAATTCCACAAGGGTCCGATCTTAGTTTTATTCCAGACCTATATTATATAGAATATAGTCTTTGAGTTTTTGTGTTGTTTTTTTTAATTTTCTCTTGTCGGGATAGTGTCTGTTCACCAGTTTGATCCGTTTGCATATCATCAGAGGTTTCATTAATATTTTCCATTAAATCATGAGACACAGAGATATAGACATGCGTAACGTTCCGTTTATTCGACACTGTCGTCGTCGGCGCGAACGAGCACGCTGTGTCGTGAAATAAAAAGCGGTAAGATCGTATGCCCAATCATAAATCCGCCCTTCCCGATTTTCTTTTTTTTTTAATTATCACCACATACTATTTCATCATACATATAAATTGTACTGTAGATAGTGTATTATAGAAAATAATATTGTATACCGTCTTCAAATGTTTGTATAATATATGAAATAAAACATTTTATCACAAAAAAAAATAAAAAATAAAAAAAAAATAAAAAAATAAATAAAATAAATTAAAAAATAAATATATTCAAAACTTTTACACCCGGTCAACTTTCGGTAGGTCGAATTATTCAGTAGGTAAAAATAAAGGGTTTACTAGGACTTGATCATCATTTTAAAAAAAATACTGTTGTAAAATTCAAATTTCCACTACTGGTGATTGACAGTTGATAACATGTCTACCAGCCTACAAGACATTAGCTATAATGAAAATAATTATTTTGTCATAAACAAGAGTATGATAATGGACCTTTGGAAACGGCCGAGCACGACACATACGAAATATTGCAGTCTCGGTTTGATTGAGACTGTTCATGAGCGGTAGTGAAATATGCTAGCTACCGCTCACGCCCTCTAGCCCCGGATTGAGCAGAACTCAATATTCATAAAATCAATAGTACACAATTTTAACCATCCCGAAGATGGCATGCATACGGCGGTGGACATGGAGTTATTTGCTTCCCCATGTCAGACGGCGTATGGTCCCAGTATCTAATAAAATTAAATGCCCCGAAGAGCGAAATGAACATAATGGAATTTAGTTGGGAGCAGCGGTTATGAAGCCTGCGTATCACAAGGAACAGCCAAAAGACTAAATTAAAAAGCAGACAACATATCCTATAAGTGGTTAAACAATACCCAGAGCCTTTTATCGGCCGGAGTAGTGGAACCACCGAATCAAAAATTAAGTAAGAAAACAAAAGAAATTGAAAATGTACCACCGATAACTAAATATAAGTATCGGGCTCAGCGATCTCCAAAGATCGAATGAATAACAGTACTGATTGCAATGAATAACTGACTGATCGAATGAATAACAGTACTGATTGCAAACATTATTTATACAGACATTTAGAAGTCGCATGTACATGGTCCTGACTCATAATTTCCATAAATTACCCATGTAGGAACTTTTGGTAAATTTGAGAGCCATTGAATAACCATTTCTAAAAGACATGTTTGCATTATATCCATTCTGTGTCATACATAACTAAGGATGCAATGTTCAGTCCAATTAATTATTTTTTGCTGTTTATAATGGGTCATTACCTGAACAAGCTATGCTAGGCACTTTAGAAATGTATACACAATAATTATGTTTGAGTTATTTGAGGTTCTAAAACACATGTTCGCATTATATCCATTCTATGTCATACATAACTTAGGAAGCATTGTTCATTCCAATTAATTATTTCTTGCTGTTCATAGTCGTTCATTACCTGAACAAGCTCGGATAAGCACTTTATAAATGTATACAAAATAATTATGTTTGAGTTATTTGAGGAAAAACATGATTATTTGTTTTAATTGGAATCAAATAGGCACATACACTCCAAAGTTTATAATTTCACTTCTTGATAGGTAATGGATAATTGCCTAGGATAATTGCCCTCCTTGTCTTTGTCTATTATACCGGATTTCACCATAATGACGTTTACTGCTGTAACCATACCATGTGCCTTTAACAGCGAACGTTTAATCGATCGGCATCTGTCGACAGATAAGATCACACTACGGGATCTCCAATCAATAACTGGAACATAAAATGTATACTGTCTTGACGGACATTTCTCCGGTCATTAATAAATCCTACGCTGAATGTGAAAAAGCCATATTAGTGCTCCGTCTGACAACAGGTGTCAAGCAAGACCTTTTGATATGCAAACAATTTTTAGCATCGCTCAGCGGAAATTCTACGTTCTTTTCAGACATGCTGCTTTCTCTCGTTTACAGACGCCAGTGGAACAGTCGGCTGTGGAGCTATTTACAACGTGTCCGACGGCATTATTCGGCACTTGGGACGGTTGCGGTCAAATGCGTTTACGAAATACGTACAGCAATAAATAGAGGCCAGTGGGTTCACGGCCTTCATTACAGATAACATGGAACATACAAAGTAATCTTCCATGCGTTCATTTCATTTATAACATGAGAGGCCGGTGCTGGTTGCATTCAAACTAGAGTCTTTATCAAATAATGACCACACCATGGGTTCATGTGAGGTTGTATTCGTACACACGGGGAGTGACCTTACCATGTGTTCATGTAAGGTCATTCTTGTTTATAAACTACATGGATATACCTATAGTTCGTATGTGTCGTGTTCGGCCGTTTCCAAAGGTCCACTTGAAAGAGACATTTTTAAGTCGTACATTCGACGGAATACCACTTTACGAGAGATTCAACGTATATGAATTAGTTTTTGCTTAGTGATTTAATGTATATGAATTATTCGTTATTCACGTGTACAGTTATGTCAGGATCGCACCATGGGTTCATGTACGATCGTTCAGACGCGTTTTCGGTGTAATGTGCATTTCGCTAAAACATCAGCATAAAATACGCGTAATTAATTTGTTTGTTTTTTACTTTTGTTGTTTTGATTTCGATATATGCCAAGGTCATTCGCTTTGTCCCTTTCTTATGGCGATTTCATCAGTCAAATTGTCTGATGAGAGTGGCGAAAATCGCCATAGCTAATTAAAAATACATCTAGCAATAAGATTATATAAATACCATTAATGTTTTTAATATAAAAACAGTTGTTTCCAATTAACGACAAATCGTGTAACAACATAGATTACGTAATATTGCATACTAATATTTAGCACATCTAATTGTATAGTGCTTTATTCTATAACAGTTTTATTATGTAATTAACGGAAATTAATATGTGTTACATAATATTACAATGTTTTATGCAATATTACATGTCTACTATTTCAACTTTAAACACATTCACACTCTTGTGAATAAAAAGTCACAGTGTGGCATATATCGACACTACACCTACTAGTTGTTTGTTACTTACTCCCAGAATAAACAATGCGCATAAATGATCTAATTGCGAATTAATTGGATATTAATGCAACGCGTTTTTTCTCTGTACGCACGGCCTGGACCCCGGTTTATAAACCAATTACGCGCTTCAGTGTTCTTAATAGAAAACGAAAAACACTGGCTTAGGAAAACAGCGGGGGCGGGCTCCATCATCACCAGAGTTATCTGTAACATATTTCATTCAGGCTCTGTGTTTTACAACAGCCAGTCGGAGTGGAAAATTCTAAAACCGCCACAAGCCCCAACCAACCACCCTACAAAAAATAATAAATATATAAATGCACACTATGCCATAGCGCTCGTATTGACTTTATTCTACTTCTAAGCGCCATGAATAGGCGAATATCGCCATAGCTAATTAAATACATCTAGCAATAAGATTATATAAACACCATTAATGTTTTTAACATAAAAACAGTTATATCGAGTTATATCGAGTAACAACTTATATTACGTAATATGGCATAATAATATTTAGTAAATCTAATTATGTAGTGCTTTTTTCTATATCATTTTCATTATGTAATTAACGGAAATTAATATGTGTTACATAATATTACAAGGTTTCATACAATATTACTTGTCTACTATTTGAACTTTAAACACATTCACACTCTTATGAATAAAAAGTCACATTGTGGCACATATCGACACTACACCTACCAGTTGTTTGTTACTTACTTCCCAGAAAAAAAACATGCGCATGAAACACACAAACAATTAAAATATATGCACAAAATATCTATCAGAATCAGAATAAACTGAAGATAGAAATTTGCATAAAACATACAAACAAATTAAAATGTATGCACAAAATATCTAGCGCAAACAGAATAAATTGAAGATAGAAACTTGCACAAAACATACAAACAAATTAAAATATATGCACAAAATATCAATCGCAATCAGAATAAATTGAAGATAGAACTTTGCATTAAACATACAAACACATGAACATATATGCACCTGTTTGTCAAAAGGTAGTTTGCATGTATAAGCATGTAATTCAGACCGCATGATACATCTAGTGCAGTGGTGTGATTATATGTACATACCTAACCCGCCAAATAACGGGAAAATTACACTACAAAACCGTTGATCAAAATTCTATCCAGGTATATGTGCCGGTTAAAAGTAAACAGATATGAACGGGTTTTTAAAATACTCATGACTGAATATATTAGTATATCGGATTATTAGTTGGTAACTCTTAATTCGACGCTTCAGTTTTGGGGATTAGTAACAATTGAATGTTGTTGGCCTGATAGCTACTAGAAACGCAACTCTGGAATTTCCACTATATAATGCTTATACTACACACTTACTTCCACGTAATATTCCAGAGAAATCCCAATATGTTGTGTAAAAGAAGGCTTGAAGCTAGTTACAGAAAGGACGAAACGGTGCTGTTGTAGACTTTTTAACTATATTACACAAGATATTATTTCCATGATATGTAATTTGAAAAAAATAATCACAGTGCTATAGTATAGTGACATTGATTGACTTTCTGTGTCAAAATAGACTATAAACTGTATTTGGGGATGTGTTTCATTTTAAACAGTATATGCCTGCGTAAGACCTCTCCCGTATCAATGTACATAACATAAAATGTGGAATTGTAATAAAGTTTGCACATATTGGTTTGACAATTAGTTTAGAATCTTTGAAACATGTGTACCGTGATTGTTTAGTATGACTATTTTGTATTGTCGGAAAGAATTCAGAAAAATGAAAAAGTGAAGAAAGAAAACAAGTGAAAAAAGAATCAACAGAGAGAAAATAGATGGAAACCAATAAGAAATATTTATAAAAACTATATCGATTATTACAAAATATAATGGTTTGCATATGAGTTTCTGAAACCAATACTTAATCTTGGTATTTAAGATAATTGAAAACAAAACAAACAAACAAACAAACAAAAACGATACGATATAAAGGAAGACAGATGATGAAAAGTTAATTTCATCTAGCATTGTGACATAACATATTCTAAAATACAATAGTATATGCATACATATATACGTATATACATCTATAATTCTATGAACATCTCTTGGTATACTTGATGTATTTGTGGACGACAAGTACACTTTCTGAATTCGTAGTATTGGAACTGCCATTCAATATCAAGTCAATATTGATATGGGTAACATCAACAAGATTGGCTAGGGTATCAAATAAATCATTTCTGAACTGGTAATACAGTGGGCAGTAGAAAAAGAAATGAGTATTGTCCTCACATGTGTTGCCAAATTTCGGACATACAGTTGAATATGTCAAGAAGAGGTAAAATAAATGCTTATTTAAATTACTGGAGTTATTTCTTAATTGGCAAAGGATGATGTTTTCATTACTATTATAGTAATATGGGCTATTGATCCTATGATCCTAAGATCAATGGCCTTAGATTTATGCTTAAATTGTTCAACAGATGGTGCGTTATTTGCTTCTAAAGGTAAAGCATTCCACTATTAAAGTGTACTCGGTACAAAGCTGTTGTATTATGACAAAATGGGAGACGTAAGTTTAATCCTGAAGATCGAAGTTCAAAGGTTATAATTATTGTTTACGGGTAAGGATGGCTGGATTAAGTTATACAGGTAATACACTGTCTTGGCAATATGAACGCTGAAGAAAGGATTGTAGCGAGGTTGTGTACATTTAAAATCGATTTAAGCTAGCCGGTGGGCCATATTGCCCACTGAGCGTTCCAAGTCGGTAATCCTGTCTTGTTTTTGGTAGTACAGTGCGGATCAACCGTGTCGTTGCGCTTGCGGACTATGATTTCTATAGGACATTTTTTTCTATTTTTTATGAAATTAATTATTTTGTAAACAGTAACAAGTTTATGATATTTCATTTTTTTTTTGCTAATGTTTCTAAGTTCATTTGAATATGTAAGTATGAACTAGAGGATTTGCACCTGAGACCTGTTATTATTCGTGCTGCTTCAACTTGGACGCCCTATAATAGGTCAGATTCTCACTGTATACAGTTATCACAGAATCACCATATTCAAGTATACGCCTTATACAGGCGATATATATTTTTAATAGAGAATGTCTTTCTAGTTTGCATTGGAGCATTTTTAGAATGTTCAATCGTGCACGTGCATTTTCGTATACATTTTCTATATGATGCGACAAAGTTGCATTTGACTGATTTGATAACCCAAAAGTAAATATAAAAATGGAACCGGAAAATTAGCAATCAAGGACAAGAGTCAACCACAAACACACAAAGAAACAAAGAGAAACTATATATAAAGATGAATAAAAGGACAGATAAGACCTCACAAATACATAAGGGTTGAACATAAGGATACCGCCTTGGAACGGTCAGTGGCAAAAAGGCCGCTGGTGTGGTTTAAACCAGGTTCTAGGGTGCACCAAATCTCACTCTTACCCTATTGTCATCCCAATAAACGAGACAGTGTAAATACAGTTATTCCCTAAAAGTTATAATCTCTAGCAAACAAGGCAGCGTTAATAGGCAATATAAGTAAAACACATAAATGATCACGTATATATAATATAAGGGTACGACATGACAGGATTAAAGACAAATATCAAACGCTACCGTCCTATAAGAATTTAGGTAGACGTCATCATAGGGTCCACAATCTGTACGGTCATCGCACATTCAAAGAGGAAAGCATAGTGGCGAACTGCAAATAGGTCAAGCACTAAACATGCTGTAAGTTTCAAAATGATCAGGTCATATTAACCTCTTTTGATAAACATTTTATTTAATAAAGATTGTATGAAAGTGAGTATTGCCAAGGATCTTACGAAGTTTGCAAATCACATCATCATAGAAATCAGGTTGTGATAGTCCTTGTCGAAAAAGAGTTCTTAAATAACTTTTATATTTTAAAAGTAGATAATTTTTAACCTAATACAATTTTGCAAATGTTTTTTGAAGTTTATGTTAACGGTAGCCCTGCTGGAGTAGCTTTTTAGTTATATTAATATTATACAAATATTACGAATATTAAAGTCCTTAACACGACTACAAGCTCTAGAGAAACGAATAAGTTGAGAAACTTAGACCCTGTAAGAAGTAGCTCAGAGTTAAGAGAACATCCCCATCTAAATAAGGATAATTAACAATATCAACATTAAAACCATCTCTCTTGTCATATATTTTACTAATTATTTTTCCATTTGTTATAGAGAGATGTAAATCAGGAAAGGAAGCGACAGTATCAGACATGTTATATTGGTTGAGTTGAAGTTCTTAGGATAGATATCATTAGCAATAGTATAAAAAGAAGGATTGTCAACGTTCAGTATGTCATCCAAATACCGAGTGGTGTCACTCAACATGAAATCTCTTTCATAGAATACAAAAACAAATCTGTGACAAGAGGTGCACAGTTAGTACCCATAGGTATACCAAAACATTGTCTATAAACGGTAGTTCCATACCTGACGAAAATATTATCTAATAGGAAAATGTGTGCTTCACAAACTTCATGGCAAGTGCACATAATTAGGCCGTGTATTGCTACCCACATTTTAACATATTGGTACCACTCAAGCTGGCAAATTCTAATATACATTTGCGGAAAGGTCAATGTCTTACGCTTTTTTTAAGCCAGGATATTTTTTTTAGTTCGGTAGTTTGTGTGTAAAAATATTGTTTTATAAAAGGAGTTATTTTTTAAGAAAATATTCTAAATTGATATAAAAATGGATGTATGGCATGGATCCACTCCACCAATTTGTTGTTGTGCATTTGATTGCATTCAAAATGGTTACGTAAATCATATAAACATATAACAGTTCAATAGTTCAACCCTTAAAAACGAATAAAAACATATGGAAGCAACCATTTAACCATTTTAATCTTTAAACGCACATTCTACCGAAAGAAGGTAAAGATAACCAAATTAATTAGAATGTGTTTATCCTTTTTAAGAAAATTACATGATAATATAGTTTTTTACATTTTATATCTACGAAACAATACGAAATAATATAAAAATGTGACTTCTCTGTAATAAATATGTTGCTATATAGGGAGATAAGAAAGTACATTTTTAAGTTTTTAATTAAAAAGATTGAGCTAACATTAAGAAATGATTCACAAAAATGTTACAATTCAAAGTTCCATTTTATTTGTATTTGTGTCATCTCCGTAGCATGGCAGACAGGTAGGGATCTCGTTTGCCGTAGTCTGTCTTCATTCGTCGTCTTCGTCCATCAGTTCGTCACGCTTTAACGTGCAACCTGAACTAGGTGATAACTTAAAAAGTATTTAACCTATTTTCATGAAACTTCATAACTTCATGAACATCTTCATCTCACCCCAAAGAAAGTCGTTACACATGTCTAATAACTTTGTCTTTCATTTCGGAAAAGTTATGTCCCTTTCCATTAAACCTTTACCTGCAACCTGACCAAGCTCATAACGTTTAATAAGCACATGGCAGCCTATAAAAGTGTTCTGTGTAACAACCTTCTAGTTATTTATTTAACATATGCAAAAGCCTATTTGATTATTTGAAAGAATATTATTTAAACAGCAGGTTGTCTAAATGGGCACACAGTATATAGTTTTAGCTGATGCTGAGATTTTCCAATCCAATCCACAACGCAGTAGGATGGGCATACAACAAGCCGTTGTAATGACAACAAGCACATGTTATGTGACCCTGGAATAATTATCAACTGGATATCAGTTAATAACAAGCAAGGTTTTACGCAAGCGTAAAAAAAGCTGCCGATAAGTAAATAAACATGACTGTGGGCCTGTGAACTGATAGATATGCAAACAATTGTTTGTATAATTAATGAAAATCTGAGAGTTATCAAGCTGAAATAAGTGTTGCTGTTTTTTTCAAAAGCAATAACTACTCAATGGATGCGTCAATAGTGTTCCCTGTGAAACTTGGCCTAGGCCTTATTGATATAATCATTAATGATAGTTAAAACAATTAACAACACATACTTGTTAACGTTTCGGCTTGACAACTTTCCCCATAATTTAATTTTTTGATATAATCATTAAAATGTAAAGTGATAAAAAAATAAAAAATCATTTGAAGAGACAGTGTGGACAATCTGATTTGCTTCTTTTTCGCTTCTTTTTGGCATTATACAAAAACCCGATATAACGCTAAACTTTGTCGTTATATATTCATGGATTCAATACATTTCATGGATCTTCATCCATTCATGAAAGCACCTTTAAAGAGTTGCACTTATTCCATTCCAATACTTGCGATTTCATTCAGTTGCACTTACGATTTCATTTTGCTCCGTAAACATCCCGGACATATACAGATCCCGGAAACATTGCCGCATTCTACACTGAGTAGACTGATTTACGAAAACGTCAAATCCATAGGCGAAACGGTAACCTCTGAACGTTCAAAAATATGTGTTGATACTATTCAAGTTTTTTACGACGAGATCTCTAGGAATTAAATTTGTAAAGCATGCTTATCGTCACTTACATGAGTCACAGTCAAGTACAAAACCCATATAGGCTGAATAATCCAGTGTCTCATTACACCGGCTTGTTGAATGGCCATCCTATAGCGTTGTGCATTCAATTGGTCAGCTCTTGATGAGAAGTATTCCCAATACATATGCAGCAGCGACAGTAAAACATTTACGTGCATACCACCACGTGCAATAAAGGTCCTCGGAAAATATTACATACCTTTAGAATAGGAATGGTACACCTTGGACTTTGTTTTAAGGCCTGATATAACAGATGACCCATCTGTTCGTTTACAATTTCAGAATGTTATCAAAGTATCTTGCGAAACTTACTCTACACTGTACTTGCAGAAAGCATAGACTTCCCTGTATTGTAACATGGTGTGGATGCAGGGAAGTTAGTTGTAGCATGTATACTAGATTCAGAATGTTAAAATGCGTCAACATTCGGCAGATACAAACGTAGTATTCTGTTAAAGATGTTAATATCATGATTGTCTCTTACAATAGCTTTGAGACGTATATTATATTCCAGCTGAGTTTTCTTTAAAACTACGTTTACTTCTGAATTTCATTTTTCTCAACCCAAAACCGAATTATCACTTCTCTCGGTTCTGTTAATTGGCATATACTTTTTTGCAATAGTTTAATAAAAGAAATGCTACAATGGCATTTACGCATGCAATTTGTGAGTTTGTGAGTTTGGGTTTAATTATCAAAATCGTTTAAAATATCTTCAATCTATGCATTACAAAGACAAATTCTTTTTTTAAACTTTTTTTTTTTTGGTTCTGTGTTTGTTCGCCCATTTTTTCCCCATATACAATAGCATAATAAGAAAAGGTTGAAAACCTTCAGCTCCCTTTCATTTCAAAAGAAATTATTTTTTAATAAATTTTCGTAAATTGTATTTGCAGTTTTCAAGTTACTTCGGAACTTTTTTTCTGTACCTTAATATATATTTATTTACATTTTTGAAAACAACTTTGTTTTGTTATAAATAAATATCCAAACATATTTTATTTCATGCTTTATTTTTGCAGATTTTCTCCAAAAATGTCAAAATGGATAAACTTTGTTTATTTCAATAATTTTTCTCATGCACATTAATATAATAGTATGTTTAAAGAACATTCAACCCCCTTATATTGCAATAAAATTGTCTTTTAAATAGTCCAGTTTTCGGCGGTTTTGGTTTAATTTCGATATTCTGGACCAAACGAAATGGCATTTTCAAATCTCTGATCCTTTAGGAAAGTCTCTTCTGTAGCTCATGACACCGTTACAAAAAAAAAAAAAAATACTACAAACGACTTCTGTTTTGCTATATTTTAATCAAAATTTAAAATTTCATAATTATTCCAAAAATCAGTGACTTTAATTCATTTTGTGTTGATTTCCCCCCAAAATTTCAAGATTTATATGTTTTATTCATTCCAAATATTTGTTTTCTTGAACATGTATATAACAGATAACTTTAAGGATTTTCAATCTTCTTATATTGTAATAAATGAACCAACTCATTTCACAGAAAATTCATCTTCAACAATCGACATTATTTTGGTTAATAATAAAGACAATGTATTGCTATGCGGTGTAGGGGACCCCTTTTTACAAAAAGATGTTCGTTATCGTTATCGAAAAGCTAAACGAAACAATACACCGAAATTTCGAAAACTTAGAAACGAAGCAATTGACCTTCTTCGAAATAACAAAGTTGTCCATCTTCAACAATTGTCTGAAAAACTTAAAACTGAAAATCGATCTTCTAAAAACTGGTGGTCAACATTGAAATATTTTATGTTTTCAAATCGCAAGGAATCTGTACCCCGTTACACTCAAACGATTCTATTATTACCAATGACTTTGACAAAGCAAACTTATTGAATCATTTTTTTCGAGATCAAACTCTTATAAATGACGATAATACTCAAATTCCCGTCTTACCTACTGTAAACGACTCGAACATAAGTTCCATAACACTATGTCCTCTTGAAGTAAAACAAATTTTAGAAACCCTAGCCTTAGGAAAAGCTGTAGGTCCTGATACAATTAATAAGCGTGTTCTAGAGAACTAGCTACCGAATCATCAGAACCTCTATGTTCTTTTTTTAATCATTCCTTAAACGATAGCATTGTCCCGGTTACCTGGAAAGAAGCCCACGTTTGCTCAGTATTCAAATCTGGAGACCAATCAATTGTTTCCAATTACAGACCTATAGCACTTCTCTGTACTGTTGAAAAGGTTTTGGAAAAAATCGTTTTCAAACACGTATCAACTTCTTTCTAACCAATAGCTTTTTAACTTCACTGCAGTCTGGCTTTGTTCCAGGTGACTCAACAGTTAACCAGCTTGCGTATTTATATAACATTTTTTGTCAAGCTTTTGATTCTGGAAAGGAAATTAGGGCGATTTTTTGTGATATTAGCAGAGCCTTTGATCGTGTTTGGCACGAGGGACTTCTTTTAAAATTAAAGGCTGTTGGTATCACAGGAAATCTCTTAACATGGTTCAAAAGCTATGTTACTGATAGAAAATAACGCGTTGTCCTACCATGTATCCAATCTGATTGGAATAACATTAAAGCCGGTATTCCCCAAGGCTCCATTTTGGGACCACTGTTATTCCTTCTATGCATTAATGATATTGTTATAGACATCAATTTAAATATTCGTCTTTTTGCAGACGATACAGGTTTGTTTATTGTTGCAGATAATCCGATATCTGCTGCGAATACACTGAATTCCGATCTCTTGAAAATATCAAATTGGGCAGATAGATGGCTTGTCAAATTTAATCCATCCAAAACTAAATCTCTTCTTATTTCACGTAAAGTCAATTTTATCAACCACCCACCAGTTTTTTATGAATGACCAGATAATAACTGAAGTCGATGATCATACATGTAAACACCTCGGCGTCTTTTTGTCAAATGATTAAACCTGGCACAAGCACATCGAATATATCAAATCAAAGGCATGGCAGAGGATTAACATTATGCGGAAACTTAATACAAACTAGATAGAGTGTCCTTAGAAACTATATATACGTCCTTCATAAGACCAATTTTAGAATACGGAGATATTCTATTTGATAACTGCAAACAATATGAAAAATATGAGTTAGACAAAATACAAAATGAGGCTGCTCGGATAGTAGCTGGAGCAACGAAACGTGTCTCTATTGACAACCTATACAAATAAACTGGGTGGGAAACTCTCGGAAATAGGCGCCGTAAGCATAAACTCGTTATGTTTTATAAAATGACAAACCACTTAACTCCCAATTTTCATTCTGAGCTTGTTCCTCCTTCTGTAGGTAATATATCACGGTATAACTGACGGAACTCTACAAACATCCAAACTGTCAATGCCCATGCCAACTACCACTATGATTATTTTCTCCCCTCTGTTATTCGCGAATGGAATAACTTAACCGAAGAATCACGGCACGCCGAAACAGTTATTTCCCTCACTTACAAGTAATCAAAACAGAACTCCCAAACACTATCTCTTCGGAGAAAAAACATACAGATATTGCATACTAGACTGCGTCTAAATTGTAGTTCCCTTAACAATGACCTGTTTTCCAAAAACATGGTAGAATCGCCTATTTGTACATGCGTTGAAAACGGTGACCACTTCTTCTTTAAGTGCAATAAATATACTGATATTAGAAATGTATTGGTAAATTCATTACCCCGTCTACCAAATATTACACTGAAAACACTTCTATTTGGAGATCAAAATGTATCGTACGATACAAATATTCTCATATTCGGTGCGGTACACAATTATATTAAAAACTCAAAACGTTTTAACTAGTAGATCGATTTGTTCTTTTGTTGAATTCCCAAATCAACTACACCCCTATTCCCTGTGTCACCCCAAACTCCCTATTTATTTATTTTAAAAATTGATTTACACTGGAGATTTATAAATAAATATTAATAACAATTACATGTATTTGCATAATCTATTCATTTAATTTTTTGTCTGTTTGATTTCGTATTTTTCAAGTCACTTTCTATTTTTCCTTTATGTTACTTTTAAGCATTATTCTATAATATATATATACCCTTTAATATATATAAACATTTTTTTTTACACTAAGTAATTTAAGTTCTCATACTTCCAGAATGTATATTGTGAAAATATCTAATTATTGCTGTTTACTATGCCATCAATTGTTTACAATTAATATCATACCTAGGTGAAGAACATCATAAGTATCTTACTTTCGTTCTAATCCTTTTTCTTCTATTGTGTACAAATATTATGTTGTAAAAAGCTTGTGAAATAAAATATGTTTAAACCAATGAGAATTATATTTTTAAAAGTAATTCCGTTTTTAGTGATTTTAGTTCAAACCAACTTTCGGCCCAAAATGTCCCAGTTTTTCCCAAATCTCTCATCTCCTATATCTCTGGACATCTTTAGATGACTGAAAACACTTTAAATACTTCTATTTTGTTTAATTGAAAGTGTCAATATTTTTTAAAATAATTATTAAAAAAATCAGCGATTTTTACGCTTTGTTTGCTGATTTCCCCCCAAAATGGCAAGCTGTAAACATTTTGTTCATTTCACATATTATTTTAAGTTATATAAATATAACAGAAAACTTTCAGAAGCTTCAGCTCCCTAATATTGCAATGATAATAATATTTAAACAAATAATCCAGTTTTAGCGATTTTTGTTCAAATTTGCACGTTTTTGCCCCCCAAAAAATGTGTTAAGCTTCCGTTTCAGGAAAACTATCCTGGTTATTTATTTTTTACTAAGACATATCTAGAAGGTGGTAGCATTTAACATTTGCCAGCTGAGTTGGTACCGAAAAGTTGAGTAGCCCATGGTCTAAATGTAATTGTCTATTTATAGATGAACTTGACGTTTATTACACATTTTAGCAAGAACTTCTCCTGAATGTTTAATAGAGCAACATAAAATAAATTAATCCCAGAGTTTTCATAAGTTTTATCACAATATTGTTTGACCTGATCTTTAACGGCAGCAAGTCGAGAAGTTTAAAGTTTGGAGATTTTTGTGGTGGTGCAGGTATTAGAATTTAAAATAAAGCGGGCCTTATAAGGAGTTTTATGTAATTTAGGAATCCAGTACAAGAATCCAAAAAGGTCAAGGTCAACAATGGCCAGGTAAAATGTGGTTTTGTTAACTCCGCAAACAAATCCTATTATTTCGAGGATAATTAACAGTATGGTGCTGATTTTGTGATAGTTATATGGACATATGGATATATATGCTATGCTGTTGTGAAATCTAAGTGAAATGTGATATTTGTGGTTATAAATGGATATTTTGATTGGATTTATGTTTTACCGCCAAGATCGGACAATGAACATCGCTCACCAGGTAAACGCTGTATTATCGTTCATTTGATTAGTACTGTCAACATACCACATACCAACCAGTAATGGCAGGAAAAAAAACACACTAAAGCAAGCAACCCGAGTACTCCGAGCAACCCGAGTACCCCGAGTACACCAGTTACCTCTCGCGGTAGGTCTCACTCTAATAAGCGCCGAAGAGCCGGCAGTGAGCGGCCGGAAGAGGACTCCGAAATGTTAATAGACAGTCTGTTAGGTGCATTAGCCGATTCAGAAACAATGGACCGTTTCGTGTCTTCTCTGTGTACTCTCCCTTCTATCAAGAACAAGCTAATAGATCACCTATTACCCACACTAGAGAAACAAGTGGCGTGTATACTTAAACCACTTAATGACTCGGTTTTAGAGCTTGAAAACAAACTCAGATCATCTGAATCTAAGTGCATGGAGTTAGAGCAAAAGCATGACGAATTAGAGCAATACACCCGCCGACAAAACATTCGAATTTCAGGTATTAAAGAAGTCAAAGACGAGAGCACAGATACTCTTGTATGCTCATTTGCAAAGGATGTTCTGAACATTGATTTACACCCAAATGAGATTCACATATCTGATAGGGTTGGTCAGTACATCCCGGGTAAGACAACGCATGACATAATTGTTCGTTTTGTGAGTTACAAGTCACGAAGCAAAATGCTGAAAGCCAGGAAATCGGCACACGAATATCACAAATCGAACAGGACAGCCCACTTCATGAGTGAAGATCTCACTAGAAACCGTGCCCAATTAGCATATGAGGCCCGCAAATTAAAACGTACCGGTTCAATCAAAGACACGTGGACATTTGATGGTAAGATATTTGTGAAGATGAACAATGACAATGTAAACATATGCACGCACATGTCCCATCTTTCGTCAGTACCATTTACAAGCGTACTATCTACTAGCACTACTAGTCCCAGCAAGGCTTTATTCGCAGAGGTACTAATGAGCTCGCCGACGACCAGTACACCGAAATCACCCGTGACATGAGCGAGCAGGGTCAATAGACAATTGATTGCGCACGATGATTAAAATGAACAGTTACATCCACGATCTACCATGAATAGTGTTGTCTCTGAGATGAAATTAAACCACTAGTCAGATATTCCTAATGGAAACTTTATTACGTATTTCATTTTCAGTTTGTGTATTGATACAAAGTCGTACTATTTGTTTAGTGCTGGTTAATTTAAAAAACGTTTCTTTCCCGAATACAATTGACAGTGTAGTAGTAGACTACTATTTTTATTTGATTTTCATTCGGCTTATCCCCAGGGCAACTGTAAATTCTCACTCTGTTCGCCTTAGCCTCTATATATGCTTACACAATATTATCACAGAGTTACATAATCTAAATACAGTTAAATGGTTGCGCTTTTACGATCAATGTTCGTGCAGTCACGAATTATGTCTTGTGTCCGTCTTGTAATTAAGTCCTGTTTCTAATATGCATATACATTTTTTTCATTTTATTTCATAAAATTTCAGTCATACGTTGTTTTTTTTTGCTGTGTGTTTCTGAAGATTACATCAAGTGAGCACATCCTTTCAAATTTAGTACATACATGGCACTTATTTTACTGAACTGATTGTCTCGCTAAATATAAGTCTGCTGTATCTGTAATGCATGTATTATTACATTGCTACACGACATCTAAATCTTTAATATTGTATTAATTGTTTACCTTATTGCAATAACTCATTACCTGTAATAGTGTTACAGATTTATTTTGCATCTATGTCTTATACTGTTGTATTACAATCGTATAACATGTAACAGTGCTACTATTCCTACCACAGTCACTTATTACAAATAGCAGTTCGCATTGCATCTCAGTGTTATCATGACTATTGCAATTACTCATTACATGTTGCTTTGTATTCCCTTCTCAGTGTTATTGCTGATATGTATTACATGACTTGAAGCGTTGCTATGTTGCATTTTTGTCTTGATTAATGTTTGTTACATGTAACCATTTTATTACAGGTAACAGTGCTATTGTAATATTAATAATATTGCAATAATTTATAATCATATAACAGAACTACCCTACATCCTGCATTAAATGTAGAAGCGCATATTGTGTCTAATACTTATGGTAGTCATTCACTACATGTAGCAGCGCTTCTAAATCCTAAATATAATTAATACTTACATGTAAAATGCATGCTTTAGTTATATAAACAGTATCATCATGGCGATAACAGTGCTTTTGTAATATTAATAATATTGCAAAAATGTACAATCATATAACAGTACTACCTTGCATCTAAGTATTACTGCATTCCTGCATTACATGTAGAAGCGCATATTGCATCTAATACTTATGGCAGTCATTCATTACATGTAGCAGCGCTTCTAAATCCTGAATATAATCATTACTTACATGTTAAAATCATGCTTTAGATATATAAACAGTATCATCATGGCGATACACAAATTTGATATGTATTACATGACATGAAGCGTTGTTACATTGCATTTATGTCTTGTTTAATGTTTGTTACATGTAATCATTTTATTACAGGTCTTATACCTATTGCAGTTAATCATCACATGAAGAAGCGCATACTGCGTCCTATACTTATGGCAGTCATTCATTACATGTAGAAGCGCATATTGCGTCTAATACTTATGGCAGTCAGTCATTACATGTACAAGCGCATATTGCGTCCAATATTTATGGCAGTCATTCATTACATGTAGAAGCGCATACTGCGTCCAATACTCATGGCAGTCTTTCATTACATGTAGAAGCGCATACGGCGTTCAATACTTATGGCAGTTATTCTTTACATGTAGAAGCGCATATTGCATCCAATACTCATGGCAGTCATTCATTACATGTAGAAGCGCATTGTGCGTCCAATACTTATGACAGTCATTCATTACATGTAGTAGCGCATATTGCGTCCAATACCTATGTCAGTCATTCATTACATGTAGAAGCGCATATGGCGTCCACTACTTATGGCAGTCATTCATTACATGTAGCAGCGCTTCTAAACAATACTTACATGTAACAATCATGCTTTTGATATATAAACACTATCATCATGGTGATACACAAATTTGACTCAATACCTTTCTCGATAAATAGGAACTATTTTAATTCTTAATATGAAATCACAAGATAATTTCTTTGTTTTGTTTGTATGTACATGTATTTTTTGTCTTTCCCATCTAGCATTGTGCAATTGTTTACTAATTCTTGAACATATCCTGGTACAAATGTGTTCTCACTATGCCTTGAGAAACCCTTCATACTTTTTTAATTCTACTTTTACATTTGATACATATGACTAAGACTAACTTAGAATATAAAAACTGTATGAAGGGAATATGGAACTGTCTAAAACCAATTACTAAACGGATTATACAAATATTTCACTGCCATTTTATGAGTTGTAAAAACGGCAATGACGTATTTAAACTAATTGTTAAGGTGACACTTCTTATCTTAGCAGGTATTGAGTCTAATCCTGGCCTGGAGCGAGTAACGGTATTATTAAGTCAAACATTTCAATTGTTCACAATAATGTCTACTTCCAAAATTAGATATTGTCGAAAATGAATTAGCATCTCATGATATTATTTGTATCACCGAGTCCCACCTCGACGCCTCGATAGCGGATAACCAATTACAATTAACCGGATTTCAAAACCCATTTCGTAAAGATCGTAATCGGCACGGCGGTAGTGTACTAATTTATGCTAAAGATAACCTTCACTGTTCCGTTAGGAGGGATCTTATGAATGATAATCTTGAACTGTTATGGCTGGAAGTAATGTATAACGATAACAGTACATTTTTAGTTGGAGCGTTCTATCGACCGCCAAACTCTCAGGTACACCTATTGGATTTGTTATATGACAGTATATCCCAATCATTGAATAATAATATCCCAGTCTTTGTGACAGGGGATTTTAATATCGACATCTTATCAAATTCGTCTCACAGATTTAAACTATTGTTACAAAGATTAAATATGACAAATATTATTAACGAGCCAACCAACTTTACTGTGACGCCGGGAACGTGCATTGATATATTTATTACGAATAATACATCGCTAACTAAACACGTGAATGTACATACACCAATATGCAGCACACACTCTCCTGTGTCTGTTGAAATTAGCTTTCAGACATTTAAAAGACTAGCCTACAAACGGGTTATTAGAAATTATGATGCCACTGACATAAATGGTCTTAATACGGATATACAGAATACTAACTGGGAAGATGACGTGTTTAACTGTGATGATATAAACGCAGTATACTCTAATTTTTGCAATACTTTTAATGATTGTGTAACACGTCATGTACCTACAAAGACTGTTGTTATACGTCCCAATGATAAACCGTTTATAAACAATAATATACGCTTTAAAATGCGACAGCGAAACAGAATGCACAAGAAAGCTAAGTCTTCAAACAATCCATTACATTGGTCAATGTTTAGGCAACTTAGAAATGAGGTAATTGCTTTAATCCGCGAATCGAAGTAATCATACAAGACTAAACTTACATCCCAGTTAACTGATAAATCAATCCCCCCGGGTAAATGGTGGCGTATAGCAAAATCGATCTCTAAATTGAACAAAGTAACTCAACCAAACTTTCCAATAAAAAATAACGGTCGTATTTTAATACATCCAGTAGAAAAAGCAAACGCATTGAATGCTTTCTTTTCTGCAACATCTCATATTGAACATGAACCGGAATTACCTACTTTTCATAATCGCACTGACATTAAAATGAATGACTTTATTATAAATGAAACGGAAGTAATTGATCAATTGAAAATCTTGAAATTATCGAAACCTCCAGGTCCAGATATGATTAGCCCAAAGGTGTTAAAATTAGTTATAAATAGCATCGCTGCTTCATTGACGCGACTTTTTAATCTGTCATTGTCCACTAGAAAAGTACCATACCAATGGAAACAGGCGAATGTAACTCCTATTTTTAAGGGCAAGGGAGAACCTGACATGCCGGGCAATTATAGGCCCACATCCATTACCAGTATTATTTGCAAATTGATGGAAAAAATCGTATTTAAACAGTTGTTCAACTATATCAAAACGAATAACCTTCTGTGCAAATACCAGGCAGGCTTTCAACCTAGAGACTCTACAGTAAATCAGCTCAAAGAAATATATAATAGCATAATAAGCAACCTCGACACTGGGAAAGATGTACGATTTATATTTTGCGATATTGCTAAAGCATTTGACAAAGTATGGCATTCTGGGTTGCTTTTTAAATTAGCTAAATATGGTATCAATGATTCATTATGTAACTGGATACGTAGCTATCTCTCTGATAGGCAGCAAATAGTAGTCCTAGATGGATTCTCTTCAAGCTTCAGTACTATAGATGCAGGTGTTCCGCAAGGCTCTGTTTTAGGTCTGTTTCTATTTTTGCTTTATATAAATGACATCACAGATGACTTATTGAATGATGTACGGTTATTTGCTGATGACACTTCTCTTTTTGTTGTCGTTGATAAAAACCCAGTAGAATGTGCCAACTCTCTTACAAATGATCTTTGCAAAATATCTGAATTATCAAAAAAATGGGCTGTTACATTTAACCCCCAAAAAAACAAAAGTCTTGTCTGCACTAGAAGAAACTATAACCATCCACCAGTCTACTTTGATAATGATATGGTACAAGACGTGGCGTCACATTGCCACCTTGGATTAACAATTCAGTCCAATGCAACTTGGTCGCATCATATAGAAAATATATACGAAAAAGCATGTGCACGATTAAACATTCTAAGAATGCTTAAGTACAAACATGACAGACATTCTCTATTGGAAATATATATCGCCTTTATAAGACCCATACTAGAATATGGCGATTCAGTATGGGATAACTGTACACAGGGAGAATCTGATCTATTAGAGAGCGTCCAAGTTGAAGCAGCACGAATAATAACAGGCCTCAGGTGCAATTCCTCTAGATCATACTTATATAATGAATTGAACTTAGAAACATTAACAAAAAGAAGAAAAGATCATAAACTTGTAACTATTTACAAAATAATTTATGGCATAAGTCCGGATTACATGTATAATTTAATCCAGCCATACTTACCTTACCTTAAACAATAATTATAACCTTCGAACTGCAGGATTAAACGTACGTCTCCCTCTTTATCGTACAACATCATATTATAACAGCTTTCTACCGAGTACAATTAAATTGTGGAATGCTTTACCTTTAGACGCTAAAAATGCACCATCTGTTGAACAATTTAAGCATAAACTTAAGGCTATTGAACATAGGACTAACAGTCCATATCACTATAATATAGGAAATAGGAATTATAACATCATCCACTGTCAATTAAGAAATAACTCAAGTAATCTAAATAAGCATTTATTTGACCACTTCTTGACAGATTCAGCAGTATGTCCGAAATGTGGCAATCCATCTAAGGACAATACTCATTTCTTTTTCAACTGTCCACTGTATAACCAATTCAGAAATGACTTACTTGATACCCTAGCCAATCTTGTTGATGTCACGCATATCAACATTGACTTGATACTGAATGGCAGTTCCAATCTAGACGATACTACGAACTCAGAAATTGTACTTATCGTCCACAAATACATCAAGTGTACCAGGAGATTTTCGTAGAATTATAGATGTATGTACATGTATGTATGTATATGTATGTGTACATAGGTATTCGCATGAATGTGTACATGTATGTATATACTATTGTATTTTCAGATATGTTTTGTCACAATGCTAGATTGTTTTAATATTTTGTCATCTTTCTTCCTTTTTATTGTAATTTTAATTTTTTATTTGTCTTTTTTGTTCTCAGTTATCTTAAATTCCGAAATGTACTATTGGTTACAGAAACTCATACTAAAACCATTATATTTTGTAATAATCGGTACATTTTTATACATATTTCGTATTGGTTTCCAGTATGATTTTCTTTCTATTTATTCTTTTTTTTTCTCACTTAAATTCTTTCTGACAATACAACGTGTTTATAATAAACAATCACGGTACACATATTTCAAAGATTCTAAGTTAATTGTCAAACCAATATATGCAAACTGTACTACATTTCCACATTTTATGTTATGTTTGATATGAATGTATTGTTTATATGTACCTTGATACGGGAGAGGTCTTACATAGGCATTGCCTGTTGTCCAATCACATTCAGTACTTGAATAAAATATTGTTTAAATAAATTAAAATGAATCCAGTACATAGTTGACAATTTGTTTTACTTTTCGTCTACCCCAGCCTTGAATCAGTCGGAACTAAAAACAATTTATTATGAAAATTTTGAATTACCGATTTTAAATTACGAAACGAAAACCTACGTCTCGAAGAAAGAAAAGAGGTGTTATAAAAGTTAATACGTTTATCTATAACTTTAAAAATTGTTTTTTTCCCAAGTAGAAGAGAGTTTGGGTCCGCATGTTCTCTACGACACCATTTTATACTAAAAATGCTCAAAGGACTGGGCGATCTGAGCACGACATGCATTAAAATCATTAACTAAAGGTAATCTATACCACCGCAATATGCATGCCATCATCGGAATGGTTAAAATTGTGTGCTGTTCATTTTATTAATATTGAGTTCTGCTCAACCCGGGGCTAGAGGGCGTGAGCGGTAGCTAGCATATTTCACTACCACTCATGAACAGTCTCAATCAAACCGAGACTGCAATATTTCATATGTGTCGTGCTCGGCCGTTTCCAAAGGTCCATTATCATACTCTTTCTTAGGACATTTAGAAAACAGATGCCGAATACGTTTATCTACAATATCAAAATTACCAGTGATGACATGACCTTCTGGAGCGTAGCAAAATGTTGGTGTATTACACTCACATTCCTTAGGAGTGGTATTTACTATATCAAGGTCAGAAACTATTTTGTTGTAGTTGAAAGTAATATTTCTAATTGTTTTTTTGCTTAAAACAAATTACAGGATTTTCAGATTTTTTGAAATATTTAGGAATAGAATGAACTACATGATTATCTCGAACAATACTTGGTATGTCAATGAAATCAATACCATTATTAAGATATAGTATTTTTAGAAAATACCTGACGTGATCAGACTCCTTGTCAATATGGGGTCGGAGAACATGTTGTGTGTAGCTTTGAATTATGGAAACAGTGTTATACAAGGGATATGTATGAATGAAAGTTGTGTCTGCTTCCGCGTCGATCAACTTAAGTGAAGAAATGGACAATGGGGTAAGACGTGAAAGCATAGAGTGCTGCCCAGACTGTTTAAAACTAGTATGCAAAAGGTGAAAATGTGATGCTAGGTCTTGTATTATATCATTTTTAAAATAGACTGGTTGGTGGTTATAGTTTCTTCTTATGCAGCCCATCTCTATGACCATTTAGATATTTGATAAAGATCATTTGTAAGTGTGTTGGCGCATTCAATTGGGTTACACAAAGAGCAGTGTCATAAGCAAATATCCGTACATCATGGTTGAACAAACTAGAGTGACTATTCAGCATAGAAACATTACACAACGAAACTTGTTGATCATTAGACATGTCTATATTCGAACAAAAAAAGGAACAAAGCAAACAACAATATATAAATCCGATCAAATGAACTGTTCATCCGAATGTTTCAACATACCACATGTTTCAATTTACATTCAATTGCATACTTTTCATGTGTACCATGTGTGCATTGAAGGCACATGGCATATACAGACAATCTTCTCCGTTTTGACAATGGTGTACTTCGTAATTTGGATGATGCGATAACATGGTTTATTTTATTTATAAATGATATATTGCGTGCTCTAGATGGATAAATGAACTATTCTATGAACAAGTTTATTTCACGTAAATAAAAATCGTTGTGTAAAATGGTACCAACTATTTGTATATACAGGAACAAATTCTACCATCAATTTATTCCTTCTGATATTATGTTTATATCACTAGTTTGAATTACTGTCATGAACTATATGCTGACATTGCTCATAAATTGTGACGGTTGTTAGCGGGATTTCAGCAAAATATGTCAACTTTAAGCGTGGTGTCGTGAATTACTGTCATGCTCTATAATGCTGACATTGCTCATAAAATGTGCCGGTTGTTAGGATTTCAGCAAAATAGGTCACATTTAAGCGAAGTGTAGCTGACATTGCTCATAAATGTTGACGGTTGTTAGCGGGATTTCAGCAAAATATGTCAACTTTAAGCGTGGTGTCGTGAATTACTGTCATGCTCTATAATGCTGACATTGCTCATAAAATGTGCCGGTTGTTAGGATTTCAGCAAAATAGGTCACATTTAAGCGAAGTGTAGCTGACATTGCTCATAAATTTTGACGGTTGTTAGCGGGATTTCAGCAAAATATGTCAACTTTAAGCGTGGTGTCGTGAATTACTGTCATGCTCTATAATGCTGACATTGCTCATAAAATGTGCCGGTTGTTAGGATTTCAGCAAAATAGGTCACATTTAAGCGAAGTGTAGCTGACATTGCTCATAAAGTTTGACGGTTGTTAGCGGGATTTCAGCAAAATATGTCATCTTTAAGCGTGGTGTCGTGAATTACTGTCTTGCTCTATAATGTTGACATTGCTCATAAAATGTGCCGGTTGTTAGGATTTCAGCAAAATAGGTCACCTTTAGGCGAAGTGTCGCATGCTTTACCCACACTAATAATTCCAATTTTTAATTACCTAGAAGACAAATTGAATGTTGTTTATAGCCCCTATCCCGCCACCAGCAGGCACATTTTACAACACATGTACAACGTTTCTAAACATACTGTTAACAAGGAATATATGTAACTTACATATATTGCAAATCCGAGCTCTAAATAGACACAATATAAACGGTTTTAACTAGCTAAGTCAAACCCCAAAACTGGAGCGTCAAATTAAGAGTTACCAACTCGTAATTCACTTAACTCATATTCAATCACTGGTATTTAAAGAAACCGTGAATAAACCAATAAGATTAATAAACGCAGATACTTTATTATAAGAATAGTTCATGGGTATCCGGTGAAGATAGGGAATTCCAACCCGAGGTATACGTGTTTTTGCCGAGGTTCCGATTAAAACACTTATCCGAGGGTTGGAATTCCCTATCTGAACCGAATAACCATGATAGATTCGTTTTCTTGCATATCAGAGACATGTTGTGCGTTGACGCCGCCAGTTACTGTTATCCTGCATACAAGATGTTGGTGCGCGCGTGACTTTTATCTTTATCCATAAAGATAAGACTTTCCATCCCCATGTAAAACATGGATGCCTTATCCGTTATGCAATAATATATTATCTGAACCCCTGGATAAAGTTTTTATATACGATTTTGTAGTGTAATTTTGTCGTTATTTGACGTGTTAAGTTCTTTAACGGCTCATCAACACATGATAGGTTATATACAACCGCTGAGAGGGGAACTGATACCTAAAAACCCGGGAACCTGCCCTACTCTTACTAACGAATACATTCATTGTTTTGGTTTTGTAACGTGCTCGGAGGGTAGACACCGATACACTGGACGACGAGACGAGACTTGCCGGTGGAATTTTAACCTGGGTGTTCCATATTTCAAGTCCATCGTTCAATCCACTGGGCAACGCTAGCCCCTCATTTTGAATACGATAAACATAAGAAGTATGTTAGTAAGTGAAGATCTCAAACAAAAGTGTCGTGTGTCCCTTTGGGAAATCGTCTCCATACACATAATTATACTATTCAAAGTTGTCTAAGCACCAAGATTTCTATTCGACATTTTACGGTGGCTGGTTTTACCAAGAACATACAACATAACCATTAATGTTGTTATACAATTATTGCATGTTTTCATTATATATCCAAAATAAATATGTTTTATCTGGGTTCATAAAAAAGGCGGAAATGGTTTAGTGCTTAGGAAACTTTGAGTAATATATAATAAGTTTATTTGCATTTCATTGTTTATACAATTACATATATACATAATAACTTCCATAGATTGATAACATGCAAACATAATTCTTTGCAAAATTATAAGAGATGATGATAACATAACGTATCGGAATAATTTATTAATTGTTTATACATTCTAAAACATGGAATGCCATTGTTAATCACGATAACTGACTATACTGATCAAACTTTATAAGAAGCCCCCTAAGAATATGTCCAATAATATTCTCATTTTGTGTGTATTTGACGCTTGATTAAAGATAATAGTAATAATATTCTTTATTTCCTACATATAGTAGATTCACATAATAAACAAACAACAATGACAGATAACCAAATATAAAATAAGTACACACACAAAACAAGAACGTATATACATGTTAGCAGTTATACGAGTATATGCAAACTCAAACAAAATCAAATCTGTGCCGGGAACTGGCGCTTAAGCTTTCATATTATATAATTAAGTTATGTTTACACTGTTACATATGTTAACCACACCCGATGTATGCACCTAAATTGTACCATATCATACCATAAACACGGTCTATTTCATCTGAGAGAAGTATCTCAATAATGTTACTGTTGGCACCAAGGAACACATCGTCGCTTTTGTTACATGTTATCCAAATATTTTTTGTATCTTTAACCATATATTAGTTCTTTCATTTGCTACGCATGGACAATCGCATATGCAGTGGTCCACAACATTGTCTGTTATAATTATTACATCACACCTTTTGCAGTTTTCATTTATTCTCGTTATATTTGCAATAATCAAACAAATAGTCTTACAATACTTGAGAGATGTTGGGTGCTTCCTAGCATATAACCATACATTTGATTCTCTATAGCCACTATGAATTGAGCAAAACCTCATAAATTCAGGTTCAGCCAGCCTATTGTTTAATTCAGTGGTTATAGTTTCATATATTTTACCATTCACTTGCTTTTTCCAGCACAGTTTGCTAGGAAAGTGACCATTCGAAACGTACCCGCCGTCCAAGATATGCGTCAGGCCATATATATTAAGGATAGTGTATATGTCTGAAAAAAACAACTGTCAAGCAGTTGTAAATTCTAAATCTCCTAATCCTGATTAAAAATATGTTTTACTGCACTATCTCTTTGTAACCTACACAGTTGTCACAGAAGGTCTATCCCAAATGCAATTGGTAAATAATTAAGCAAACCTAAAGCCACATCAGTTCTTGTTCAAATATGAAAACCTTGCATATGTTTTACGCATAGTCTATTTGACCTCTCTAATGTTAAGACATCACTTATACTAAAAAAAGACCAACATTCACTGCCATATAGCGCTTTTGAAAGAACCACAGCATTTACTAAGCTAAAATATGTGCCTCTAATTGTATTGCAACACGAGTTTATACTATATGTTAATTTCAAGTATTTATATGTTCAACTTCGTTGACATTGTCATTGCCGAGCATCCATGCTCTGTTTGTATTATTATAGGCAAATTTGTTTTCACAAAAAAAACATTACTGCTGATTTCGAAGCATTGTATTCGTAACGCCATAAACACGAGTATTCGTAGCAGATGCTCAGCATACGTTGGAATCTAAAATTGGAAAGACTTAATAAAAGTAAGTATAAAAATCGAACAGGAAATGCAGCTTTCACAGAACACAGTATCAATCACAGAGCTCCTGAATAAGATCATTTAAGTAGATGAGGTAGAGAAAGGGAGACCACACCCAGCCTTGTCTGGTACCTTGTTTTACAGGGAACCAGTCCGACTTGAAAACTTTTCTTGACGACACAGCTAGACATGCCTTCGTGCATTTCAACTATCATCAACCATAGTTTGTGTGGAATATCAAGCTTAAGGAGCTTGTAGAAAAGGCCATCATGACAAAGTATATCAAAGGCTTGTTTAGAGTAAAGAAAACAACTAAATAGTTTACTACCATTTATTTTAAAATAAAATCCACATTCGCGAAATAAAAATAACGTCATAGCGGAACCCATTTGCTCTTGCAATCCTCCTTGTAACCCATGTATAGGCTTTGTAAATATAGATATAAAACTCGAACAGGAAATTAGCATTCGAGGGCGACAGTCAACCACAAACACACACATCAAAAAATAATAGTTTAAAGATTAATAAAAGACCAAATAATACATCACAAACACAAAAGGGTTGACAATAGCGCTACCACCTTGGACCGGTCAGTGGCATAAAAGTCCGCTGGGGGTTTAAACCAGCTGCTAGTGTGCACCAAACATCACATACCCTACTCTCATCCCAATATAACGGGACAGTGTAAAAAACGAAATCCCCGCCAAGAGCTATTCTCTAACCAATAAGGCAGCATTAATAGGCAATATAAATAAAATACAAAGATGCTCGTGTATATATAAATACAAAAAAAAACAATAGCCTAGAAAGCCACAATGAAAGTACTCAATGACTTGGCAGAAGCCAGAGCAACAAGATAACAAACCGTGGGGGCACAACAAGACAACATTGCAGACAAATATCAAACGTCACAGTCCTTTTGGGCTTTAGGTAGACGTCATCAAAGGTTCCACAGCCTGTACGGTCATCGCACAATTAAAGAGGAAAGCATAGTGGCGAACTGTAAATGGGTCCACCACCAAGCATGCAGTGCATTGCAAAATGATAGGGTTATAACCTCTTTTGAAAAAATCTTTTAACAAGTTTAACAAAGATAGCATGAAAGTGATCATGACATGTATCTGACGAAGTTTGTAAATCACGTCACCATAGAAGTCAGGTTGTGATAATCCTTGTCGCAGAAGAGTTCTTAAATTACTTTTATTTTTGGCAAGAAGATCAGGGTTACGATAATAGAATTCGCAAAGGTTTTACCAATTTTATGGTAACGGTAGCCCTGATGGAGTAGCTTTTTAGTTATACAACTATTACGAATATTAAAGCCCTCAACTCGAGTACAAGCTCTAGAAAAACGAATAAGTTGAGACACAAAGAAACCATAAGAAGTTACTCGGGGAACATCTAAATGGAGATAATTAACGATACCGGAATTAAAATCATCTCTCCTGTCATATATTTTGCTAATTATTTCACCATTTTCAATAGAGAGATGTAAATCGAGAAAAGACGCGTTATTATCAGCAATATTATCTTTCTTAAGTTGAAGTTCTTTAGGGTATATATAGCAGAAAAGAAAGGGTTGTCAATGTTCAATATGTCATCCACATACCGAAAGGTGTCATTAAAGGCTTCGATAACATGTGCCTGGGTATCTGGTGAAAGACTCAACATGAAATCTCTTTCATAGCAATATAAAACCAAATATGCGACAAGTGGTGCACAGTTCGTGCCCATAGGGATACCAGCAATTTGTCTATAAACGGTCGTTCCATACCTGACGAAAATATTATCTAATAGGAAGATGAGTGCTACACAAACTTCTTGGCAAGTCCACATACATATGGTAATTGTCTAAACTACCGTTAGTAAAAGACGCTTTAATAATTTTACAGTATTGTCCCTATTTTGTGAATAAGAGCAATCAGCTTGTCTTTGATAAGGTTGCAGAGAAGTCATAAGTGCCTATAAATGAAACTTGACGTTTATTGCAAACTTTATCAAGAACGCCTCCTGAATTTTTAATTGACCAAAACAAATTAATCCTAAAGTTTTCCTAAGTTTTAGGACAATAATGTTTAACGTGATCTTTAACGGCAGTGAGACAAGTTAAAAGTTTGAAGATGTTTGTGGTGGTGCAGGCACTAGAATTCGAAATATAGCGGGCCTTATACGCTTTTTTAGGTAATTTAGGATCCAGTACATACATTTTGACATCATGTTTTCAAGCATTACCAGTACAAATATGTTTGCAAAAGAAATTTTCGAAATATTTAATATTAACGCTGAATTACAGTTACTTGGATTTCAAACAATATTCAATTAAAAGGGAGGTAATTTAGGATTATCCCTCTTTGAATTTTATAATAGACGGAAAATCTGCAATGAACAGGTCAAGCTGTTATTTTTTTTTACCAACAATTTTAAGAAGTTTATATCTTTAAGCGCACTTCAAATCATGTCTTCATATAAGGAAGGGTAATTCTCAAAAGATATAATTATTTAACTATTAACTATTGGTAATAAAAAAAGCTTATTAAAACTAGGAATTTTGATCAGTGTATTATGTGTAAGCTGTTAAGCTGTCAATAATCAAACGTCTACAGGTTTATTAAAGCTGTATAGATAATCCATCGCGTTTAAATATATAGTAGCATCATCTCAAATCAGATATAACGTGAACTGATTAACAATATCATACGATTATAACAAAATGTTGAAAGACATCCATGTCTATTTTCTACCTGCACTTTGTGCATATACGACATCACGTCAAAACCATGAGGCCATGTATGCAATTTTCTACCTGAACTTCGTGCATATACGACACCACACCAAAGCAATGAGTTCATGTGTGCGATTTCCTACCTAAACTTCGTGCAAATACAGCACCATGCCTAAGCCATGAGTCCATGCGTGCGATTTCCTACCTGAACTTCGTGCATATACGGTACCACACCAAAGCCATGGGTCCATGTATGCGCTGTATTTTCTAGTACCTCGGTATCCATTACGAACCAATCACTCACATATCTTGGCGGTTGGAAACAATACACATCTAAAATTGACAAAGCAAACAAACGCTTGTAAGACAAATAATGTATACGATCACTGCTTCAGCCTAAATTGGTGCCATTTTGCAAAGGTATACCAGTCGTTTAACGGTCGCCCATTTTGTGTAATGGAAACGCATTAGCAGAACCGATAAAAAGGATTAATAAACGTTAAACTATAAGAGAACATGGTGTAAGTATAATATCTGAAACGTAAAGGAATTGACAATATAGGTCCCTATACTTTGAACAAACACACACGTCTATTATTGCCCTTAGTATGGCAACGGTACTAAATGGATAGGGTTATGTGGATCCACCAAAGCTAAAGCAATAGTATTTAACTTCCGGTATATAGCCGTCCATTAAACGGCCGACTACGACACATACAAAATATTGCAGTCTCGGTTTGATTGAGACTGCACATGAACGGTAGTGAAATATGCTAACTACCGCTCACGTCCTCTAGCACCGGGTTGAGCAGAACTCAATATTCGTAAAATCAATAGTACATCATTTTAACCATCCCGAAGATAAATTTCTTATGTTTTTGTTTTTTCAATTTTTTTGTTTACTCTATGTGCATTAAATATAAAAAATATACAAATGAAAAATAATAGGTTTTTAAACTTTAAATGGTTTTGATAGAATATGATAATTGTTGGTGACCTTTTTGTGTTATAGAACTACCACCAACAATCGTACCAACACACTTCAACAACAATTTATAATGAAATTCACAACGTAACTTTAAACAACAATTTATAATGAAATACACAAAGTAACTTTAAACAACAATTTATAATGAAATACACAAAGTCACTAAAAACAACAATATATAATGAAATACACAAAGTAACTTTAAACAACAATTTACAATGAAATACACAAAGTAACTTTAAACAACAATTTATAATGAAATACACGAAGTAACTTTAAACAACAGTGTATAATGAAATACACAAAGTAACTTTAAATAAGAGATGTATATCAAGAAAAGAAGCGTTAGTATCATAAATATTAGCTTTGTTAAGTTGAAGTTCTTCAGGGTATATATTATTAACCATAGTAAAGAAGAAAGGGTTGTCAATGTTTAATATGCCATCCAGATACCGAGATACCGAGATGTGTCATTCAATCGCATCTTCCTCGGTATCTGGTGAGAGACTCAACATGAAATCTCGTTTATAGCAATGTAATATCGTACCCATAGAGATACCAAAAATTTGTCTATAAACGGTCGTTCCATACCTGATGAAAATATTATCTAATAGGAAGATGAGTGCTTCACAAGCTTCTTGGCAAGTCCACATAGTGTAATTGTCTAAAGTGCAGTTAGTAAAAAACGCTTTAATATTATTACAGGCCAAAACTGTAGTATTTCCCTAGCGAATGTTTGTTTAATAAGAGCAATAAGCTTGTCTTTGATAAGGTGATGTGGTAAGGTTGTATATAGTGTAGAGAAGTCATAAGTGCTAATACATAAAACTTGACGTTTATTGACCATCATTCCTTTTCTACTGTTTTTTTAATATAAAACATCATTTAAAGTCAACAATGTTTGAATGTTTGTATAAAATTTAAAGCCAACAAAGGCTGAATGCTTAGGAAAACAAAAACAATGTCTGATGGTTTCTATAAAACACAATTTAAAGTCAATTAAGTACGCGATATGCATATTAATTTGTATTTTATAACATTTCTCACCTGAAATAAATATTCCAACGAAAACGAAACATAATTTCTCTTTTGCCAAAACCATGTCGATATTTCAGCGTAGAACTACGGACTAGTCAGTCGAGCATTCAACATGGAAATAAACACCTGTTGAATTATTGATATACAAGAGGGATTAGATTGAGGCAAAGATATCAAACCTTCACAGAGCTTGACCTTTCGAGTTCAGCATGGAACTAACATACCTTGAATTATTGATATAAAAGAGGGATTGGAATGGCGCAAACATATCAAACATTCACAGAGATTGACAGGTCAAGGTCAAACATTACATGTCGTATGCCCTGTTGTTTTTCTTAAATGCGCCTTGATATATGTTTAGGAGGAAGATTTGAATATAACGATTTGCTTTAATTTAATGCAATAGTCATTTTATTATTTTAAATATATAATGTGTGGTCTTTCTAGGTGATTTAATTTGTTCGCTTTTCATCGAACGATAATCACTAACACATACTAGCATAACAAATAACAGTAGTTTGTGAGTACTGTTATTAACTGTATTTGTTTTTGGATCGACATCTTCTAGAACTTTCTCCTGCACCAATCGAAAATGCCTCTCAAATCTTCGTACCCAATAGAAACTGCCTAGCAAATGTCCGTACTCTTCAAACTACCTCGTAAATGTCCGTACTCAATCGGAACAACCTCAAAAATGTCCGTACTCAATTGTAACTAAAAAGTTATTTCGGTACTTCAAAATAAGAGCTACCTCATAAAAATCTATTTTTAAAAGGTTTAAAAATTATTTGTACCAACACTTTCGTCAGTCAGGCCATACGTTTAGTAAAGTTACTGTTCAACCGTGTGAATATATATTTGATGATACTGATGTACTAAAAGCTTTAAACTAAAAGCTAGACATATTGCAGATCTTAAGTGGACGAAAAATACCATATCCACTCGGCCTTACTGACAATATTTATCAACAAGGAAACATTTCAAAAGATCCTAATATTTTGTCTATATTTTCACCCTAGAACCGGTTTAAACCCCCAGTGGCCTACTTTGCCACTGACCGTTCCAAGGCGGTAGCCCTATTGTCAACCCTTTTGTGTTTGTGATGTCGTTTGCATTTATTATTGTTTTTGCCTTCTTGTTTGTCTGTTTGCGTGTTTGTTTCTGTTTTTTGTGGTTGACTGTCCTCCTTGAATGCTACTTTCCCTGTCAGATATTTGTATATTTCTTTGTTGTATGTTAAGGCTCATTTAGGACAAACCTAAGCGTGGTATGCAACCGAAATACCTTAAGTTCTTGTTATCTTTATTTTAAGTTTAGTTCCACAATTGAAGCATACAGCAGTTATCATTATCTTCCTTTTACATAGTTATTATTAAATATTTTCCATCTTCATTAACTTAAATGAGAACTAATTTGACTTTATAATTTTTTCATGCGAAACTATTGTAAATAAATATAAAAAGATCGGACAGGGAAAGTAGCATTCAAGGAGGACATTCAACCACAAAACACAGAAATAAACACGCATACAGACAAACAAGAAGGCAAAAGTTAAAATAAATGCAAACGACATCACAAACACAAAAGGGTTGACAATAGGGCTACCGCCTTGGAACGGTCAGTGGCAAAGTAGGCCACTGGGGGTTTAAACCGGTTCTAGAGGGAAAATATAGACAAAATATTGGAACGGTCAGTGGCAAAGTAGAACACTGTAAGTCAATATTATTTTAAATAACTGATTTTTAAACAAATGATAAATCGAAATATGCTATAGGCAATACTTGTTAAAAGGATCATTTAATGTAGTAAAGTCACTCAATTCAGACAAGATGAAGATAATAACGCTTATATGGAGTGCAATATCTTATAATTTCTTTATTAAGCTAAAAAGTGTTTGTACTAGTTACTAATGACAATTTGCAAAACTTGAAAAAAAGGGGCTTGGCAATAATTTTTAATTATTCTGTGGAACCACTGATATCCCTAATTCTGTGATCCGAGGCTAAAATGAATAAAAACCAACCTTACATGCTTTCATTACCACGTTTTTAATACAAATAATCTAAGAATGATAAGCAATTAAACTCCTTAAAGTTCTTTAATCTTTATTTTAACTTATATTTCACGAAAAAAGAGCGGTTATTATTACCTTCATTTGGAATAATTATTATGTAAATATTGTAAAGTTAAATGAGAATCAAATTATTTTTGAAAGCAGTACTAATGTAAATTATTATAATCTTAAATAAATTTTCAAGAAACAACATAATTTTGTTGGCTATATATGGGGAAACAATCCCTTATATGAAGATTTAATCCAAAACAAATGCAAAACTATTTTAAATGATTTAAAGCTGAGTTACAATAGTTTCGCATTAAAAACAAAAGCTGTATGATATACAATAATATGCCACATTTTATTTTTCTCCACCAAATTTTAGAATCTAGTTCTAATATTTTGTGACATTATAAAGGGTCAGTATCTGATATGGATTATGTAAAAAAATCATTTTTAGAAAAAAAGTGAGTTACAATAGTTGCGCGTTAAACCCTCGATCTCTCTATTGAAAATGGCTTTTGCGTCCATTGTAAACCCAGATCAGCCTGCGAGTACAACTTGCAGGCTAATCAGGATCCCACTGTCCGGCTGCTGATCAGTCATTTGCCCCAAAACACCCCTTTGTCACATAAATGGAATGGTCTTAATTCAAAGAAAGAACAGTTCATTATATACATGTTGTGGCCTCAGGGTTAATAGAGGTTAGACATATTATTGATGCAATATAATTTACGCTTCCAACAAGAGCATGACAATGACAGTGGCTCTGTCATTAACAGGAAAGAACACGGCTCAAAAAGAGCATTACAATGACAGTGGCCCTATCATTACCCCCGAAACATCACGGGCCAACAAGAGCATTTCAATAACACTGGCCTATCATTACCAGAAAACAACACAGGCCAACAAGTGCATTAAAATAACAGTGCCCTATCATTACCAGGAAACAGCACGGGCCAGCAAGAGCATTACTATAATAGTGGCACTATCATTACCAGGAAACAACACGGGCCAACAAGAGCATGACAATAACAGTTGCCCAATCATCACCAGGAAACAATATGCGCAAACAAGAGCATTACAATAATAGTGGCCCTATCATTATGGGGAAACAACACTGACCAACAAGAATATTACAATAGCAGTGACCCTATCATTACCAGGAAACAACACGGGCCAACAAGAGCTTGACAATGACAGTTGCCTTATCATTACCAGGAAACAACACGGGCCAACAAGAGCATTGCTATAATAGTGACACTATCATTACTAGGAAACAACACGGGCCAACAAGAGCATGTCAATGACAGTTGCCCTATCATTACCAGGAAACAACACGGGCCAACAAGAGCATTACACTAATAGTGGCCCTATCATTTATGGGGAAACAACACTGGCGAACAAGAACATTACAATAACAGTGACCTGTCATTACAAGGAAACAACACTGGCCAACAAGACCATGACAATTACAGTGGCATATAAGAACCAGGAAACAACACGGGCCAACAAGAGCATGGCAATGACAGTGACCCTATCATAACCTGAAAACAACACAGGTCAACAAGAGCATGACAATGACAGTGACCCTATCAGAACCAGTAAACGACACGGGCAAACAAGAGCATGACAATGACTGTTGCCAGGAATCAACACGAGCCAACAAGAGTAAGAGCATGACAATGACAGTTGCCTATCATAACCCGAACACAACAGGGGCCAACAAGATCATGACAATGGCAGTGGCATATCAGAACCAGGAAACAACACGGGCCAACAAGATCATGACAATGGCAGTGGCATATCAGAACCAGGAAACAACACTGGCCAACAAGAGCATGGCAATGACAGTGACTCTGTCAGTACCAGTAAACAACACGGGCCAACAACAGCATGTCATAGACATTGACCCTATCAGTACCAGGAAACAACACTGACCAACAACAACAACATGACAATGACAGTGACCCTATCAGAAACATGAAACCACCTGGGCCAACAAGAGCTTTACAATGACAGTGGCCCTATCAACACGAGCCAACTAGAGCATAACATTGACAGTGGCTCTATCAGTGCCATGAAACAACACGGGCCAACTAGACCATGACAATGACTGTGGCCCTATCAGAGCCAGTAAACAACACGGGTCAACAATAGCATGGCAATGACAGTGGCCCTATCAATACCAGAAAACACGAGCCAACACGAGCATAAAATTGACAGTGGCTCTATAAGTATCAGGCGACAACACGGGCCAACAAGATCATGACAATGGCAGTGGCCTTATCAATGCCAGGAAACAACAACGGCAAACGAAAGATTTACAATGACAGTGGCCCTATCAACACGAGCCAACAAGAGCATAACATTGACAGTGGCTCTGTCAGAACCAGTAAACAACACGGGCCAACAATAGCATAGCAATGACAGTGGCCCTATAAGTACCAGAAAATTGACAGTGCCTTATCAATGCCAGGAAACAACAATGGCCAACAAGAGCATGTTAATGACAGTGGCCTCCATTCGATCGCAAACATGGATCGACATTTTCAGATATATTGTCATACAATAAAATGAACACATCATATTAGGTAATGTTAGGCCATCAATATGGTAAAAATGAAATATATATATATAGTTCAATCGGTATTAGCGATATCGTTAACATAACATTCGAATATTTCATTTTAAAATGCTACCAACCACATTAAAATATCAAGTTTGCTCTAGCTTCGAAAATAAAATTAAATAAATATTAAACAAGTTTGGAATAAAACAAAGTTCAACAGATAGCTGAAAAAAACACACAAAAAAAGGTATGATTCAAACTTTATATATACTGCATATACGTCTGAGCCGCAACACACGAAAACGTCACTTCAGACGTTCAGACGACACCGTCATAAAGTAACAATTTATGACGTAGGCCGGTAATCAATTAATTACTATTCAAATTTCTCGTCACTTCCGTGTTTTACTTAATTATTATTTAATAGGGAATATGTTTTCCTAATATGAATACTTGATGCTTTAGAAAATGGTAATTGTTTATGTTTTTTGTTGTTATTTAATCAACGACGTCGTCCAAGAAGCCTACGTCAACGTCAAAATTAATGGTGAGTACAATCTTTAATTTTCAAATTAAGATAAACAGTGTTTCATAAATATCAAAAACAATAACATTTTGTCTGAAGGGTCGTTTTCGCGTGTTTCGGCTCATATCATTAAACAAGAAATACATGACATGCGTGTTAATATCACGTGTGAATCTCGTGACCCCCGCATGAGATCCGCGTGTGTGGATCTCACGTGAAACCGGTACTTCGTGTCAGTGATTTTCATTTGCTTTATCCAATGGCACAACAGAAGTTAAGAATCCCTTTTGTATAATCCCATTGAGATTGCAGTTGAAAGAGATGAAAATTAGAACTCAAATACTCTTGAATGTTTTTACATGAAACTTACATCTTTGGGACCAACGAGCCCAATATAGGTGGCTTTGAAGTAGAATACCGCTTAAGCCGGTGCTAGGGGGCGTGAGAGGTGTTGCTTATTTCATTACTTCTCATGAACAGACTCAATAAAACCAAGTCTGCTGCTTTATTCTCTTAATTGTGTTTGTTGCTCCCAAAGGATCACCTTTATCAGTAGTTATTACAGTTAAATATGTTAACACATTTACCTAGGCATTGCTACCCTTGAATATACATACATACTTGATATATTGGTGAATAAGTCAATACACGCATGACCTTGAAAATGGGTCAATAAACACTTTTTCGAGTTAGTATTTATTAAGCAAGCATAGCACAGTGTAGGAAAAAGTGTAAACATATTACCCTGCAAGTTACATGTAAAAATATTCAGGATTATATTGGTTTTAATATTTTCTGATGTTAATGCACTTGCAATGGGATTCCACAAAAGGGGACATAATTCTTAACTGTGCGCTCATAATAGTAATACACTGGTGTCTTTATTTAATGCGGTAAGTTATGACTTGTTTATAGTCCCAGAAGCTTTGTAAACTATCAACTACATTTCCATTAGCTATTCTATTAGATGTAGCACTTAGAACTATAAGTACAATCATTTACATGCAAGTCATAAATACATAATCACCATCAGACGATACTAGTTGTTCTATAACAATTGGTCCACTTAACAAGATAGTATTTCATGTTGACGATATTCGCTTTAATACCTAACCACTATTAATATAATATGAAACAACGAGATCACGTGACCGTTGCCTAGTGATAGAGCGTCCGCCTCACTTGCAAGAGGTCGTGGGGTCAATCCCCAGCCGGGTCTGTCAACAAATCATAAAATTAGTAAAAGTAGCTTCTGCTTGACGTTCAACATATAACGGTGTCAGTATGATGTTACTGGATAGTCTACGGCGTGGTATATGCAATTGACTTGTTTCTGTAATATTCAAAACATGTTTATTATTGCCATGGCATTATTCACCATGTAGTTGTTGTTTTGTTGTTGTAGTACAAGAAAATTGTATTTTATGTCAGTATACAAGTGTCTTTGTCCCAAGGTTAGCATATAAACAGTCGCATAAGATTTACTCCACTTCATTCAATTAAAAAACATTTTGCACGAATATCGTTAACATCTATAGAAATTCAAAAAAATACCAAGTGTTACGTTTTCAAATGTACTGAATTTATCTAACAAATATGTCGTACTGAGTGTATCTAACAGGTATGTCGTCCTCAGTATATCAAATAGATAAGTCCTAGTGAGTGTATATAACAGATATGTCGTAGTGAATGCAACTAACAGATATGTTGTACTGAGTGTATATAACAGATATGCCGTACTGAGTGTATCTAACAGATATGTCGTAATGAGTGTATCTGACAGATATGTCATATTGCGTGTATATGACAGATATGTCGTACTGAGTGTATCTAACAAATATGTCGTACTGAGTGTATCTAACAAATATGTCGTACTGAGTGTATCTAACAGGTATGTCGTACTCAGTGTATCAAATAGATAAGTCCTAGTGAGTGTATATATCAGATATGTCGTAGTGAATGCAACTAACAGATATGTTGTACTGAGTGTATATAACAGATACATGTATGCCGTACTGAGTGTATCTAAAGCGTATTTCGTACTCAGTATATCAAATAGATAAGTCCTAGTGAGTGTATATAACAGATATGTCGTAGTGAATGTAACTAACATATATGTCGTACTGAGTGTATCTAACAGGTATGTCGTACTCAGTATATCAAATAGATAAGTCCTAGTGAGTGTATATAACAGATATGTCGTAGTGAATGTAACTAACATATATGTCGTACTGAGTGTATCTAACAGGTATGTCGTACTCAGTATATCAAATAGATAAGTCCTAGTGAGTGTATATAACAGATATGTCGTAGTGAATGTAACTAACAGAAATGTCGTAATGAGTGTATCTGGCATATGTCCTACTGCGTGTACATGACAGATATGTCGTACTGATTGTATCTAACAGATACGTCGTACTGAGTATATATAACACATATGCCGTACTGAGTGTATCAAACAGATATGCCGTACTGAGTGTATCTAACAGATATGTCCTACTGACCGTATCTAACAGATATGTCCTAATGCGTGTATAGAACAGACACGTCGCATTGAATGTATCAAACAGATATGTCGTACTGAGTGTATCTAACATATATGTCGTACTGAGCGTATCTAACAGATATGTCCTAGTGAGTGTATATACCAGACATGTCGTACTGAGTGTATAACATATATGTCGTACTGAGTTTATTTAACATATATGTCATACTGAGTGTATCTAACAGATATGTCGTACTGAGTGTATCTAACAGATATGTCGTACTGAGCGTATCTAACAGATATGTCCTAGAGAGTGAGTATACCAGACATGTCGTACTGAGTGTATAACATATATGCCGTACTGAGTTTATCTAACATATATGTCGTACTGAGTGTATCTAACACGTATGTCGTACTGAATGTATCTAACAGATATGGCGTACTGAGTGTATATAACATATATGTCGTACTGTGTGGTAATGAGTGTATCTAACATATATGTCGTAATGAGTGTATATGACAAATATGTCATACTGATTGTATCTAGCAGATATGTCGTACTGAGTGTATCAAACAGATATGTCGTACTGAGCGTATCTAACAGATATGTTCTAATGAGAGTATCTAACAGATATGTCGTACTGAGCGTATCTTACAGATATGTCGTAGTGAGTGTATATACCACACAGTCATGTCGTACTGATTGTATAACATATATGTCGTACTGAGTTTATCTAACATATATGTCACACTGAGTGTATCTAACAGATATGTCGTACTGGGTGTAGCTAACCGATATTTCGTACTGAGAGAATCTAACAGATATGTCGTACTGAGCGTATCTAACAGATATGTCATAGTAAGCGTATATAACAGACATGTCGTACTGTGTGTATAACATATATGCCGTACTGAGTTTATCTAACATATATGTCGTACTGAGTGTATCTAACACATATGTCGTACTGAATTTATCTAAGAGATATGGCGAACTGAGTGTATATAACATATATGTCGTACTGTGTGGTAATGAGTGTATCTAACATATATGTCGTAATGAGTGTATATGACAAATATGTCGTACTGATTGTATCTAGCTGATGTGTCGTACTGAGTGTATCAAACAGATATGTCGTACTGAGCGTATCTAACAGATATGTCCTAATGAGTGTATATAACAGACATGTCGTGCTGAATGTGTCGTACTGAGTGTATCTTACAGATATATCCTACTGAGTGTATATGACAGATACGTCGTACTGATTGTATCTAGCAGATGTGTAGTACTGAATGTTTCTAACAGATATGTCGGACTGAGTGTATCTAACAGATATGTCGTACTGAGTGTATCTTACAGATATATCCTACTGAGTGTATATGACAGATACGTCGTACTGATTGTATCTAGCAGATGTGTAGTACTGAATGTATCTAACAGATATGTCGGACTGAGTGTATCTAACATATATGTCGTACTGAGTGTATCTAACAGATATGTCGTAATGAGGTTATCTGACAGATATATTCTACTGATTGTATCTGACAGATATGTCGTACTGATTGTATCTAACAGATATGTCGTACTGTGTGTATCTGACATATCTGTCAAGCGGCATAGTTTATGTCTCATATTCTCAACGGTGATGGGAAATTTCTTTTTAAAAATACATTAATGAAACATAATTGAAAAAGGAATTATTTATGTCGATATAATAAACATATAAATTTGAAGTGGATGTTATTATTTATTTATTTTTTTTATTTTTTTTTTTTGGCCCACCTTCTCAACCCCTTTTATCTGCTCATTTCTTTCGCCTCCCCTCACTCCGTCTTCCGCCAGCTCTGCTGTTGTCCCTCCTACTAGATGGTGATCTGTTCTGACATACTTTCTGCCGAAGCCTCGCTGTATATTCCGTTTCTGCGACGACTCTCGCTGTTCACCCGCAGTTCACCTGATTTTTCTCTTTTTTCCTTCGGATTGTACTGTTTCTGGGACATTGCTGATATGTCTTCTGTTATTGTCTATTGCTGTGAAACAGCCTCCCCTAGTACTCCATGGTACTCTATTCAAGCTACTATGCCACTACTAGGCTACTGGCCACTGCATACTTTAGACGCGCCATACGAAGAACCAACTAATTTCTGTCTACAGCTTCCCTTCTTTCAGTGAACGTCGGCCTAACATCGTCACAAGACAGCAGTGAGGTACTAACTACTCATGAATCAAATTTGAGGGCCGAGAAGGTGGATTTTTGCCGAATGGTAATGAATGATAAGCAATGAATAAATGAAAGATGATAATGGAGAGACCAGCATCCGGCGGGGTTTGAACCCACGACCTTCCGCTTGTGGGCCCAGTGCTCTACCACTGGGCTATAGAGGCCTCACAGTGGATGTTATTATGTTAAATCAAGATTGTAGTATATTAAAATTGATTTAAATTTCAGAAGGATTCCGTCTTCATTACTCTGTTTAGAATATACTATGATGAACAAATATAAATGCGAACTGACACTCAGTTGCCAGTTATTGTTGAGATGAGTAGGCAAATAGATAAGCCAACAGTGCGCAATGGGCTGCTGTTCGCGTTTCCAGTAGAAAGCAATAGCAAATGAAGTATTTTAAGACAAATCACCAATATAAATAAAACGGACATTTGATGTCTGAAATATGTGCTCTTCATTATTCGAATTGCGAACTGGCAACTAGCAACTGGCTGTCAGTTCTTTGTACAGGCGAATTGGCAAATAGCTAAACCAAAGATGCTCATGGGGCTACGGTTCATCATTCCAATAGAAAGCAATTTCAAATGAAGTATTTTAAAGAAAAAAACATAAATATAAATCAAACGGTTGTAATTGAATTGAAATAGTTCGGAGATTTTTATTCGAATTATGGAACTTCAACTAGCTGCCAGTTCTTTATTCGGGCAAATATGGCAACTGGCAAAACTAACGGTGTTCATGGGATAACTGTTCATGATTCCAATAGAAAGAAATATCAAACAAAAATAAAATAAATAATATCATAATTATAAATGAAACGAACATGTTGTTAGATATTTGAAAGAGTTTCAGGGCGTTATTCTAATTGTAAACTGGTAAAACGTAACTGTTACCAGTGTAACCATTGTTACTATGACTTCAATGAAAATGTGCTAGAACATACTTTAATAATTATGATAGGTTAATTAACACTATTTAGTTTAATAACTTATCATAAGCAAGTACCACACTCTATCATGTTTAAATTTGAAGTATACCCGGTATACCCGAGATTGTCGTCTCTTATATCACTGTATAGAGAGGCATATGTACAATTGCATTGTTATATATATTTTGTGACAAGATTTGTATTGTATCTATGACGAGACGAAAATAAAATAGTGTCTGTCTGTCATGATGTTTATTACGACCGTCTGGTTTCCTGTGGCCTAAATGTAACAAAGTATAAATCAGCAAGATTTGTATGTTTTGATTTGCTTTTCGAAAATAACATAATCGCCACTTTTTGTCGACAATTCTTCGTAATAATCGACAATAAGATACAATAATTGCAAATGTCGATAATGTCATCTGACAGCATGACTAAAATTACCGGCAGATCTTAACAACTGCAATAGATGCGTATGAAGGTGATGTTCTGCCCCAGTTGTGTGCCCTATCTTATTCCAATTATTCCTTTTTTTGTTTCTTGTGAAATATGTCTGATATGTTTGCATTATTTTTAGTGACACAATATTTGAATATTTGAACAATAAGGTCCGTTACATTCTAATTACCTCATTTGAGTTTGTCTTGAAACATGTTATATATATCAAAAACACAAAGTTTTGTCGATGAGTGTTTGCCATTGTTATTAAACATTTTATTGACAAAATGCCTTTCAATAAAAACAGTTACTTATACCAGTAATAATACTATTATATGAAAATAGCTCATATGATGATAGTATGTTTCATATAAATAAAATTACTTATACATGTAAACAAATTGCTCACATGATAACCAAATTTGTGTAAATCAAAAGTGTTCCTACCAGCATATGTTAAAATATATTTGACTCTATGTAACTAAATGTTAAGTTTTTATATATATTATCAGGTTTATAAGGTGTCTTCAAACGTGTCTTTCAAGTTCAACGGCCATGTTTTGATTCATGAACATGTTTATGTTTATTTAAATCTAAATCAATAGACAACAATAAATATTTACAATTCACACATTGCAATATCTGTGAAAAGCGAGATTAATATTTAATTTGATGACGTAGAAAAAATTAAACAGATAAATTAATCCACAGGTAAATGTATTTATCAATTATCTGGCAAGAGTTGTGCAGCTATACAATTCAGATTTATCTCATTTCCCCGCCTCGCAGTGGTAAAAGTAGTATCTACGTTATGCAAATAATACTTATTTTTACATACAACTTAGTAGCGGTTTTCAATATATGTTTCTCTCCAAGACTATCAAGAAATGTTCGTATGAGGTTTAAGAGTTCAATTTGTTAATTGATAATACTACAAAAAGGATGGCCATTCATCTTTAAATGTGTCTTATAATGTTAAATGATGGGATATGTCAGATACTAGATAATATAGGCATGATGCTTAGCATGCATAAAACATTGCTTGCCACTTTATGTCATGATACAAACTTCAAAACCACCTAGGGCTCGTCGATCCCAATATAACACTAATGGATCGTAGCACGGGGAGACATTTTATAGCTGCTACACTGCACTAAACGAACGCTAGTGCTAGTGTTAATAAATTAGGGAAAATGAGATTTGCTTCAACAAAACAAACAAGAGAGAATTCAGTAGCATAGTCGGTTGCATTGAGTATGTTCTTAGGAGGTAATATAGGAAGCAAACACTTCTCTAATCCACTAGATCCGGTTTAAGTAATTCAAAGCTACCCAAGACGCAACGATCCCCCAAAGGACCAGTAAAAATAAAAAATAAAACTGCGGATTCGTAGCACGGGGAGATTTTTACAGCCGCCATTCTTATAATAAAGAAATATAAAAAGATCTTATAGGGAAAGTAGCATTCAAGGAGGACAGTCAACCACAAAACACAGAAACAAACAGGCAAACAGACAAACAAGAAGGCAAAAGTAATAATAAATGCAAACGACATCACAAACACAAAAGGGTTGACAATATCGAAAAAGGAGATACTTTGAAATCAACAAACACAAACAAAAACATAAAGTAGCAGATTCGGTTACAATGAGTCTGTTCTTGAGATGTACTACAGAAAGCAAACACCTCTCACGCCCGCTAGAACCGGTTTCGTAGCAGTATTCTACTTCAAATGAACCTAAGGCTCGACGATTCCAAAGGATTAGTAAAAAATCACTGCTGATTCGTAGAACTTGGAGACATTTTACAGCCGCCATACTTCACCAAACGAACGCAGTTATGGTTATTTATCAATCTTTATAAAGGCTATATTGATAACAGTAATATTATCGATGGTATAGGCTCAAGTAGGAGATAGCAGTAACCTGTAAGTTACCTCTCTTCTATCCTATTTAACACTCTCTCCTGTTGTTAATCCGATCCTAATATTTGATCTCATTTGTGAGAGTCATTGTATTGCAATTAGATGGTGCGTACTTTGAAAGCATTTCTAGTAATGGAATAATTATTATAAGTATCATTTTAAACAATTTGACTTTAAACAATGACTTAAGGCGACCATAATTGTCCCCCCGTAAATTCAATCAAAGTTGTTATCTTTTCATCCCACAGGGATTGTATGGCATTCAAAGATCCAGTTTTATCCTTAAATACATTTGTTTTATATACCATGTTGAAAGTTTTGTGCTCATCGACACTTTGGCCTATTTTATTATGGTTTTCCTTAACTTTCTTCGTGATCTAGTATTAGAAAACACTTTTGTAAGGTGTTGGACCCATATAACCGTTATTACGTCTTATGGATCTTCTATACTAGCCTATTGCGTTTTCTCTAATAACTACTTATTTGTCCTTATTACGCTTTTCACAAAATGGTATTACTTTCGAAATTGCATATATGAATCTACTAGTAAAAACACTTAATTTAATGTTTTCATCTCTTCGTTACACACTGCGTCATCAATACAACTTCCACAAAATAACTCTTCATTTCTTAGATCTAAACCATAAGAAACACCTTACACCTTTACATCTTCATTCAGCTAAATCAGCGGGATGTGCTCGCCTGGTACATTCGAATATAGTTCTGTATTAAAACGAGCTAATCTTTGTTTTCTTTAAAAACTGTTTTAGTGCAGTTTTCTGTTAATTTTGGCTTTAACTGTATTCTGAACATCTAATTTATATTTGAAAAAGCGGCTCATCATGTTTTTGACAGTTGTTGATATTAATTTCCGAAAAGAAAGTAGAATATGTATGCCATTGCAAGGGGTAAAACTAATGTTGACCGTTAACAAGGTGTTAGTAAACAGCTGAAGAATTCTTTCTTAGAAGATAATCAACCCACAAACTCGCTTATCCCCCACCCCCGCCCCCTCCCCCAACCTCATTTCTTTGTTAATGTTTATTAACAGACATATTAATTGCATGATATAGTAAGTTTTCCAGACTTCTATCAAGGTTTTAGATTTTAACAAGTCAACATTTTCACTTTACTATGGAAGTGTCAGGGAGATTCATTTAGGCTATTATAACCGTCTGTATATCGCTGAATATGTATTTATGCCCGCCTCGCCTTTCAAAAATGTTTATACGGGTTAATGAGATTCAAATGCATGCTGTTTCCGTAGCTTGTCATAATGATATCAGTGAGGTTGGAATCTCCATTATGAGATACAAACACAATTAATTATCGAACTCCTAGCATAGGCTTAGTAAAACTTGATTGTTTGTGTTGATTTGATTACATGTTATAACTAAATACAATTTATATTTTATACATTATTTAATTATAAATTTACTATTACGTGTTTACAAAAATAGTCGAGGGTATTGGTAGTGATATGCACCTTTTTTGTTAAATTATTCAATTGGCTTTTACAAGTGGCTCAAAACAAATTAATTACCCGAAAGTTATGACTCAACAAATGGTATCGCAGACTGAGGAAACCTTCACGGAACTTGAACATACATTGACCACTTAGTCACCTGAACCTGCTTATGTGTGTTATTCTTGTTCATCATGTTCATATGCCCTTATTCAGACAAACAGAGTCGTGTCAACTCTGGTTATATCAGATCACGTTTACTAAGGTCATAATATGCAAATGCAATGTTTCCATAACTTAGAGCAATGATTATGTTATGCTATATTTATTTTTCTATTAGTTCTGTTGTCATGTTAGATTGCTAAAAAGGACAGTCAGTGGGCTACTCTCACACAAAACGATAACTTTACTGCTTTGTGTGAAATGGATTAGTATTGTATAAGTACTGCAGTGAATAGTTATTATATAGAGCTCCAGACTAGAAATTGTTGGGGGAGGGGTAAAACGGGGTGTGCGGGAGGGGGTTAAGATGTGAGGCCTTGTCAGCATTCGAATTAAAAAGTAGGAGTAAAAATCAGCATTGACAATTTACAATTAGGTGAAAATATTTACCTTTCTAGTATAGGCATGGCCTGTTTTTGAGTAAAAAGCAACACATCTATAATATTTACTCTTTAAAAAAAACTCAAATTCAGCATTGTAGATGTATTTAGGCATAACATACCATTTTACAGTGAAGCTTATCCGGAACTCTGATTTATATATTGGATGTTTACCTTTTAAAGGGACACACGGCAATGTTGATGTATTTATCAAACTAAAAAAAGGACACAGGTTTATGAGTCCAGTATCATTCTGACTTTAAACCTGTTTACATGGAATTACATAAACGGTTATACAATTGTTAGTTTTCATTTTTTCTTCGTTTTGCTATTATTGGTGTTATTCAATCAGCAGTTAGTACATTTAACATGCAAATTTAAAAACAATTTGCTTCGAACTCTTAAACTATTTTTTTTTTATTAATGATGATGATAACATTATGTACATTAATATACATGTTATGTAGAAAAGCTAAGGGGACACCGCGAGTTTCAAACATTGCCGCGTGTCCCTTTAAACAAAAGGAAGAGCAAGAGTGAGTATGAGAATATCGCAACCGAATCAAGTATAGATGTTTTATGCCATGCAAGGCATGTTTTTGTATTTGTTCACTGCTTTTCTGAAAAAAATAATTAAAACTTTTGAACTTAAATGACTTTATTTTGCCTATTAATACTGCTAATAGCCTGGTGGGTATTTCCTTATTTACATTGTCCTGTTCTGTTTATATGACAATAGGGTAAGTGTGAAGTTTGGAGCACCCTATACCTGGTTCGACCCTCACCCCTTTTCTTCACTGACTGTTCGATTTTATGTTTGTGGTGTCGCATACTTTGCTTCTAGTTAGCCTTGTAATTGGTATTTGTTTACAATGCGCGTTTTATAGGGCGCCGTATTGTTTACAATGCATGTTTTATGGGGCGCCGTATTGTTTATAATCCGTGTTTTATGGGGCGCCGTATTGTTTACAATACATGTTTTATGGGGCGCCGTATTGTTTATAATCCGTGTTTTAGGGGGCGCCGTATTGTTTACAATGCGTGTTTTATGGGGCGCCGTGTTGTTTACAATGCGTGTTTTATGGGGCGCCGTATTGTTTACAATGCGTGTTTTATGGGGCGCCGTATTGTTTACAATGCATGTTTTATGGGACGCCGTATTGTTTACCGTATTGTTTACAATGCGTGTTTTATGGGACGCCGTGTTGTTTACAATGCGTGTTTTATGGGGTGCCTTATTGTTTACAATGCGTGTTTTATGGGGCGCCGTATTGTTTACAATGCATGTTTTATGGGGCGTGGTATTGTTTACAATGCGTGTTTTATGGGGCGTGGTATTGTTTACAATGCGTGTTTTATTGTGCGTGGTATTGTTTACAATGCGTGTTGTATGGGGCGCCGTGTTGTTTACAATGCATGTTTTATGGGGCGCCGTGTTGTTTACAATGCATATTTTATGGGGCGCCGTGTTGTTTACAATGCGTGTTTTATGGGGCGCCGTATTGTTTACAATGCGTGTTTTATGGGGCGCCGTATTGTGTACCGTGTTTTATGGGGCGCCGTATTGTTTACAATGCGTGTTTTATGGGGCGCCGTATTGTTTACAATGCGTGTTTTATGGGGCGCCGTATTGTTTACCGTATTGTTTACAATGCGTGTTTTATTGGAAGCCGTGTTCTTTACAATGCGTGTTTTATGGGGTGCCGTATTGTTTACAATGCGTGTTTTATGGGGCGCCGTATTGTTTACAATGCGTGTTTTATGGGGCGCCGTATTGTTTACCGTATTGTTTACAATGCGTGATTTATTGGACGCCGTGTTGTTTACAATGCGTGTTTTATGGGGTGCCGTATTGTTTACAATGCGTGTTTTATGGGGCGCCGTATTGTTTACAATGCATGTTTTATGGGGCGTGGTATTGTTTACAATGCGTGATTTATGGGGCGTGGTATTGTTTATAAATCGTGTTTTATGGGGCGCCGTATTGTTTATAATGCATGTTTTATGGGGCGCCGTATTGTTTACAATGCATGGTTTATGGGGCGTGGTATTGTTTACAATGCGTGTTTTATGGGTCGCCGTATTGTTTACAATGCGTGTTTTATGGGGCGCCGTATTGTTTACAATGCGTGTTTTATGGGGCGCCGTATTATTTACCGTATTGTTTACAATGCGTGTTTTATGGGGCGTGATATTGTTTACAATGCATGGTTTATGGGGCGTGGTATTGTTTACAATGCGTGTTTTATGGGGCGTGGTATTGTTTACAATGCGTGTTTTATTGTGCGTGGTATTGTTTACAATGCGTGTTGTATGGGGCGCCGTGTTGTTTACAATGCATGTTTTATGGGGCGCCATGTTGTTTACAATGCATATTTTATGGGGCGCCGTGTTGTTTACAATGCGTGTTTTATGGGGCGCCGTATTGTTTACAATGCGTGTTTTATGGGGCGCCGTATTGTTTACCGTGTTTTATGGGGCGCCGTATTGTTTACAATGCGTGTTTTATGGGGCGCCGTATTGTTTACAATGCGTGTTTTATGGGGCGCCGTATTGTTTACCGTATTGTTTACAATGCGTGTTTTATTGGAAGCCGTGTTCTTTACAATGCGTGTTTTATGGGGTGCCGTATTGTTTACAATGCGTGTTTTATGGGGCGCCGTATTGTTTACAATGCGTGTTTTATGGGGCGCCGTATTGTTTACCGTATTGTTTACAATGCGTGATTTATTGGACGCCGTGTTGTTTACAATGCGTGTTTTATGGGGTGCCGTATTGTTTACAATGCGTGTTTTATGGGGCGCCGTATTGTTTACAATGCATGTTTTATGGGGCGTGGTATTGTTTACAATGCGTGATTTATGGGGCGTGGTATTGTTTATAAATCGTGTTTTATGGGGCGCCGTATTGTTTATAATGCATGTTTTATGGGGCGCCGTATTGTTTACAATGCATGGTTTATGGGGCGTGGTATTGTTTACAATGCGTGTTTTATGGGTCGCCGTATTGTTTACAATGCGTGTTTTATGGGGCGCCGTATTGTTTACAATGCGTGTTTTATGGGGCGCCGTATTATTTACCGTATTGTTTACAATGCGTGTTTTATGGGGCGTGGTATTGTTTACAATGCATGGTTTATGGGGCGTGGTATTGTTTACAATGCGTGTTTTATGGGGCGTGGTATTGTTTACAATGCGTGTTTTATGGGGCGTGGTATTGTTTACAATGCGTGTTTTATGGGGCGCCGTATTGTTTACAATGCATGGTTTATGGGGCGCCGTGTTGTTTACAATGCATGTGTTATGGGGCGCCGTGTTGTTTACAATGCATGTTTTATGGGGCGCCGTGTTGTTTACAATGCGTGTTTTATGGGGCGATGTGTTGTTTGCAATGCGTGTTTTATGGGGCGCCGTATTGTTTTTCAATATAATTCAGAGATACCATCTATTCAAATGAGTGATATCACCAATTTAAATGAGTGATATCACTCATTAAATAGCGTGATATCATTCGTTCATTTTGAATAGGTGATATCACCTATTTGAATCAATAATATCACTCATTATAATCAGGTATACCACTTATTGAAGACTTATCACTCATTCAAAAACGAATAAGTGATATCACCCACTGCAATCAGTCGTATATACTGATACACGATTGTTACGTCACGGGAATTATAAAAATAGGTTTTGTTTTTTTCCAATAACGACACGCTTTGGCAATTGGAAATCGGTGGACGCTTATTAAAATACAGTTGAAGTTATGTCATTCGTAAGACGCTTGATTTACCAAACGACAATAAAAAGATTTGTTACTTTAAATCAAAACTGGTATAAAAATATAAATTGCTTCATGCTAAGGGTATGGGCAATTTATAAACGTGAGGTATACTAATATGTAATTATTTCCAACAGCGTGTTTGTAAATTATTGACAAACAATTTCTATTTGGTATTTATATTAGGGCACAAACTATACCTACATAATTTCTTTAAAAAATCTAATTAAAACTGGATTACTGCAGATTGTTGTGGCATTATTGTATACCTATTATATTGGTGATATGTATTTAGAAAAGGCTACATTGTGTATAAATATTAATGTATATATAAGGCATTTACGACATTCGACTTTGAAACAATACTTTTTACGGGACAAAATATCGCTTCGCTGTGAAACTATGTATTCTAAACCAGCAATTTTGCGACATACTCTGAAACGTAAAAGAAACAAAACACGGGAATTTCCGATATATAGCGTATGTACAATATACTGCTGTTAATCGAATGGTACATGGCTACGAAAGACCTTTAATACTAAAACAACACATAAAACAGCAAATAGTATTCCTTCAAAGTTTCATTATTGACGGAGTACGCGGTTGGCTCAAGCATGTGAGTAAACTTAGGATGCAAAATTTTGCAAACTCTTTACGTTAAATACAGTACTGAACTGGCTCAGTTTTCAAAGAGCAACTTCAACATTTATGAAGTTCTTGTTACAAGGTGTAGTGTGATTAAAACGTCTACAACATCACAGTTGTGTCATTTCTCTACTTAAACTGCAACTTTTTTTTTACAAAGCATCTTGGGATTTCTTTGGAATATTATATGCAATTAAGTGTGCAGTATATACAATATATAGCGGAAATTCCCGTGTTGCGCTTCTTTTGCGTAAGAATGTTCACCATCGCCCGAGGCGAAGCCGAGTGTGATAATCAATATCCTCAGGGTGAACATTCTTACTATCACCCTCTCATGAATGCGATATATTTATTTTATTATACCGAAATCCCCTCGGGCAATAGCAAGATTCATTTTCAGTACCGATTTCACTTTGCCAGATTTCGTTTTTGAAATCATTTTTTTTCTAAAAGTTGCTCTGAATGTTATATTGTTGGATCGGAAATAAAGTAACTAAGAAAATGAGTGGTAGTTTATTGAAATCGGTCAAGTACTTTTGAAGTTATGATGAGTTAAAAATAGCAATTTCACCATACTGAGCCGATGACGTCACCGAAACAGCGCGAATGTTTTTACTATCACCCTGCGATTTACTGTCACCCTGTACTATCTCACCCTCGCCAAAACATGTCTATCAAACGTAATCACATGATCATGTCACATTTTTTCAAGTCGTGATATTTTGCTGGGCACGCGGTCATTACTTTGAGTATTTTTGATCAAAATGGATGACTTTTACCTTGAATGGGTGAAGATATTTTATTGTCACAAGCATAGACCTATATACATGTATTTATGTTCATGTCATAAGTGGTCACATGTTTTCATTACAAAATTATTTCGAAAGGATAGAGAGAAGAAGATATAGAGGATATTTGTTGTTTTGGAGTGAATAAATGAATAAATTTTATTTCATCGAGAAGTGTGAAAACTTTATTTTCATGAATGCATAGCATGAGCAGATGAGTGAAAATATTAAAGTTTGAACACTTCAGTATGAAATAAATAGAGGATATTTGTTGTTTTGGAGTGAATAACATATTTTATTTCATCGAGAAGTGAAAAGACTTTATATTTTCACGAATGCGAAGCATGAGTGAAAATATAAAAAAATTCTCACTTCGAGATGAAATACAATATGTTATTCACGACAAAATAACAAATTTTCTTTTTATTTTATGATTTTACAAACAATTATTTAAGCAATTTCAGTAAATAAACCGTTTTACACGCTTCTTTCCTAGTCAGGATTACGTAACGAAACTTTACATGACGTCACCTTTTTTGAAACCATTACACGTCACAGAAAGAAAGTAATTAAGTAAACAGTGGATTTAACAGCATAACAGTAGGGAAATCTTGTGTTACTGTGCATGCATTTGTATTGGTTGTACATTAAAAAAGTAGTTCCGGCAGCTACTGTGGAAATAAAACTCTATATTCAACAGTGTGGAATAACACTTTTATTTCACTGATAAAACACAGTATTTCATTGCTTATCATAAAATAAAATATGTTATTCACGACAAAACAACAAATTTTCATTCAGTTTATGCTTTATAATTAAAGTGCAGTATGCATATTTTTAATTTTAAAAGTTCGACAACGTCATTGGCTTAGTATGATAAATTTGCTGTTTTTAATTCCCCATAACTTCTAAACTACTTAACCGATTTCAATAATCTACGACTCATTTTCTTAGTTAAGTTATTTCCAATCCAATGATATAACTGTTAAAGCAAATTTCCGCAAAAAGTAGTTTTTGAAAAAAAATTACCAACTGACATTTTTCACTGTAAATTACCAACAATTCTGAAATACTTGACTAGTTTTAAAAACTATATCTCATTTTCTTAGTTAGACCATTTACAGTCGAATGATATATATTAAACAGTTATTTCCTAAACAAATAAAAAAACGTTTTTGATATTGAAAAGAAAAGTAGTTCCGGCAGTGAAAAAATAAAACTCTAACTTCCACACGTATGAAATACCGCTTTTATTTCATTGCTAAAATCCACTATTTCACCGCTAAGCATAAAACAAATAGTGTTATAGCATATGCATATAGTAAAGTAAAGTAAAGTAAAGTAGATGTATGTTTACGCATGGAATAGTAAAACAGTATAATAACAAATCCGGAAAAACGAGCGTATATTATGATCTGGTCTTTCTTTTACTATATACAATTATACATAGACTATAACACGATCACTTCGCTCTATCCTTCTATACTATCGTAATAAATAGAGGATCTTAAACTCGTTCCCATTTCATATAAGATTTATGAAATGAGTTATGAATTATTTTAATTTTAACGAGCCTTTTGGCGAGTAAAAAAATTTCATAACGAGTTTCATAAATCTTTATATGGAATGGGAACGAGTTTAGGATCCTTTTTATCACATAACATTGCAATGAAATAAGTAAAAATTATTTTAGATGGACTTAGAACCGCCACGACGTCAGACACACATTAGCGCCAAAAAGTGATAAACTATATGACGTCGTAACGTCGCCTCACACATAACACTGCGTATAAAAGAGTGCGTGTTTTACCTCTTTACAAAATAGCAGTTTACGCCAACTTTTTAACAAACCAATTGCCTTATTTTTATAAGCTGTCACAAATAATATGTTTATGACTCAGATCTGGGTGAATTTGCAATAAATAAAATAGTTTCAGTTAATAAACTTGCGTAGTGTTACATGTTTAACTCAACCAATCAAAATCGTTCCAGGTTGTAGTACACGTGTGTCATACAATATAATATTAAATGGGTGTTCGACACTAATAACAGGGGACGTTATGTGATAAAAGCTCGTACAAGTGGCAAACATAATGTAAATGTCGTATAAATACATGTATCACAGGCTTCAGGGATATGTTCGGTTAATGATATAGTGATCCTTTGGAAAAAATTACTCGCATTGAAATGCAATTCACTATGTTGAAAAATGTGGTCTAATTATATTTAGTTACTTAAATAAAATACGAAATACAACTGAGTGTTCTCGTAACATGCTTTCAAAATGAAAACAGTTTATTAAAAAGGTGTGTTTACTTTATAGCTTTTGCGATTTGCTTTGACCTCGATTTCACGTAGTGACCCTGTCAGAATAAATACCTTACTCTAACTTCCATTTATCGCCAATTTAATTATTCTAAATTAAACGATTTAATGCCTTGCGTTCATCAAAGGAAATTTCACAAACCATACTAAAACTTGTCTTACATGTTTATGTTTAGACCTTTATGACACGCATTGCGCAGTTATTTGTCATTTAACGTTGTTTAGTACGGATAATCATAGAAAGAAAACTGTTTTACTAAATTTCAAGCTGCATCAATCTATTTCGAATAAATTCCAGTTGGTTGTACTGGCCTTTTTATTGTTTGACTTCTGACAGTATTGTTTGATGAATGTTTTTGCGAAAATGATTTCTTTCTTTTACGTACCTGAAGAAACCCGGAAATGCACGTGCATTTCATAACACCAATGTGGAATGCACTAACACCTACGCACGTAAAACAATGTTAAATGTCGACTAGTTTGGATGATATCATATTTTGTCAAAAATGCCTCAAATTCTAACGTTTAAAAGAATGTGTTTTGTGGCGCGTTTTCAATGACCGTGAGTATATATTTTTATTTTACACATAGCGGAGAAGGTGGTAATGCCGTAATAAATACTATTATGTATACCGGCACTATAGGTAACACGCTTCACTAAATGTAACACTTTTGGGACAAAAGGTAACAACCTGCACTAAAGGTAACAAACAAGTCTGCACTAAAGGTAACACGATTGTTGAATTGCACTAAAGGTAACACCCATATGCACTAAAGGTAAAAACACATGCAGTGTGGTGGCTGTAAAATATCTCCCCGTGCTACGAATCAGTAGTGTTATTTGTACTGGTCCTTTGGGACCAACGAGCCCAATATAGGTGGCTTTAAAGTAGAATACAGCTTAAGCCGGTGCTAGAGGGCGTGGGAGGTGTTGCTTCTTTCATTACTTCTCATGAACAGATTCAATAAAACCGAGTCTGCTGCTTTATTCTCTTAATTGTGTTTGTTGCTCCCAAAGGATCACCTTTATCAGTATTTATTAAAACAAAATGGTATAATACTTGCATTGTATTTGTAAATTCGATCATATATTTTCAGAAGAATAATAAGCCGCAAATTAAACTATATATGTCGATAGCTGTATTGATTTGTTAATGTCTACATTCAATTGGTATTTGCTGTTAAAACAAGCGTCTAATTTCGAATAAACTTCACTTTTCAAGGACGCGAAGCTAATGCGAACACATCCAGTATGCCTGAATAGAAAATGATTATTCCACTGTAAATACACCGACGGTAGACACTCTTTAAATCAATGTCATTCTCCACAGGCAAGTTATTGGTGGTACTATACCGACGGCAACAGTAATGCAAATATAAGGATTGATTCGCATTTTTTCGGCGTTTATGCTATTTTAAGGGCAAATTCCACGAGGTGCGTTATTTAGGCTTTTATGCTATTTTAATAGCAAATTCCAGGAGGTGCGTTATTTCGGCGTTTACGCGGGTTTAAACGACCGTAGTGAATAGTATATTCGCCATAAATCGCTAAGGCGCCTGATGGAATTTGTAAACATTGAAAAAACAAAAACAAAATAAAACATGGCACTTGTATTACAGTTTTTTTGTTTTATAAATATATCTCCTGACTTTCTTTTTAATTACGTTTCAAAGTTCTCTGACTAAAAAGCAAAATTCCACGATTTGATTGATTGTATTAAGATTTTCCTGACGTTTCATAGACGATACTCTGAAAGGTAAAAGAAAATAGTTGGACTTGTCCGAAATGTACTGTTTAAAAAGTTACCTGACAACGAACCAAGTATACCGTGGTATAACCCGTATAGAAAACATAAAGAAATCAGAAGACAATTATACTGTATTGATGTATTTATTATTAATTGAACAAATACAATTGCACATAAATACAAACTTATAAAAAGTAAGAAACCAACGTCGTCTTATAAAGGATGTACACCACAGTGTTGGGTTAAACAACGTCGTCTTATAAAGGATGTTCATCACAGTGTTGGGTTAAACAACGTCGTCTTATAAAGGATGTACACCACAGTGTTGGGTTAAACAACGTCGTCTTATAAAGGATGTACACCACAGTGTTGTGTTAAACAACGTCGTCTTATAAAGGATGTACACCACAGTGTTGGGTTAAACTACCAACGTCTTTAACAGTACCAATTTAAAAACGAGGACAAATTGAAAGATAGAGATATTTTAATCGTTTGCTGTTCTAATGATTTTAATTAATTACTAAGTTCTCTCTCGGCATCAGTTTACACAACAAAGCTTACTAGCAAAAAGGTAACCAAATACATAGATGAAGAGTGGCAATGTTCAAAGAATACTGTTAGATAACAGAATGCTGATTTAAAATACAAAACTATTTGAAAACAAGAGGTAGAAGAGTGCATTACTTGTTTAAGGCTGTATGGTATCCATACGACTTCTTAATGCTTTTTATCTCACAAATTAGGTGGAAATCAAGTCAAGCGGCTGTATTGTGGGTGGTGGATACATTGAGGGGGAGGGGGCAGTTGTGTGTGTGTGGTGTTGGGGGTGGGGGTAGGGTATCAGGTTATGTGTTATGTTGACTTAGGTACTCGGGTGGTCACTTCTGAGAAAACGTTGAGGTATAAGTGGACAAGTGATCTTTAGTAGATGCATGCCATTTTATGTGGTTATTTCTCAGAGTGGTTGTCATGGTGAAGTGGACATCTGAAAATCTGTCCAGGCTAATTGCTGACCTGTAACACTTGCATATATTTAAATACTGACCAAAAAATTTCGGTGGAACTAAATTGACTATGATTGATTATGTCCGTAGATATTCTCAGGGTTATGGCAAAAACCGCGACCAGTGGTTTCGGCAGCTTCCGGTATTCAGACAGGGAAAGGGCAATTGATTAATATGTGGTTATCTTGAAGTTCTTAAAGTATACATATTTTCAATTAATATCACGTTTTGGCTGACCGCTTGATATATAAGCCTGGTGAGAAACTCAGAGAATGGCCGTTCAGAGTTAAACTATGTGTAAAGAGCACTGACAGTATGAATATTAACTACCACTGCATATTTTGCAACTAAAACCTTAATCATAGATAACTGCAAACTACAATTAACGCAAATTAAATTATAACGACTATATACATGTATATTTAAATGAAAATACAAAATTAAAGATTTGAAACAGGAAAAGAACATGCACACAAGAGGCTATTAATTATAGATAGGTAACTCTGTTTCTAGCCTGACAAATGGCTAGATTTTGAATTTATTCTATAATCAAGAAACTTTATAAAATAAAATGTTTCCAGAGAAAACAGGCAAACGGGTGTGTGTGGATGTGTGTAGCGGTTTGCATGTTGTGTTATGGTGTCTGAGTTAGAAATGGCTGTTTTTCAAAATTGTCCAAGCTCTAATTGCTATATATATATATATACATATCAACACGTCTGGTAAAGATCGGATGAAAATAAAAGGAGCTAGAGTCAAAGCAAATGTTAGCATTTTTAAAAATGGAAAAACATAACTCTGTTGTTTTGAAATAGTGCACGCTTTCTTCTATGCACGAGATAACTTCATCATATATAAGATTTCCAAAAACAAAAACAAAAACGGGCGAAGTTGGAAAGGGGTGGTGGTGCGGGTTGGTTTTGATAGGGGATGAGTTGGTAGGGGGTGGTGGTGCGGGTTGGTTTAGATAGGGGTGGAGTTGGAAGGGGGTGGTGGTGCGGGTTGGTTTAGATAGGGGTGGAGTTGGAAGGGGGTAGTGGTGCGGGTTGGTTTAGATAGGGGTGGAGTTGGAAGGGGGTGGTGGTGCGGGTTGGTTTAGATAGGGGTGGAGTTGGAAGGGGGTGGTGGTGCGGGTTGGTTGGTTTAGATAGGGGTGGAGTTGGAAAGGGGTGGTGGTGCGTGTTGGTTTAGATAGGGGTGGAGTTGGAAGGGGGTGGTGGTGCGGGTTGGATTAGATAGGGGTGGAGTTGGAAGGGGGTGGTGGTGCGGGTTGGTTTAGATAGGGGTGGAGTTGGAAGGGGGTGGTGGTGCGTGTTGGTTTAGATAGGGGTGGAGTTGGAAGGGGGTGGTGGTGCGTGTTGGTTTAGATAGGGGTGGAGTTGGAAGGGGGTGGTGGTGCGGGTTGGTTTAAATAGGGGTGTAGTTGGAAGGGGTGGAGTTGGAAGGGGGTGGTGGTGCGGGTTGGTTTAGATAGTGGCGGAGTTGGAAAGGGGTGGTGGTGCGGGTTGGTTTAGATAGGGTCAGATATGGCTGTTTTCCAAACTTGTCGATATTAACATTAAACACAAGTTTGGTAAATATCGGATAAATAAAATATATCTACAATATTAACGAAGCAAAACATAAAACATTTCATTCAATCAAGGACCACAACTCTGCTGTTTATGCTCGATTGTGGGTGGCTGTTCAACTGTATCAAGCAGTCATTAATATAAATTATAGACTCTGACCAAATTTGAAAAATATCAGATAAAAAGTTAAATATCTAGATATTTAACAAGCGAAATATAGCATTTTAGAATATAACAACATCAAGGGCCATAACTGTGGTGTACTTGAACAGAGCTATCTGGGTTTCGACCTTGTCCAAGCATACATGTATATCAACAACCTGTTCGAGTTTGGATCAGATGGATAATGAATGTTCTAAGGCGCTAATGAAACAAAACATAACACATTTTTAAATAATTAAAGGACCATAACTCTAGTGTTACTAAAGTTTTCAAACTTGTCCAAGCTTCTATTAATGTCAACAATCATGCCTACTCTGGTAAAGATCTGATGAAAAATTAAGGCCTTCCGTTTTAACGAGGCAACATGCAGCATATTTTACTAAATCCATGACCATAACTCCGATGTTACTATTCTGATTTGGCTGGTTTACGAACTTGTCCGTGCTTTTAATAAGTCTAATCAATTTAAAAGTGGTTTCAAATATATAGATTTACAATTAGCCGCGAATAAATGAATCTGAAAGGTCAATCTTGGTAAAAAGTTAAAAGGATCATCATGCCCTTTCCGATGGTAAGTATAAAATTATGAGCAGAATCTAAAATGAGGTCACAACATTACACAATTAATACTAAAACTAATAAATTAAATTATATTTTATTTGTACAACATAAGTGGAACCATTCTGCTAATATAAATAACATTTTAAAGGGACAAACGGCAATCTTGATTTTTTACAAACTGACGGCGTCCCGTTAGTTTTCCTCTTAACTTGCATTTGTTCAATCATTAATATTAATTGTCAGAATAGTTCAAAGCAAATTTGTTTTGCATATTCCTAACTTTTTATAATATTGCACTAGTAATATATTTAAAAATTTGGTAAAATAGTGAAGAAAGTTAAAATCTAAAAAAAAATATTTAATGTGTTGTTACCTTTAGTGCATAGGCGTGTCACTTTTAGTGCAGTTCAAAAATTGTGTTACCTTTAGTGCAGCAGTTGTTACCATAATGGCATAGGCGTTTTACTTTTAGTGCAGTTCAAAAATCGTGTTACCTTTAGTCCAGCTGTTGTTACCAGAAGGGCATAGGCGTGTTACCTTTAGTGCAGGTCAAAAATCGTGTTACCTTTAATGCAGCAGTTGTTACCTTTAGTGCAGACATTTTTGTTCGCTTAAGTGTAGCTTGTTACCTTTAGTGCAGTTGTTACATTTAGTGCAGTTGTTACTTTTAGTGCAGTTGTTACCTTTAGTACAGCTTGTTACATGTACCTTTAATGCAGCGTGTTACCTTTAGTCAGTTGTTACCTTTAGTGCGGCTTGTTACATATACCTTTAGTGCAGCGTGTTACATTTAGTGCAGCGTGTTACCTTTAGTGCAGTTGTTACCTTTAGTGCAGCTTGTTACATATACCTTTAGTGCTGTATGTTACCTTTAGTGCAGCTTGTTACATGTACCTTTAGTGTAGTTGTTACTTTTAGTGCAGCTTGTTACACGTACCTTTAGTGCAGCTGTTACCTTTAGTACAGCTTGTTACATGTACCTTTAGTGCAGCTGTTACCTTTAGTGCAGCTTGTTACACGTACCTTTAGTGCAGCTGTTACCTTTAGTACAGCTTGTTACACGTACCTTTAGTGCAGCTGTTACCTTTAGTACAGCTTGTTTCATGTACCTTTAGTGCAGCAGTATAGACGTATATGTAGGAAGCATTACAATTAGCACCTTCGTGTATTATCCCAGTAGTATGTGTGTGTTAGCACCTTCATGTATTATCCCAGTAGTATGTGTGTGTTAGCACCTTCATGTATTATCCCAGTAGTATGTGTGTGTTAGCACCTTCATGTATTATCCCAGTAGTATGTGTGTGTTAGCACCTTCGTGTATTATCCCAGTAGTATGTGTGTGTTAGCACCTTCGTGTATTATCCCAGTAGTATGTGTGTGTTAGCACCTTCATGTATTATCCCAGTAGTATGTGTGTGTTAGCACCTTCATGTATTATCCCAGTAGTATGTGTGTGTTAGCACCTTCATGTATTATTCCAGTAGTATGTGTGTGTTAGCACCTTCATGTATTATCCCAGTAGTATGTGTGTGTTAGCACCTTCATGTATTATCCCAGTAGTATGTGTGTGTTAGCACCTTCGTGTATTATCCCAGTAGTATGTGTGTGTTAGCACCTTCATGTATTATCCCAGTAGTATGTGTGTGTTAGCACCTTCATGTATTATCCCAGTAGTATGTGTGTGTTAGCACCTTCATGTATTATCCCAGTAGTATGTGTGTGTTAGCACCTTCATGTATTATCCCAGTAGTATGTGTGTGTTAGCACCTTCATGTATTATCCCAGTAGTATGTGTGTGTTAGCAGCTTCATGTATTATCCCAGTAGTATGTGTGTGTTAGCACCTTCATGTATTATCCCAGTAGTATGTGTGTGTTAGCACCTTCATGTATTATCCCAGTAGTATGTGTGTGCATATAGTTAACTTAAGATAATATAATGGGGCTTTTTCAAATAGTCTTCATTATTTTATCATATCGATATATATATTAGTGGTACAATATAATCACAAATAGTAATATCCAAAAACAATTGACTTTGTACTGGTCAAATACTTATTAAGAATGATTTGCAAAAATGCAATTGATATAGAACAACTATTGTGGTTCCGCGAAAAAACTCAAGATTGTCGTTACCATTAATGTATATAAGTTTCTTTTATCAAATTGAAAACTATTTTGACAGGAATTCGATGGTAATGTTCATTTATGTTTTTCTTTTTATATCTGATGAAGTATTTTAAAGAAAAAACACACAAAATAACACAAAAACAAACAAACAAACGGACGTGTTGTTATATAGATAAAGTAGTTCGCAGTAGGCAATTAAAAATAACGTACTGCGAACTATTTCAAATATATAACAACGCGTCTGCTTTATTTTTATTTTTTATTTAGAATACTTCATTTGATATTGTTTTCTATTGGAATGATGAACAATAGTGTCTTCATCACCGTTAGTTTAGCCAGGTGCCAATTCGGCCGAATTGCAAACTGGGAGCCACTTAACGTGGTCCGAGTATTACCTTTGATAACCTATCCAACCCCTTCTCCAAAAAGCAAAAACGGGGTTGGCTGGAGTATGAAATAAAACCTTAATTTCGGCTTTAAAACTGTGCATATTGTAAAATTAAAACATTTAATAGGCACTTTTTATAAGTTAATCGGATTTTTTCGGTAAAAAATGTTTTTAAACGTGTTTTATCGTCGAAATATTTGTTATAAAATCCTGCTAATATAAGCTTTCCCATCGCTTAATGGAGTTAAGACGGAACCATGTAATGAGTACGCAGTTCGCAACTCGAATAGCGTACTGCGAACTATTTCAAATATATAACAACAGGTCCGTTTTCTTTATGTTTTTCTTTAAAATACTTCATTTGATATTGTTTTCTATTGGAATGTTGAACAGTAGTGCCTTCAGCACCATTAGTTTAGCCAGGTGCCAATTCGGCCGAATTGCGAACTGGGAGCAAGTACGCAGTTCGCAGGTTGCAATTCGAATAACGTACAACACGTCCGTTTTATTTTTTCTTTAAAAAACTTCATTAGATATTGTTTTCTATAGGAATGATGAACAGTCGTGTCTTCATCACTGTTAGTTTAGTCAGTTGCCATTTCGTACGAATTGCATACTGGCAGCCAGTACGCAGTTCGCAGTTCGCAATATGAATAACGTACTGCGAACTATTTCAAATATATCACAACATTTCCGGTTTATTTATAATTATGATTTTTTCTTAGAATATTTCATTTGGTATTGTTTTCAATTGGAATCTTAAACAGTAGTCCCCGGAACATGGTTAGTTTAGCCAATTAGAATAAAAATGGAAATAACATGCAATTCGAATAGCGAACTGCGAACTGGGTCCTAACTTTATAGTCATTCCGGCAGAAAGGATTTCTCAAACATGCTAGGTCGTCGATGCCCACATTCTGGGAATATTCGCTTTGGTCAATTGGCCAACACATGAAATTCCCCGATTTTAAGGAAAAAATGGTTTAGATGTAAAATCAATCGTGCACAATGATGAACATCACCTCACTTCCGGCAGTTTTGATCGCAAGCCTGCATTACCAGAAATCCTCCGCCTAAAACTCTCGACATTGCCAAAGAAATGCTGGCGGTGCGATTCCCGGGCGTGACAAAGCTCGAATACGTTCAATTTTTATTTCATGAACGTTTTTTGATATATATTTTTTCAGATGTAGTGAATCTTTTTTGAAATTGAAATGCATTGTTATACATTTGTAATCTATAGAGTAATGCTTACGCCGTCGAAAACCCATTACACCGGTATATAAACTTTATACATGGTCATATACCACTATTGCATTTTACATAGGGTTACATTATAGCCTTTTGGCCCTAAAACACATTTTACATACCCAAGGGAACCTTTTAGGCTACTTTATTTCCAAGAACTATCCTAGACACACTTAAAAAAGTGAAAATAATTGGGGCTTTTGTAATGCTTTCACCTACTTTCGGTTTGATGAAGGTGATGACCGTCGGGCTCGCAGCAAATAAATGTGAATTTCTGATAATTTACTATACCTGTAATTTTCTCAATAAAATAGATCAGATGCAAGAACAAATACACTTTTATTTTTTTTATCACCTACACATATTATTTTGACATTTTATGTACATCAGTTATGATTAAGGCAATTCTACCCAATCAGAAAATATCTCTTTCGAAAAAGATATACCCTAATACACTTTTTTCAGCCAATCAGTAGCCCCAAAACAATAGTGGTATGTGACCACATGCATATACCAGTCAGACTTTCTCGAAGGGAAGTAACAATGTTATACTAAATACGTACATTATCGTATTTGTTGTCTCCCTTCGATATTATGTTCTTTAGCAAGTGCTTGTTCTGTGTGTCGTTTGCTGTTTATAAAAGACACCGCCTAGTTCACCAACATTTTTTTGTCATCTAGCCCACCGGTATAGGTGCACGTGCATCCCCACGTGACGATGTTTTCACCCTGGTAAATATTTTTTTATTTTTTTCATTTTTTATTTTTAACCGCTTGTGAGATTTAGATAAAAAGTACTGCGAGAATCCCCATCAAAATAAAAGTTGTAACAGAATGACGGCTATTGCTTCTGTGCCGATACCATCCTCGCGACCAAGGAGGCACCGGCGTTCTTTAAAAAAGAGCTCATGGAGGGTTGCTTGTTTACTTGTTCTTCATTATCTTCGGGAAAAAAGGTCGACAATTATGGTACATGCAATTATTTAAAAAAAAAAATGGACACTATTTTTAATTAGATCAAGTCCGTAGCCCTCCCTGAAATTTAATCGAAACAAATCCTTTCCTAGCGGGTTCTGAGAATATGTACTCCGGATGAAATGTTGATTTCGATTTTTGTATTTGATTTCCTCAGTGGTTTTGTGCATTCCCGGGCCAGATTTTCTGCTTTAAGGTAGACAAATGTATTCAAGTTGGCCTATATTTTAGTGATTTTATTTAATATTCCTACGTAAATTGCCTACTTTAATGTTTCCTACCATCCCAAAATGTTACCGAGGCAACTGCCTCGGTGTAGTTGCCTCGGTGTGCCTCAGCGTAGAGTTTAATTAACATTGTTGTTGTGATACGGGAAATAATTCACGAGTGAAAAAGATTCTTGCGATATAGAAACGAGTGCACTTGAGCACGAGTTTCTATACTGGTTGTGTACCAGTTATCGTCATTCACCATATTTCGTCACTATCATTAAAACGCTCAATATTGTGATTATTTTTCGAGCCCACTTTACAAATCACTACACACTATCATCAGACGATTTGAGATGAAAAAATATTTTAGAAATGTTAACATACACTCTCAAACCAACCCGTTTACCTATATACATACCGTTATAAACAATACACAATCGGGGTAATCACGCGTTATTGCGCATGCGCAGGAAATTTTCTTTTTGAAACATCTGACCCTTTATGTCGAATCATTGAAAGAATTTCACATGCCCGAAAAACTAAAAGCATGTGATGAACATTCTCAGTCAGGGGACACAACGAGTACCCGTCAATCAATTTAAATTTGCAAACAGTTATTTCCTTTTAAATTATGAACGTCGACGTGAAATAAATTACACTCGATGGGTACAGTTGAAACATCGTTTTAAATTGTAGATGTAACTTTTTCTGACAATTTTTGTTTGTGTATTCAAAGGCAATGGTATATTTATGTTTCAATTAATAACTACACAAGTTTTCATCATCCGAAATATGGGTTATTCGGTATTAAACGGAAGATGACGATAACTACTACATTCAGCTCAGACCACCGACCCAATTCAGTCTATATTTAGTAACGGTCACGTGACACTTGTTACCGAGAATAGAAACAATGTAAACACAGAATATTTATGGCAAAGTGGTAAGCTTCTCTACCGGCAAAAATATTTAAGAGATGACAGGATATTGAAGAACCAACATAAAAATGACGATATCTGGTATACAGCCAGTACTGTATCGCAACAATCTTTCTCCGAGGGAATTATTTTCCGTATCATGACAACAATGTTAATTAAACTATATGTATTATATATTCTGTGATGAATTTCTTTCCAATCGTCTTTTGACACACGTATTCCTTCTTCTGTCACTCCTTTGGCGACACATCAATATCGTGACGTCACTCGCGCTGTGTGACGTCACGATATTTCTGCATCGGTACAGGCTGAAACCGTCCTGTTTACGATGATGGCTGTGAGGTAGGGGGCATTTCAAGCATATTTTGGTTGCATAGGTATACTTCTTAAAATTCAGAAATTTTTAACATTTCTTCAACCTGCTAAGAAAGTAGTTCCTAAAATCTGGCTACTGTGCTATCTTGCACACTAGGCGAGATAGCACAGTAGAGGAAGAGATATGTTATAGATTTTCTCAAACTGGGAAATTTCTATAATTCATCACAGAATATATAATATAATATTGTAATAGTACGGTAGAATCAACTGTCAGGATTTAACAACTTCGTTCTATTATTAAAGGAGGAATGAAGGATGATCTCTAAAAGGATTAAATATAACAACACTAGGATAGTTTCACCATCGTTTATATAGGCCTACTGTACACGTAAATGATATGCACGATATAAGGACCACGCCGGACACGACGAAGTGAGAAGGGACGGGTATCAATAGAGTTTAATTAACATTGTTGAAGTGATACGGGACATAATTCCCGAGTGAGAAAGATTCTTGCGATATAGAAACGAGTGCGTTTTCGCACGAGTTTCTATATCGCAAGAATATTTCTCACGAGTGATATATTTTCCGTATCACGACAAAAATGCTAATTAAACTATATAATATATATTCTGTGATGAATTTCTTTCCAATGGTCATTAGACACAAGTATTCCTTCTTCTGTCACTCCTTTGGCGACAGCGCGGAGTAATATCATGACTTCAATTCATGACGTAATATCGTGACGTCTACCGTTTAGTTCATAACATTTGGGTACTGTGCTATCTTGCGCACTAGGCGAGATAGCACAGTAGATGAAGGGATATTTTTTTGGGAAATTTCTATAATTCATCACAGAATATATATTATATAGTAAACATTTTTGTCGTGATGCGGAAAATAATTCACTCGTGAGAAATGTTCTTGCGATATAGAAACTCGTGCGAAAACGCACTCGTTTCTATATCGCAAGAATCTTTCTCACTCGGGAATTATTTCCCGTATCACTTCAACAATGTTAATTAAACTCTATTTATTATACCTCACATAAGACGCCCATGATAAATCCCCAAAGACAACAATGTGTAATTTTTTACTATCTCACGCGAGGGTGATAGTACAAGGTGATAGTAAATTGCAGGGTGATAGTAAATATAAATGTTTTCACATGCGCAGCTTTGATGCGCGCTGTTTCGGTGACGTCATCGGCTCAGTACGGTGAAATTGCTATTTTAACTCATCATAACTTCAAAAATACTTGACCGATTTCAATAAACTACCACTCATTTTCTTAGTTACGTTATTTTCGATCCACCGATATAACATCCATAGGAACTTTTAGAAAAAAAATGTTATTTTCAAAAAAGGAATCTCGCAAAGTGAAATCGGTATTAAAAATGAATCTTGTTTTTGCCCGAGGGGATTTCGGTATAATAAAATAAATATCACATTCATTAGAGGTGATAGTCTGTCCCAGGGTATGCTCCCTGCCCGACCCCACAAAAAAACAATACTAGGTGCCTTATGCTCAAGTGGCCAGTTGATTTTATCTTATTTATTGCTAGTTTATATTTTAGTCTTTATATTATAAGCATCATGTTCTTTCATTTACAAAAGTCTTAGCCTTCATTAAAAGTCTTAACCTTCGGATATTGATTATCACCCTCGGCTTCGCCTCGGGCAATAATCATATCCTCAGGGTGAACATTCTTACTATCACCCTCTCATGAATGTGATATTTATATAATATTACCTGCCAGTGTGTTACAGTTTACACCTTTTGTTTAGATTATAAGGATAAATCCGCTTAACGGATTAACGGATTAACGGAGGATTAACGGATTAACGGATTTATCCGTTAAATATAACTAGATACGACGAAAATATGTGTACTGACAGTCATTGAAAACGCAACATTAACTCCGTATATATATATGCTGTTGGATTATTCGCAAACCATTTGGAATAAAACTGCTGAACCAATATTTCTAAAAACAAATTTAAGTCTTTAATCTTGATACCTAACTTGTAAGGACTATCACAACCTGACCTCTATGGTGATGTGATTTATAAACATCGTAGGATTCTAGGTCATGATCACTTTCATACTATCTTTTTTAAACTTGTTAAAAAGTTTATCAAAAGAGGTTATGACCCTATCATTTTGCAACGTGCTTGGTGGTGGACCCTTTTACAGTTCGCCACTATGCTTTCCTCTTTAATTGTACGATGACCGGAGAGGCTGTGGACCCTATGATGACGCCTACCTAAAGCCCATTGGGACATTGGCGTTTGATGTTTGTCCATGATCTTTCTTGTCGTGCCCTTAATGGTTTATTCTCTTACTGCTCTGGCTTCTGCAAAGTCATTGAGTACCTTCATTGTGGCTTTCTAGGCTATTGTTGTTTTTGTATTATATTTACACGAGCATATTTGTGTTTTACTTGAATTGCCTATTGATGCTGCCTTGTTGGTTAGAGATTAGATTATGGCGGGGATTTTTTTATTTACATTGTCCTGTTTTAATGGGATGACAGTAGGGTAAGTGTGAGGTTTGGTGCACCCTAGAACCGGTTTAAACCCCCAGTGGCCTACTTTGCCACTGACCGTTCCAAGGCGGTAGCCCAATTGTCAACCATTTTTGTGTTTGTGATGTCGTTTGCATTTATTATTGCTTTTGCCTTCTTGCTTGTCTGTTTGCGTGTTTGTTTCTGTGTTTCGTGGTTTACTGTCCTCCTTGAATGCTACTTTCCCTGTCCGATCTTTTTATATTTCTTGTCTTTCTTGTTTATTGGCAGGCCTTTATGCCAAGTAATTAAGCAGTTATTTACCTTGTCATTTAACATTGTTTACTATGGATCATCATAAAAAGAAAACTGTTCCACAAATTTCAACCTGCATTAATCTGTCCCTGAACAAATTACAGATGATTTTACTGGCCTTTTTATTGTTTGACTTCTGACAGTCTTATGCCATGACATTTCCGAGAAAAGGATTTCTTTGTACGATGTAACTGAATGAATGAATGAATGGTGTTTTACGGCACGTCGACACATAAATAGGTCATACTGTGCGCAAAAACTGATGAAAGATGAAGAAATGAAGTAGTAAATAAAAGTTAATGTAAACATATAAAGATAAAACTATTTATAAATAAGGGATGATATGATAATAATATAAACTATGTATATATGTAAATCAACAAATGCCCGCCAACGGGTGTATAAACAGGTAAATATATATAAGAACACATTATTAATGATTTATAAAGTCTGATTTCTTTCAAGAAATCTAAAACAAGACTAAATTCTATAGTATCAAATAACTCCTTCATAGTATTAACATTGTAGTATCTTTGCGGCATAGGATCAAAGTCTACACATTCCAGCAAGATATGTTTGACCGGTAACGGTGCAAAACAGGGTATACATTCTGGTAATTGATCACCTTGTAATAAGTATGAATGAGTATACAAAACCGGAAATGCACGTGCATTTCATAACAACAATATTTTGTCCAAAATGCCTCAAATTTTATCTTTTAAACAAATTTGTTTTGTGGTGCGTTTTCATTGACCATGAGTATATATTGTTTATTGAAATATGATAAATATTGTTAATACCTGGACTACGGACATGGTATGTCGTCGAACGGAATCTGACGGAATCTGACAGATCTGACGGGTTGACGGATTTGACCTAGCACACTTATACATGTGTCTGTTTTAAGAGTTTTGAGTTATTTGAAATGCGCGCTGACTTATTATATATACACAATGGTGTCATGATACTTAAAAGTGAGATCCAAATCCGCTAATCAATCAGATCACACCAATATCAACACGTGCCTTAAACTAACCAATGAAAATACAGAACCTCAAAATCCGCCGACCTCGTCACTACTCCGTCGTCTGCTAAATTGGCCGTTGGAAACAACAGTCATATTTCAATCACATATCTACAAAACTTAATGATATAACATGTGTGCGCTTCCTACTCATTTAGCTTGCATATGGACAATACAAACTAATTCGAATGCGGAAGGAGACCTGTGACCTGGTCTACTCATTTTCACACCAATTTTTACAGCCCATACATGTTCTCCGGACTTTCCGCAAAGCTCACTGTTACCTGGCTATCGTGTGTAAGCAATCTATACATTTAAGATTAGATTACAAATGGAGGGGCTAGCGTGCCTACAAGGCAAAATTATGCATTTTTGCACATTCAAGGGCAGGAAATTCAGCTGTTATCGATCGAATCTGGCTGGTTCGAATCTAACTCTGGTGTTGCAAATCCGATCTCGCTGGTTTTCAAATTTTTCCGAGCTTTTATTGATATTAACAATCTTTGTAAGTTTGGTAAAGATCAAATAATAAATGAAGGAGCTAGTGTGTTCACAAGGCAATCTATGGCATTTAACAACAAATCAAGGGCCATAACTCCGGTGAAACTCATCCGATCTGGTTGGTTTTCGAACTTGTCGGAACTTTCATTGATAAAAAAACCTTGCAAAGTTTGGTAAAGATCCGATTAATAATGAAGGCCCTATTGTGTTCACAATGCAAAAGTAACGGACGACAACGACGGACGACGGACAACTCGCCATCCCATACGCTCTGCTGGCTCTACTGGCCGAAATCGGAAACAACTTTTAAACATGTTATAGCATGTCTATATCTTTTGCTGATATGAAAACTGATTAGATTTCACCCTTCAACAACAGGAAAAACATGTTTTATAACTAAATTTTGGTTTTCAGTCTTTTAAAGGGGCCCATTAATACCCTTATAACTTATATTTATTTGATAGATCTATTTGTATAAAAACTATTGATATATTTCAATCTGTGTCGGCCCAGCGGCCGTCGGCCGAAGGTTGTTATCACAGCCGAAACACGTTATTATTACGTTTCCATATATCACAAGGCACACCTTTACGAAAATCAACGGAAAAAATTCCGGAATATTACGAGTTTACCCGAAGTCCAACTTCGGCGATGACGTCACACAGATGCCCCAGATACAATCAACAATGGCGAACAGCGACTCGAATGTTTCAGTTTCTGAGAGTGATTTGTATTGCTCGTATTCATCATTCTCCGAGCCTGATGACGATTCGGATGACGAACAGGGCAATGGTTTGCAGCCTTACCGGTTTGAACCTCTCAGAGCAGTGGTGGACGACGTTCAAGACAACGAAATTGATAGTGACAACCTGATTTTGCTGAACCCGAGGAACGTCTTGGAAATACCGATTGGTAGGTTTTAACTACTTATTTACTGACAGAGTTATCACCGCGATTCGGTGTCAAAGACAACATATAATAAACATTAATGCAATAATAATACGTTGAATGAAAACAGACGTCTTATACCACTGTCATTAGTTTTCGCGTCACAAACAACGTTTGTTCTTGACGTCTTTCATGTAATCCGAGCTGAACAAATTACATTCTTCGATTAAATAGTGGTGTTTGCGTGTTGTTAAGTACTATTTTAATATATTTATGAACTATTCAATGTCAACTACACTTTTCCGGGCTTACAGGTAGACTTTCCTAAAAATTACATTCCGATCAATATAATCATAGTCACAAACAAGAAACCAATTGTTAAACCTACAATGTTTTGTGTATGTTTATTTCAGGTGCACATGTTCGAATTGTGTGGTGATGGTGACCGAAAATGAGAGCCAGTGTGGCCATGGAATAGAGAACTTAAAGTTGAAGATAGACTCTTTTGAGATGAAACGAGGCATACATATCGATTTTATTACAGAGCAACCCGTGTTTTATGCCGTTTGTCTCGACGAATTCAGTTTGGAGACTGCTCTATAGACATACCAACAGCAATATGGGAACAGAGCTGTGGCTGATGAAAATGAATAAGTTATTAGTTCCACATTTTGTCATACTATCAAGTGTTGCGCTGCTATGCAAGATTTGACATCAATATATGTTTTTTATTTATGGCTATTAGCTTGTAATTATGTATTGTGCAAGGAGTTCCAATAGTTTGCCAAACAAAAAGAGCTATAGATAATGTTCTCCTCAATTCTAGGTTATATAGGCAACTTGTAGGGAGGTGTTGCAAATAATCATCTCAGTGTGTCAACTTTTACTTTCAGGAAAAATCGCCATGTTGGATATAGACAGTTAGCCAGTTGGTGCTGGGGTTTCTAGGGAAAAGAAGTGCGAGTCGTGTTGCTATCATGTGCAGTTGAGAAGATTCGTCGGACTTTTCCGTCTAACAATTACACAGGATTTTTGTATGCAGATGAGTAATTCCCTGGGCGTTGATCAATCTGCTTGTTCTATATATCACGTGTCTTATTATAATTGTTCCAATATGTATGAGTGCCTGAATTCAAGATATTCATAGTGAGGGAGTTTAAAACACATTTTGAGGTCATGTAGTACATACACTGAACCAAACAGCTAATGCACCAGTAGACAATACCTTTAATGTATGAACTTATTATATGCCGACTGGTAACGTTGGAGTCAGGTGATTTGACTTTTTTTTAATTTACAAGATATTTGTCTCGTTCAGAATGAAACTTGTTTTGATTTATTGATTGTTATTACTGAGATATTAAAGGTATTGTCTACTGGTGCGTTAGCTGTTTGGTCCAGTGTATTACTAACTGTTGTTTATATTGCACCAATAATATATTTAAACCATTGGTAGAACAACAAAGAAAATTAGAGAAAACTGAAAATTGTATTTTATAAAAATAAATTAAGCAGGTGAACCGTTTAAAATCAAAAGTGATACTGGATTTTTAAATCGAAAGGGGAATTTGAATGCTTGATAACAATTTGAAGATTTCTGTCTGTCCCTTTAACTACATCTACTACTCAAAATTTGCTAATGATCACTTTTTTTGCTGTCTAAATTTCTTGCTAAAATAAATAGCATTATTTCTATTTTACATGAAATTATTCAGGGCAGTGTATGGTCATGTGATCACATGACTTGATTCAAATTGTGGAGTTGTTTAAGTTTCAATGAAATTAATATAAAATTATGTGGAAGAATAAAAGTGATCCTTAGCAAATTTTGAGTAGTATATATAAAAAATAAAACAAGGCCATATGTTTCTAAAACTTCATATATACATCATACACAAAGCAGAGCAGTAACAAGTCCACTACATTTACTATATATATGTATATATATATGACATAACATGCGGTGAGGGAGTGTAATAACACCATTAAACATTTTCGATATTCCACTAGTGGTATAACATAACGTTAATGACGTCATGGACGTCACGTTCATGTACGTTTTCTGACAAAATGCAATAAAATACGATATGTGAGTTATATGATAAAATAGAATCTAACATTCGTTCTCATTCATTATTGAATTTATTAAACTCGTTAGCAAAAAATATATAATGCCAACTCGTTCAATAGTGAATGAGTACTCATGTAAGATCCTCTATATATATCACATGACTTACGGTGTGGGAGTGGAATAACACCATTCTATATTTTCGATATACCACTAGTTATATAACTATGCAAATAAGCCTGGTACGCGCTATCAAATAAAATCGATAATTCCTCTTATCCAATTCCCATGGTTAATGTTGTTTTCGCGCCAGGCAAAATGCAATAAAAGTCGATATGTGAGTTATGTGATAAATAGAATCTAGCATTCGTTCTCATTCATTATTGAATTTATTAATCTCGCTAGCAAAAATGATATAATGCTCGGCAAAAGCCTCGCATTGTATCATTTTGCAAACTCGTTTAATAAATTCAATAATGACTACTCATGTAAGATCCTATATATATATATACTACTCACAGTTTGATAAGAAATATTTTTGCCTTTCACACACATGCAACACAAACTGTTTATTATTGCGACATGCAAAAACACACGAGTAATTTTTTTCTAAGCAATTTTTGACAATAAAGTAATGAATTTCACAAATCAATTGTAAAACAAATCACCATAAAATGTCAAATTGAAATATTGGTGCTTAGCAAACTTTTAAATAGTATAATTATACACCATACATAAAATAGAGTCCAGTAGTTTCTATATCTACAAATATTTTATAATTATAAATATATATACTCATAAAAGTAGGTCAAGAAAAATAATCTACATATATACACCAAACATGATACAATAACAAACGAAGTATGTTTCAATCAACTACACTTGAGTGTGTAATAAATTATCACATATATGAGCCGAAACACGCGAAAACGACCCTTCAGACAAAAATTTCACACTTAATGTTTTTTTGATGTTTATGAAACACGGTGATTTTCTCTTTCAAAATCTCTTTATTTTATGATGATATCTTAATTAAAAATGATTTTATCTCAATTTGAAAATTAAAGATCGTATTCACCATTAATTTTGACGCTGACGTCGTCGTCTTGGACAACGTCGTTCATTAAAACATAAACAATTACCATTTTCTATAGCATCAACTATTTATATTAGGAAACATATTACCTATGATATAATAATTACGTAAAACACAGAAGTGTCGAGAAATTTGATTAATAATTAACTGATTACCGGCCGACGTCATAAATTGTTACGTTATGACGTTGTCGTCCAAACGTCCAAAGGGACGTTTTCGCGTGTTGCGGCTCATATATATACAGTCTGATCAGTCAGAAGTATACATCCACTTCTGTTGAGGTCAATAGTTCACTTCTATCAATAGTCCTTATCGAGAATGAATAGTTTTAACTATGGACTGAAACAGAAGTAATTTGTTTGTACTATTTAATCTAGAAAAATGTAAGAAACTGTTTTAGTAAATTATTGTATTTGTGTGTTTGTCCATGATCTTTCTTGTCGTGCCCTTAATGGTTTATTCTCTTACTGCTCTGGCTTCTGCAAAGTCATTGAGTACCTTCATTGTGGCTTTCTAGGCTATTTTTTTTTTGTATTATATTTACACGAGCATATTTGTGTTTTACTTATATTGCCTATTGATACTGCCTTGTTGGTTAGAGATTAGATCATGGCGGGGATTTCTTTATTTACACTGTCCTGTTTTAATGGGATGACAGTAGGGTAAGTGTGAGGTTTGGTGCACCCTAGAACCGGTTTAAACCCCCAGTGGCCAACTTTGCCACTGACCGTTCCAAGGCGGTAGCCCTATTGTCAACCCTTTTTGTGTTTGTGATGTCGTTTGCATTTATTATTGCTTTTGCCTTCTTGTTTGTCTGTTTGCGTGTTTGTTTCTGTGTTTTGTGGTTTACTGTCCTCCTTGAATGCTACTTTCCCTGTCCGATCTTTTTATATTTCTTTTACAATACGAAACTGGAGCACATTATGAAGGTTTTTCAGTAGATCGCATTCAGTGCCTTTAAGTCTCAGTAAACAATGTTTTGAAAATTCAGGAATCGATTTATGTCTTATCTCGCCTTTTAACTGGAGTAATACTAGAAAGATGAACGAAATATCAGATTGCGACTTCCATAATTTACAACTGTAATTTGACTTTCTTGTAACGGGTTGACAACTGTGGGCCGAGCCTCTTCCTTTCTCGGCTTTCTTTTACCGCTGAAAAGCGTTGGTGGTGCGGGGGTTAACACTGGTGTTCTATCATTTCTGATACACTTGTCCAAGACTTCCTTCATAAGGGCAGTTACGTAAGCGAATGTAATTTCCTTTCTTTTTATTCTTACAGATAATTCTCCATCCGACTTGTACTTTGGGATGTCTATCTGTATTTTATTGTCTCCCTTTTTGCCTTCAATTGCATGTGCCGAACTTCTTTTCGTTATGGTGAAACAAACACATTTCGTAAGAATTTTAATTGTTGAGTGAATTGGTCAACACAATAATGCTTAATGATATATAAACTTGACTATATGTTTCTGGTACTACAACAAACAATTAACTAGAAATGTGTCCATGGGACACGGATGCCCCACTGAAAACAATCAGTGTAAAAAGTAAAATTTTACGGAAAAGGGGACATAACTCCGGTACTATTATAATATGTTAATAATTCATATACATTATCCATCTTTTGAGATGTGCATTAATGTTTGTTTCCATATGTTGATGAAGTCAAGGTCACTTTGTTCAATATAGTTCCTCATATACAGGCTTTCATAGAGTTCTTCTATGTCAGTATGCTCACTACTTGAAAGAAACTGAATTAATTGATAGCTTTTTAGGTAAAGATCTGATTCGGCATTAAAATCGGCCATATCAGAATGTTCATTTCTGTCTTGTACTACGTATGGTGACGAAAATGCTAATCCAATGCCAAGTTTGTGAAAGAAATGTTGTGCTATGTAACTCCTCCAAATATCGCTCACTCGTCCGTTGACACTTATAGGCAAAGCCATGTAAGCAAATGCTGGTGGCATCCATAACGTTGCCTGTGCATTGAAAGGTGCATATGTATTTCTAGGTAATACTAATACCGGATGTGTCTGTTTAGTGGAATTAAAATTGAAAGGCATGTTGCTGACGAATCGATAGATAGCATCTACATCCGGCTGCCTATTTGCTAGTGATTGAATCACACCGACTTTCATTTCTTTTTCTGAAATACATACTCCAGGAGTGGTTGTTTTGTCTTTAATAGATTGCAAAGGAAAACCTCTAGGCCATATACGTGTCTCTGAATTAACAAAATATGGATAAGGATTCATTAGTTTATTTTTAAAACCTTTTAAGCAAACATAACGATGCCGCAATGTTCCTCCTTGAAAATCATCCATATTTACAATTCCAAGATTATCGTCATCAAAATCCCATATATATTTTGCCTTGTGATGGATTGCATACACATATCCTAAATTCTTTCTCCCAAAGTGCTTGAATGGTATAACTTTAGATAACATAGGATACAGTAATTGTTGTTCTTCTACTGAAAGGTACTTTATCATACTTTTCTTCTTAGTTTCCATAATAATGTCCTTAAGGTATTTCTCTTTTGGTGGCGTCGGTGTATCAGCAACAATTACAAGACACCAATTTGACAGTTTTGAAATGTGCTTTATGGCCGGTGAAGGAGGAAAGATTGTCGTTACTACTGCCCAGTTGTCACAGTTTGAAAAATTATCTAATACAGCCAAAGACAACTGACTTGGTGATGGAGATAATGAAGGAATATTTCGGATTTTTATACCAGAAAACATTGTCCCTGTTACGGCACCAACAGTTGAGGGAACAACATCACATCCTGAATTTATTATGTTGTTTTCGTGGAGGTGATTCATAATCTCAATAGTAGATTTGTGATACATAATCATTTTTTCGCAGAAATCTGACTCGATATCCTTTGCGGAGACAGGCTTTAGATGTCTAGGTTTAAACGTTATTATTTTGTTATCGCCCTGCACATCGACATCATTGTAGATTGACAACCAAACTGCAAGAGATTTACATCCATATTTCAGTTCAACCAACTCATCATTCGTTTGGCATTTTTCTTCACCGCAATAGGTCCTATTTGCTATTCGTTTAATTAATGCACTTCCTATGACCAAAAACATTTCATCCACAACTAAAATTTTCTGTTTGTTTATGGTTACTTTAGTTGTCCAGCCGTAAAACAACTTCAGGGATTTCAGTCTGTTAAGCCTGTCGAAGATTTGTGGAACGCATAAGAAAACGTCGTCATCAAGTTTGGCTCCGAGAAGAGCATCTGGGTAGTTATCATTTATATATTTTAACCAAATGTACATTTTTTCACCAAACTTAAAAGCGCGACCATGGTGAGAAACATTAAGATATAAAATGTCTCGGTAAACATTGTTTTCATGAATTGTATCATTAGTTGGATCGTCAATAAGGAACTTGTAAGTAATTCTGAAAGGCAATTGGTCATACATACTAAGCATTGTAGAGATCCATGTGCTTCTTTGTGTTTCTCTTAACTGTGTTTTATCATGAGCTGAGAGTATTCCGAAAACAAGATGTGGTCTTTGATCAATTTCGAGTGTTTTTCTACTTGCATGGATTTGTCCTGTAGGTGTCGATTGGATCTTCAAGTAATAGGTTGATACGAACAAGACTATAACAACCAAACACGACATGCTTAGACCGCAAAGGTGAAATTTTGACGGCGCCATCGTAACGCGACTATAAACTATCAGAAATGGTTTTATCTTCCTGTGAAATCTGCAATGGAAGAGGTTAATACATCAATTACGCTATACATGTTAGTCGTGGATTCCTGTGCATGCATAAACGTGTATTATTTATACAAAATATAACTATAGTTGTTGATGCATGTGTACAATGCATAATTCGAAATAATGATGCATGTATACAATGTCAATTATTCTTTATAAATGTATGTATACAATGTAAATCATTCTTTATAAATGTATGTATACAATGTCAATCATTCTTTATAAATGTATGTATACAATGTCAATCATTCTTTATAAATGCATGTATACAATGTCAATCATTCTTTATAAATGTATGTATACAATGTCAATTATTCTTTATAAATGTATGTATACAATGTCAATCATTCTTTATAAATGTATGTATACAATGTCAATCATTCTTTATAAATGTATGTATACAATGTCAATCATTCTTTATAAATGCATGTATACAATGTCAATCATTCTTTATAAATGTATGTATACAATGTCAATCATTCTTTATAAATGTATGTATACAATGTCAATAATTCTTTATAAATGTATGTATACAATGTCAATCATTCTTTATAAATGTATGTATACAATGTCAATCATTCTTTATAAAAGCATGTATACAATGCCAATCATTCTTTATAAATGTATGTATACAATGTCAATCATTCTTTAAAAATGCATGTATACAATGTCAATCATTCTTTATAAATGCATGTATACAATGTCAATCATTCTTTATAAATGTATGTATACAATGGCAACCATTCTTAATAAAAGCATGTATACAATGTCAATCATTCTTTATAAATGTATGTATACAATGTCAATCATTCTTTAAAAATGCATGTATACAATGTCAATCATTCTTTATATATGTATGTATACAATGTCAATCATTCTTTATAAATGTATGTATACAATGGCAATCATTCTTTATAAAAGCATGTATACAATGCCAATCATTCTTTATAAATGTATGTATACAATGTCAATCATTCTTCAAAGATGCATGTATACATTGTCAATTATTCTTTATAAATGTATGTATACAATGTCAATCATTCTTTATAAATGTATGTATACAATGTCAATCATTCTTTATAAATGTATGTATACAATGTCAATCATTCTTTATAAATGCATGTATACAATGTCAATCATTCTTTATAAATGTATGTATACAATGTCAATCATTCTTTATAAATGTATGTATGCAATGTCAATAATTCTTTATAAATGTATGTATACAATGTCAATCATTCTTTATAAATGTATGTATACAATGTCAATCATTCTTTATAAAAGCATGTATACAATGCCAATCATTCTTTATAAATGTATGTATACAATGTCAATCATTCTTTATAAATGCATGTATACAATGTCAATCATTCTTTATAAATGTATGTATACAATGGCAACCATTCTTTATAAAAGCATGTATACAATGTCAATCATTCTTTATAAATGTATGTATACAATGTCAATCATTCTTTAAAAATGCATGTATACAATGTCAATCATTCTTTATAAATGTATGTATACAATGTCAATCATTCTTTATAAATGTATGTATACAATGTCAATCATTCTTTATAAAAGCATGTATACAATGCCAATCATTCTTTATAAATGTATGTATACAATGTCAATCATTCTTTAAAAATGCATGTATACAATGTCAATTATTCTTTATAAATGTATGTATACAATGTCAATCATTCTTTATAAATGTATGTATACAATGTCAATTATTCTTTATAAATGTATGTATACAATGTCAATCATTCTTTATAAATGTATGCATACAATGTCAAGTATTCTTTATAAATGTATGTATACAATGTCAATCATTCTTTATAAATGTGCGTATACAATGTCAATCATTCTTTATAAATGTATGTACACAATGTCAATTATTCTTTATAAATGTATGTATACAATGTCAATTATTCTTTATAAATGTATGTATACAATGTCAATTATTCTTTATAAATGTATGTATACAATGTCAATCATTCTTTATAAATGTATGTATACAATGTCAATCATTCTTTATAAATGTATGTATACAATGTCAATCATTCTTTATAAATGTATGTATACAATGTCAATCATTCTTTATAAATGTATGTATACAATGCCAATCTAAACTGACAGATGCATATTTACAATGATAATTTATCGGTATTATATAATTATGTATTTATACAATGTAAATAAATTATCATACGTGCATGTATATAAAATAAATATATGACTATTGATTCATATACTTAATAAAATCAGTTTATGTATATATGCATGTATAGAATGTATAAAAGTCGAAGAGGAATATAGCATTCAATGGCTAGCCAACCAAAACAGGCATATAAACAAACAACAACAGGCATATAAACAAACAACAACAGGCATATAAACAAACAACAACAGGCATATAAACAAACAACAACATGGATGAATACAATGCAAGGTAAATGACATCACAAACATAAAGGGTTTACAATCGGGCTATCACTTTGGAACGGTCATTGGCAAAGTTAAGAGCTTATTAGTGTTTGAAATAGTACAAATTATGACACAGTGTTAAATTAATGTAATCAACAAATATATAAATTGTTCAGAGATATGGTACGTTCACAAAGAAATATAAAAAGATCGGACAGAGAAAGTAGCATTCAAGGAGAACAGTCAACCATAAAACAAAGAAACAAACATGCAAACAGACAAACAAGAAGGCAAAAGTAGTAATAAAAGCAAACGACACCCCAAACACAAAAGGATTGACAATAGGGCTACCGCCTTGGAAGGTCAGTGTCAAAGTAGGTCTCATAACTATTTAGCAAAGTATCAATCGACTTGCAAATTCACATACATTGTACATCACTGGCTGCAATAGAAATTATGCAGGATACCGGTACTACCGTCGGTGTATTACATGTCACTGTAGAGCACAGCTGGTAGTGGCCATTCTCCAGATGGCAAACATTGAATCAGAAGTTACTTTTTAGCACAAAGAACTGCATCCATCCCAGATAAAGGACAGCGAGAACGACTTGAAAAGAGCCACATAATCTATCATTGGTTTCACAAACCCATTTCGAGTTGATATTGTTTTGAAATTGTTTCCGTATCACATGGTACAATCCGTTAATTAGAGCGTGGCTCACATATATTTACTAGATAATGATTTGTTTGTGTAAAGATAATGGTATAAGATTGTTGTGTTAATGAACCGACATCTAAAAGTATGTATTTTTACAGCCTAAGCCTCCCGGAGTGGAGCTAAGCCTTTAGGGTGTGTAGGCCATCTATGTGATTCAGTGGGAATCAACGCATAACGTAACGAGCGGTGGAGACGGTCCCCGCACCTGGACAATATGGTCAGGTTAGTATAGTATCAACAACCCCGGGACACGTGATGGGCCCGTCATCAGTCCTCAGTGGAGGAACTAAACCCACAACTTCGGTGGAGGTTAATCGTCGCGTCATCATATATATCGCGTCATCATAACCATCGCGTCATCAACCCTTATAAAAGGCTTTTGATGACAATCACCCATCATTGGAATCGCGCATCATATTCATGAACTCTCGTGCATCATTTTTTGTAACGTTTGTGATCATCAACATTGTTGTAACAACAACACTTTAGTGTCATATATATTCAGTCGACACATTCAGTATTTGTGATAATACTACGAACGTCTTAAACGTTCATGAGAACAGTCTTTTTCATATTTCATCTGTGTATTCGTTTTTTTTTTTTATAATTGTATATATATTTAACATATTTTAAAAATTGCATTAAACTTATGTAAATGCAGTCATCGTCATTCATTCTTTCCTGAGTTAGTCCCAACCACTACGGTCATATTTCGACACCAGCATTATCCAGACCTACCAGATGCAGAAACAAATTTAAAGAAGATCAAGTGATTGAATTGGACTGGACTATAATGATATTGCGTCACAACAGTTGGTTGACAATATACTCAACGAGCCTGACACTGAAGAAGGAAGCGATGTTGAGTTGGAAGATGTGGAAGTCCACAACCTGATTGATATTGTGTTGAGAAAGTGATGACAATGAATAGAAGAATCATGAGCTCAGCTGATGTAACATATTTCCATGAAAATACTTATTGTACGATGTCCTGTTAGGGTCATGTTACCATCGCAACTTAACATCGACCATCGACCTAGCGATGGTAAGATGCGATTGTCGATGGTAAGTTGCGATGGTAAGATGCGATGGTCGATGGTAAGATGCGATGGTAAGATGCAATGGTCGATGGTAAGATGCGATGGTCGATGGTAAGATGCGATGGTAAGATGCAATGGTCGATGGTAAGATGCGATGGTCGATGGTAAGATGCGATGGTAAGATACAATGGTCGATGGTAAGATGCGATGGTCGATGGTAAGATGCGATGGTAAGATGCGATGGTCGATGGTAAGATGCGATGTTCGATGGTAACATGGCCCTAACAGGACACCGTAATATTGAATTCATAACAATATAAATACATGCATGTTATCTTATAGAGCTTACATGTATATGTGTTAGTAACATAAGTAACGTTTAACACAGTTTGTAATATGTTGACATTGGTTAATTCATTTACATTTGATTAATATATGAATAAAAAATTATAAATTATATAGCAGTTAAACATTTCATATAATTTGCTATTTTGATATTTTAATGTAAAAAATACGGAAGAGTCGTGTTAATTGTATGCAAGCTTCATTTTGTTCAATGTTTACTTACGTCGAAGCAGTATATACAGGAACATAAGTATACACATCCATGTTTATATCTGATACTTAGAGGTCGTATTTAAATAAGATGATGCAAACGTAAATGGTAACGTAAGTAACGTTTATATCCTGTATATATATACTATATACGTACATAAGTCGTCCCTGGGCGGATATTTTTTATTATATCCTGTATATATATACTATATACGTACATAAGTCGTCCCTGGGCGGATATTTTTTATTATATCATGTATATATACTATATACGCACATAAGTCGTCCCTGGGCGGATATGTTTTATTATATCATGTAGATATATACTATATACGTACATAAGTCGTCCCCGGGCGGATATTTTTTATTATATCATGTATATATATACTATATACGTACATAAGTCGTCCCTGGACGGATATTTTTTATTATATCATGTATATATATATACTATATACGTACATAAGTCGTCCCTGGGCGGATATTTTTTATTATATCATGTATATATACTATATATAAGTACATTAGTCGTCCCTTGGCGGATAATTTTTATTATATCATGTATATATACTATATATAAGTACATTAGTCATCCCTGAGCGGATATTTTTTATTATATCCTGTATATATATACTATATACGTACATAAGTCGTCCCTGGGCGGATATTTTTTTATTATATCATGTATATATATACTATATACGTACATAAGTCGTCCCTGGGCGGATAATTTTTATTATATCCTGTATATATATACTACATACGTACATAAGTCGTCCCTGGGCGGATAATTTTTATTATATCCTGTATATATATACTATATACGTACATAAGTCGTCCCTGGGCGGATATTTTTTATTATATCATGTATATATATACTATATACATGTACGTACATTAGTCATCCCTGAGCGGATATTTTTTATTATATCATGTATATATACTATATACGTACATAAATCGTCCCTGGGCGGATATGTTTTATTATATCATGTATATTTATACTATATACGTACATAAGTCGTCCCTGGGTGGATATTTTTTTATTATATCATGTATATATATACTATATACGTACAAAAGTCGTCCCTTGGCGGATATTTTTTATTATATCATGTATATATATTCTCAAATATATATATATATATATATAAAAATCCTATAGCTAACATTTTGTTAAAATAAATAGCACCAAACTGTGTCTTGGTATTACATATTTATTTTTTTTTAATAAATGGTCCCGGATTAAAAGCTACAAATCTCATTGATGCAACTTTCCTATAACAAATAACAGATTAAGGAAACTCTGCTGTATGCATGGATTAATTTCTGTAAAAACTGATAAATTGAACCTGAACTGTGTTCAAATGAAACTGAGTTATTTGTGACAGTATGGCTTTGAAGGGAAAAAAAGTGTGACAATAGAGTTTAAAGTTTAACTGGGGGCATTCAAAATTGAGCAAGGCATTTCAGAAAAAGAGAAAAAATAAAAATAGAGAGAAAAATAAAGAAAGCAAAAAAAAAGAAAAGAAAAAAGAAAGACAGACAGAAAAAAAGCATGATAGTACAGTGATTCAATAGTTCTGGTTCATAACATATCTATTTCTCTAAACAAAAAAATTATAAAAATAATCACTGCACATACATTTTAAAATGACTCAAACGCATTCTTCAAATACTCAAAAGAAAACAACAGGTTTGAAGCAATTTTGGTCTTCTCAAAGGACCTTCTAATTCTATGACTACGCTAAACTGAGTACGAAACGTGCAATGGCATTGGTACGAAACGTCTAATTGCCAGAGTACGTTTCGTACCACAATTGGGTACGAAACTTCCAGGGTATGAAACGGCCATAATCAGTGTCAGAGTGTGCACCATATCTTTCCCAGTAAAACTCTACAAAGCGCTTTACAATGACGTTATAATAATGAGCGTCTAACGAAATATAAAAAGATCGGACAGGGGAAGTAGCATTCAAGGAGGACAGTCAATCAAAAAACACAGACATAAACACGCAAACAGACAAACAAGAAGGCAAAAGTAATAATAAATGCAAACGACATCACAAACACAACAGGGTTGACAATAGGGCTACCGCCTTGGAACGGTCAGTGGCAAAGTAGGCCACTGTAGATCGACGATTTGTGAAGCGTTCGTAGAATGATTTTTCAATTTTGTGTTTAATCAATTATTCTTCTCATAAACTATCGGAACTATCGGAACTCGCATCTTACCATCGACCATCGCATCTTACCATCGCATCTGAACACAATAACACCATTAAAAACAAAATACCCACCATTGTGCGGGTAATGATGGATTTTGTTTGGTTAATTTTTGTTTTCTTACAATTTGGTTTTACTTTTGATATTTTGTATTCGTGTACATGTTATCTATAGTCGGCAGGTCGTGTTTTGCCCCTATTATTATATAATCACATTAGTCGTCATTGAGCGGATATTTTTATAGATATAAATATGAGACAAATTATCAACCAAACAGTGCTTAAGTTTTTTTATCTCGAGCGCTTTCGGATTTTATCATCGCCTTCTTCAGGATACATACATGAAGTTACAAACACATACATTTCGGGAAAAAATGTTTAAAAGTGTAATGTGTATATATCCGCTCAATGACGACTAATGTGTTTACATAATAATATCCGCTCAATGACGACTAATGTGTTTACATAATAATATCCGCTCAATGACGACTAATGTGTTTACTTAATAATATCCGCTCAATGACGACTAATGTGTTTACATAATAATATCCGCTCAATGACGACTAATGTGTTTACATAATAATATCCGCTCAATGACGACTAATGTGTTTACATAATAATATCCCCTCACTGACGATTAATGTGTTTACATAATAATATCCGCTCAATGACGACTAATGTGTTTACATAATAATATCCCCTCAATGACGACTAATGTGTTTACATAATAATATCCGCTCAATGACGACTAATGTGTTTACATAATAATATCCGCTCAAGTAATATATAATTGTATATAACCCGAGGGACGAAAGTTCATGCACTAACCTCCCCTTTCAGGGTTTCAGAAGGTGCAATCATGGAGTCCTACGAGGTTGTCTGGTGATCGCACAAGAGAAAAGTGAAGCGTAGTGACTGACTGTAGAGGGGCCAATCACCAAGCATTAAGTGCGTTGTACTACTAAACGGTCGTATCCTTTTCTGATGAATTAATGACTAATTTTGTAAATTGTTAGGAAATCCATCAAACCCCTTCAATTTCCGAAGTTTATAGATCACATCTCCATAGAGTAAAGGATGCGATATTGCTATAATAGACATTGTTTGAAAATAGTGCATCAATCCATTTAAGATAATTATATCAAAAAAATATTATACGAAACAACTATGGAATAAATCTGATTGGTTCCGACAATTTTGCATTTGAGTACTCTGGTAATGATATTTATTTTTTTTTTAAATTAAGCATATTTGTTTTTTTACATTTATGGTGAACAGGTTTTACATTTAACGTAATTTTTAAATTTGAGATTCTTAACTAGGGCATTCCTTTATGTACAAGTAAAATAATATGTAAATACTTTGTTATAATACTTAACAAATAACGAAAAACGAACTCACCTACATAAAAGTTTTAAACATTAAATTACAAATCCTTAAGAACATCTCCGACTGCGCGATTACGTATTCACAAACTGCTTGTACCCAAATCAGCAGAAGTTTATTTATTTATTCTCTTTATTTCCTATAACAGAGATTAATATGCGCAAATGTGCAGTGCGCAATAACACGTAATAATGAACGAATGCAACTGTGAATCATATAGATAACTTATGTACAGGAATCAACATTTTCAATTCAATGAACAAATACAACACAAAGAACAATAGATCATTAAAATTATGAAAGATAATAGCATAGCATATGTTAAAGATACACAATGATTTTAATTATAAAGATAGATCTTTATTTTCAATATATATGAAAACAGTTAGTATATATGTTATCACACTATAACTTACACAAGCAATTATGCAATCATGTGACTCTGTGTCACTCGCAGTTTCAGTTGTTATTGAAAATGTTTTCACTATATCACTATGTACGCTATTTCGCCTTTCGTAAGGCTATGTCATATAATCTACGTTCAAACAATCGGCAACAAAGCTGTATGCATTTCTTTACGTAAAGCTATGCCATAAAATGTTTAAACAATCGGAAACAAAGCTGTACGCATATCTGAAGAACATTTCTTGGAGTTCAATTGTGTTCAATATATCTGATGATTTTCCGATAACATGCTGAAGAAATGTTTTATTATCATAAGTTTGCAACTCTCTTAGAAGAGCTCTCCCAAATTGGGATACAACCCCGTTGAGGGAAGTCTCACGTAAAGCAAATGTGGCTTGGCAAGCTGTGTAAGTAAAATCAGTATGTATGGTCTCACACAAGGGACAGATCTTTGCTATTTTCGTTGGAATATCAACCCATATATATTTTACTTACAACTACCGAGTTAGCGAGAGTTTGTCTGTCCGGGACACATTTCCATACCATCGCTGGGGAGATATTATTATAAACACACACACATCTGGAGAATGTTTTGTCAATTTGTGTTCTATTCATCCAGTTTTGGACGTCTTCATGATGTATGACTTTGCTACATATGGTTTTCCATGCTTGTTTTGATGGGAAAACACCAACCTCAGCATAATTATGCAGAAAATGTACCATGTCGTACTTTCGAAGGACGTTATAAATATCGGGGATGTACTACGTTTGTTTATTTTCATTTCTTACCAGAAACATTGCCAGTCGATTATTAAAAATGTGCTTAGGAAGAAGATGTGTTGGCATGTTACACATGTTTTGCAAAAATCCCAATTTTCGTTTTTCTATATCAGATTGAATTGTCGACCAACCTAGCATATTCATACACATATCAGTTCTTGTTAATTCCAATTTGTCAATGTCTCCTTTCGTTAAGTTAAACCACAATTCTGAACCATAAAGTAAAGTTGGCACACATAGTTTTCTAAGAAGCGAGGCCGATATTAATTGATTGAGTTGATGTTGATTCAAACCAAGTGACAGAAGAGAAAATAAAGACGAACATGCCTTTTTACATGCATTTTTAATTTTATCTTCATTATTAAGTTTGTCATTTATATGTATGCCAACGTGTTTGATATTTCTTACTATTTCAAGTTGATCGTGTCCTAGTGTAAGAAATATAAAAGGATCGGACAGGGAAAGCAGCATTCAAGGAGGACAGTCAACCACAAAACACAGAAACAAACACACAAACAGACAAACAAGAAGGCAAAAGTAATAATAAATACAAACGACATCACAAACACAAAAGGGTTGACAATAGGGCTACGCCTTGGAACGGTCAGTGGCAAAGTAGGCCACTGGGGGTTTAAATCGGTACTAGGGTGGACCAAACCTCACACTTACCCTACTGTCAACCCATTAAAACAGGACAGTGTAAATAAAGAAATCCCCGTCATGATCTTTTAATTTTGAAAAGAAGATCAGGGTTACGATAATAACATTTTGCAAAGGTTTTGCAAAGTTTATGGTAACGGTAACCCTGACTGAGTAGCTTTTTAGTAATACACAGATTACGAATATTAAAGTCCTCAACTCGAGTACAAGCTCTTGAAAAACGAATAAGTTGAGACACATACACCCCATAAAAAGTTGCTCGGGGAACATCCCCATTCAAGTGGGGGTAATTAACAATGTCAAAATTAAAATCATCTCTCTTGTCATAGATTTTGCTAATTATTTCACCATTTTCAATCGAGAGATCTAAATCAAGAAAAGAAGCGTTATTATCAGATATATTAGCTTTATTAAGCTGAAGTTCTTTAGGATAAATATTATCAACCTTAATTGGAAAGAAGGGGTTGTCAATGTTCAGTATGTCATCCAGATAACGAGAGGTGTCATTAAAAGCTTCAATAACATCTGCCTGTGTATCTGGTGAAAGACTCAACATGAAATCACTTTCATAGCAAAATAAAAACAAATCTGCGACAAGTGGTGCACAGTTAGTACCCATAGGAATACCAACAATTTGTCTATAAATGGTGGTACCATACCTGACGAAAATATTATCTAAAAGGAAGATGAGTGCTTCACAAACTTCATAGCAAGTCCACATAGTATTATTGTCTAAACTGCCGTTAGTAAAAAACGCTTTAATATTATTACATGCCAAAAATGCAGTATTTTCTCTAGCGAATGTTTTTTGAATAAGAGAAATTAGCTTCTCTTTAATAAGATGATGTGGTAAGGTTGTATATAGTGTAGAGAAGTCATACGTACTTGACCTTTATTGAAAATTTTATCAAGAACGTCTCCTGAATTTTTTATAGACCAAAATAAATTAATCCCAGAGTTTTCATAAGTTTCATCACAATATAGTTTAACGTGATCTTTAACGGCAGTAAGACAAGAAGTTAAAAGTTTGGAGATGTTTGTTGTGGTGCAGGCACTAGAATTAGAAATAAAGCGAGCCGTATACGGATTTTTATGTAATTTAGGAATCCAGTACATGGTAGGCAGTTTATTTTGCTTATCGTTTACACCAGCCTTGAAAGTAGTGCACCTAGTGATATGTGCGGAAACAACATCATCCTCAGTAGAATGGTGTATACGAATTGGTGCTGCCGAGTTCCAGAGATAAAACATTGACGTAATGTAGGCGACAAACAAGAACTAAAACAAATTTATTATGAATTTCCTGAATTCCCGATTTTAAATTACGAAAGGAAAACCTAGGTCTCGGAGGAAGTAAAGAGGGGTTAGCATTATAAAAGTTAATACGTGTGTCTATAATTTTAATAATTGACTTCTTCCAAGTAGAAAGCGAGTTTGGGTCCGCATCTTCTCTACGACACCATTTAATACTAAAATCTTCAATGGAGTGGGCGATCTGGGCACGACAGGCATTAAAATCAATAGTTGAAGGTAATCTATATTTAGGACCTTTCGAAAACAAATGCCGAATACGTTTATCAACAATATCAAAATTACCGGTGATGACATGACCTGCTGGAGCATAGCAACATTTAGATGTGTTGCATTCACATTCCTTAGGAGTATTATGTACTATATCAAGGTCAGAAAATAAAGCTAGGTTGAACTTTTTTTCTGGAGGTATTTCCAAATATTACGATATTGCTTTGTGTGGGGTTTATTATGTATCGCCATCTACAAGTGTATGCATGAACAATATTGAGCATATTTTGCAAGTTTTCGGGAGAAGTGCAAGAGAGCGTCAAGTCATCTGCTAGTGTAGAGTAACCAGCTTTTGTATCTAGTACACAAATTCCAAGATTACTGTCTGATAGTTCTTGCAATTATCCATCTATAAATAGGTTATACACCCAAGTCGATATGGTTCCTCCCTGACGGATCCCCTGTTTAACAGGAAACCAGGTTGATCTGGTTCCACAGACATTTATACTGCTTTTCATGTCGCTATGTGCATTAACCAAGATATTCAACATTTTTCATCGATACCGAGCTGGTGTAATTTATAAAATAGACCATCTAACCATAGTGTGTAAAAAGCTTGTCTTGTGTCTAGGGAACACATATATAATACACTACCTAATTCTATGTTGTACAGCACGGATTCCTGAATATTAAATGAGGCGGTCATGTAACCTAAATGTTGTTGGTAAGCGTTTTGTTGCTCATTCGGGAATATAATATTATCGGTTTTAACCAATCTGTTTAGTTTTAAATGTAAAAATGTTTCAAATAATTTATTAATTGCTGGTAATAACGTTATAGGCCTATAATTTCTTGGATCGGACACATTAAATAGATTATCATCCAGGGCTTTAACTTTAGATATAAGATCACTATTATAACAGTGTATTAATATATGGTCTACCATATTTTCTGTAGTAGAAAATGTGAAACTTGGACCTGTGCGTAGTGTCAGGTGGGCAAAAGCTAATAAGGCATGATGATTTACCAGTCTAGATAAACATTTGTCTCTAGGTGACTTTGTCGCGTTGCATAATTCGTTATTTAAATATGCGTTTAAATCACCCGCGATTATTACTGTTCCGTAAGCTGAGTAAGAATCTAAAATAGAATGCAATGTGTTTATTTCATTCTCATAGTCAGTATACTGATAATTAGCAGATGGCAAGTATGCACAGATTGCAAATATTTTTTAGTTGTCATTTAGAGTTATTTCTATACCAGCAATTCTTTCTTAGGATAATTCGTCCATAGTTCTCACTAAAACTTTAGCTCTTTTTATATAATATAGAAACACCACCTTTACCCCATCTTAGTGATCCGTATATGTCCATCGAGGTGTCACACTGTGTATGATTGCAATAATTCGAGTGAACGCTATCCATAAAGCTAATTAAGTATGGAAGAAGTTTATGTTCCGTTATAAGGGCTATATCGATGTCGTATGCTTCTAAAGTTTTACTTAAACTACCAACAGAGGACATGATGCCTCGTACATTCCACGTTAATATGTTTTATGTTTGTTTTGTTTTGTTTTGATACATTTTGAATTTGTGTTAGAAAGTTTCTAGTAATCAATATCTGAAATCCGATTTTCGCGTTCATCGTAATCATTATTATATTCATATCTGCGTTCTCTTCTGTTTTTCATTGAATTTTGGATTTGAATCCACTGTGTTTTATTATACCATCGTCTGCAGCGCATGAATTGTGGCCAGAAGGAGTCATTCTAGAATGTTCCCCTGATAGTGGGGTACAGATAGTCTTGCAACAATGTCTCCTGTTTTACTATCGAACATAGATAGTTCCGTACTGGTAATCCCTCTTTCAACAAGAAACGACTCAAATCATTGCTGTATGCTAGGATCTATCCCACTTACATAGTAGCTTTTGACTCGCCCTCTATAACAACCATTGAATGAGTCATTGGGATAAATGTCCCTATGTTTGGGGTTCTGGTTCTCTCTGTTTTGAGTTATGTGAGAAGTTATCTTGTAAGTTTCAATGCAAGATTTATTATTTCGCGGTATGTTTTCCGATTCTGGATCAGCAGAACATGCGAATTTGTTTGCACTGTCGTTTTGAATATTCTCGGTAGTTTGAGTGTATTCATGTGGTATGTCTTTGACAGTAGGCTCATTACGTTTCCATTTCATTGTGTCCCTGCAGAAGAATATATTTGTGCGTGTCTGCGTATTTATTTCTTGAGTCTTTTCATCTGAGGGCTTCTTATTTTGACTATTTACTACTTCGGCGTAGGTCATGTTTTTCTGCTCTGCTTGCACAATAGCTGGTGTAACTGTAATTGGAGAGCTGCCACGTATTGAGGCTCTGTTGGGGAGTGAATCAAGTCATTCATGGGGTGTTTCTCTCTCTGGTTTTCTGAAGTGACTCTCGTGGCAGGTTGCTGCTGTATTCCCGTTTGGGTTTTCGTTAAAGCAGCATTGATTGTAGTTTTGTCTTTACTGGCAGACTCCATTGCAGATGAGATACATTGTATTTCAGCGAGGTAAGATTGCAACACGCTGTTTACTATCGACTCGCTTTCTTTAATTTCCATTGTCATGTTAGTTTAAGATTCTTGCACCTTTCTTTGAGATAAATGTTTTCAGCTTTCACTGAAGCCATTTCTGCTGTCATTTCGTGTATCGTTTCAACATCTTTCTGTCTGTTTTGTTGCAACTCAGCGTACCTGTTATTTATTTCTATTACTGTACTGAGTACCTTACTCAGTTCTACAGTACAGTTTGCAGATTGCTGTTTCAACGGGAAACGTCCATCGTTTACACTGTCTGCCTCTATTTGTGAACTGTTTATATGTTTCCCTTTGCTAAATATCGATTCTATTTCGTGTGCTTCTCCTTTGAAAAAACATATGCAGAACATAACAATCCATAGCTAGCTTATCGTGAGCAGGGTTTCGGCGAGATCCTCGCCTAGATATTAGTTTACCTCTGGGACAGCGAAAAACTCGATATTCGTTATTCATCCGGAATTATTCCGTATGTGAGATTTGGTCAAACGTTTTCTGAGAAGTTATTTACACTAAAAGTCTACGATGGACGAAAAGCGGACTAAAAGTGACCCCAATAGTTTATTTCAACCCTGATCCGAAGCCTCTGGGCCATCGGTTCAAGTGAACTAAAAATATTCAATACCTCGACCTGAGGAAGTATCTGCCACCAATGAAGTACATATGAGCATTTTCAAACAAACTAAACTGAGGTAATCAGAAAAAAAGTTTACTCATCATCAAGGTTATGTTTAAGCGAAAACAAAACACACGGAAAATATGACTTTCAACTTGGTTATACTGGTGTTAAGTAATGTCTAATGACAACAAAAACATATGACCAAATATCAAAGAAATGAGGCATTCACAAGAAAACTGAGGTTCAGTTATCTAACCAGGGCTAAGGTTTGTGACAATCACGCAAAAGATTACCATGACCTTGGTAGTATTGGTGTTAGGTGATGTTCTCTAATGCCAACAATGCATATGATTAACCATCAAACAAAGAAAGGCGGCACTCAGAAAACGTTAATTGAAGTTATAAACAAGGTTACGTTACCTAACCAAGTTTAAGTTTTATGAATATAAATCAAAATATGACCTAGGCCTTGGTAAAGTTAGCGTTAAGTGCTGTCCATCAATATCAACAATATGTATGACCAACTATCAAGCAACGTGAGACATTCAGAAAAAAAAAATTAGAGTTAAGATACCTAAGAGTAATGAACTTGAAGTTGGCAGTAGCAGTTGCAGCAGTAGCAGTAGCTACTGCCAGCAGTAGCAGCAGTGGAATCAATATACATCATAAGTATGTTTTCTTTGCGCAAGTATATTGTTTCTACTTCCCACCATCATGTTTAACAGACAACCCATTTCGCAACCATCCTATGTTTGCTATTGCTATTGCTACTGCTAATGCTACTGCTAACTACTCTCAGCAGTAGCTGCAGTAGAGTCAATAGTCATCGTAATTATGTTTACTTTGCGCAAGTACCCACCATCATGTTTAACAGACAACCCATTTCGCAACCATCCTATGTTTGCTATTGCTATTGCTACTGCTACTGCTACTGCTAACTACTGCCAGCAGTAGCTGCAGTAGAGTCAATAGTCATCGTAATTATGTTTACTTTGCGCAAGTACCCACCATTATGTTCAATAGACAACCCCTTTCCCATCATATGTTTGCTATTGCTACTGCTAACTACTGCCAGCAGTAGTAGCAGTAGCAGTAGGTTGTAGAGCACCATCTCAATAGATATACTCATCGCAAGAATATTTTCTTTGCGCAAGTATGTTGTTTCTACTTTCCCACCATCATACCCCTTTCGCAACCAGCATATGTTTACACAACCGCTTCGCCCAGTATTATCATGGCATATATGTTTTGTTCTCTATCGTTATAGCTGTAACTATAACAGCAGTGGCAATAGCTACTACTAGTATTAGCAGCGGTAGCAGTAGCTACAGCTAGCATTTGTAGCAGTAGCAGTAGCTATTGTTAGAGTAACAACAGTAACAGTTGGTCTTAGTTGCAGTTAGTTTCTCTTTTTAGCCTTCAAGTTGTATACACAACCCTCAGCAGTAGCAGCAGTAACAGCAGTAGAAGTATCTAACCAAGCCACAGACGGAAATAAAGTGTCAGGACGCTGGGCGCACGTACGGCGAAGATATAGCAGTAGCTAGCAGTACCTAGCAGTATCTATCAGTAGCATCAGTAGCAGCGGTAGAGCAATAGCAGCAGTAGCAACAGTAGTTTATACTTTTATTTTTAACCATCACGTTTTATAGAAAAACCCTTTCGCAACCATCATATGTTTACACAGCTTCGCCAAATAATATCATTTCCACCGTTAATGCTGTAACATTTCAGTTACTGCTAGTAGTAGATGTAACAGTAACAGCAGTAACAGTATATACTGATAGCAGTAGCAGTAGTAGCAGTATTAACTGATGGCAGTAGCATCAGTAGGACAGTAGCAGCGGTAGAAGCCATAGCATCACCATCTCAATAGGTATTCTCATTTCGCAAGTATTTATTTTTATTTCTACGTTCACTTTTTTAACCATGATGACCGCTTCGCCAATATGAAGTATATATATTTGTTTCCCTACCGTTAATGCTGTGACTTTTTAGTTACTGCTAGCGGTAGGAGCAGTAGCAGTAGCTACTACTAGTACTATCAGCAGCAGTAGCAGTATATACTGCTAGCAGTACATGGAGTAGAGCAGTAGAAGCACTACCATCAACATATATTGTTGTTTCTACTTTTCATTTTTAACCATTATGTTTTATAGATAACCTCTTTCGCACTTCGTTCTCAACCGTTACAGTTGCAACTTATTAAACAAAATAGGTATGTTGTCGGATAACGAGTGTCGCCGGCGGCAAGATCAACCTCATAGACATGCGGTCTCACGGATTTTAAAAGCGTTATGGCCAACCTACTAATATCACTCCGCTTGAGATTGTTTATCGCAGTTTTTGTTCTACTGCTGTATTACTGAAGTATGCACACCGGTACATTTAAACATGCATTTCCTGTCGGATTACGGGTGTTGCCGGCGGAAAATTCAAAATCAAATATACGTGGTCTCAGCGATTTCTTAAAGCATTATGGCCGACCTACTAAAATCAACCTATTGAAATTCTTTATCAACGTTTAAGTTCTACTGCTGTGTTACTGAAATTTGCACTGAAATATACTCGAAATGGCGTTTTTGTCGGGTTTCGGGTGTTGCCAGCGGGTAGATCAACCACATAGACGCGCGGGCTAAGCGGTTTTTAAAGCCTTTTGGTGGTACTACTAAAATCAGATCACTTGAGACCGATGATCACAATTTTGGTTCTACTGCTGTATGATTGAAATTTCGAAAGTAGTAAAAAATATATCTGGTCGTCGGATAACGAGTGTTGCCGGCGGGACGATCAACACCATAGACATGCAGTATCACTGGATTTTAAAAGCCTGATGGCCAGCCTACTAATACCATCTCACTTGAGACTGTTTATCGCATTATTTTTCTTTTGCTGTAGTACTGACCTCTGTACTCCGGTACACTTGAACATGCGATTTTGTCAGATTATGTGTGTTGCCGGCGAAAAGGTCGTCGGATAACGAATGTTGCCGGCGGGACGATCAACATCATAGACATGCAGTTTCACTGGATTTTGAAAGCATGAAGGGCAACCTACTAATACCACCCCACTTGAGTTTGTTTATCTCAGTTGTTGTAGTACTGAAGTGTGTACTGAATTGAAAATAAATCATAAAGACCGTTAGTAGAGAAGTTTCACGTGGAACTATTCTAGATTACTATAGTTTCGCGTGTACTTCTAAAATTAAAAAGAAAACGTTTTATTGAGTGAATAAAAACAGTTACCATGTAAACACAGAGTTCGCGAGACAGCATGTCTACGAGCTTGATCTTCCCGCCGGCGACACTCGTTATCCGACAACAGACCTATTTTGTTTAATAGTTTCAACTGTAACGGTAGAGAACGAAGTGCGAAAGCGGTTGTCTATAAAACATGATGGTTAAAAATGGAAAGTAGAAACAACAAGAGATGTTGATGGTATTGCTTCTACTGTTCTACTGCATTTACTGCTAGCGGTATATACTGCTACTGCTGCTACTCCTAACGCAAGAAGTAACTATAAAGTCACAGAATTAACGGTAGGGAAACAAATATATAAACTTCATATTGGCGAAGCGGTTGTGTTTTAAAATATGATGGTTAAAAAAGTGAACGTAGAAAGAAAAAGAAATACTTGCGAGATGAGAATAACTATTGAGATGGTGATGCTACTGCTTCTACCGCTGCTACTGTCCTACTGATGCTACTGCCAGCAGTTACTACTGCTACTGCTAGCAGTAGATACTGCTACTGCTGTTACTGTTATTTCTACTACTAGCAGTATCTGAAATGTTACAGCAGTAACGATAGAAAACCAAACATATAAACCATGATATTATTTGACAAAGCAGTGTAAACATATGTTGGTTGCGAAAGGGGTTTTCTATAAAACGTGATGGTTAAATGATATATAGGGTCCTATAGAAACCACAGCGTCCGAACGCAATGGCATCGTAGGTCCGCACTGTACTGCAAACAAGAACTTGAAACTACAATGAAAGAGACAAAAAACAACAGAAAGGGTGGTGAAGACAGGGTTACCAACTTGGAACGGTCAGTAGGCAATAAGACCTACTGGTTAGCTTGAATCGATTTTATATGCGCACAATCCTCGCTATTATTCTGTCTTCAGCGCCCAAATAGACAGGACAGTGTAAACAAAACTAAATCCCATCAAAAGGAAATCTCTAACAATAAAGTCCACATCCAACTATCTAAAGAGAAACCAACTAAAGATATACATACAAAATAATAAACATCTCAGGATGTATCCAGAATCGTACTGAACAACCATAGTAGTTGCAGCTAAAGAGAAGACCAATCTAGGGTACGACCAGAAAACCCGAAGGACGAAAGCTCATGCACCCACCTCCCTTAGTTGGGGTTTCAGTAGGTACAATCATAGAGTCCCAAGAGGTAGTCCAGTCATCGCACAAGTGAAAAGTGAAGCGTAATGACTGACTTTAGAGGGGTCAATCACTAAACATGCAGTGCGCTGTAAAACCAAGGGGTTATATCCTTTTCTGACGAACTTCCTGATTAAATTTGTAAAGCGGTCAGGAAACACGTCAGACCCATTTAACTTTCGAAGTTTATAGACCACATCTCCATAAAATGAGGATTGTGATATGCCTAGTCGCAGAAGTGTTTTAAGGTTGGTGTTGTACTTTTCCAGCAGACCCTTGTTGCGGCGGTAGAATTTAGAGAAAGATCGACGTAGTTTGTGATAATGAAAACCGTGCTGAAGAAGTTTACTTGTAATAACTTGATTACGATCATTGAAGTCTATAACATCATTACACGCTCTAGCAACTCGAATGAGCTGGGAGATATACACCCCAACTAAAAGTAGAAACTACTGTTGCTACTGCTGCTATTGCTCTACCGCTGCTACTGATAGCTACGCTTCTGCTAGCTACTACTAGCTACTGCTATATCTTCACCGTACGTGCGCCCAGCGCCCTGACACTTTCTTTATGTCTGTGCCTTGGTTAGATACTGCTACTGCTGTTACTGCTGCTACTGATGAGGGTTGTGTATACAACTTGAAAGTTAAAAAGAGAAACTAACTGCTACTATGACCAACTGCTACTGTTGTTACGCTAACAATAGCTACTGCTACTGCTGCAAATGCTAGCTGTAGCTATTTCTACTGCTGCTAATGCTAGTAGTAGCCGTTGCCACTGTTATTGCTCCTACTGCTAGCAGTAGCTGAAAAGTAACAATTATAACGATAGAGAACAAAACATATAAGCCATGATATTATTGCGCGTAGCGGTTGTGTAAACATATGCTGGTTGCGAAAGGGGTATGATGGTGGAAAATTAGAAACAACATACTTGCGCAAAGAAAATATTCATGCGACGAGTATATCTATTGAGATGGTGCTCTGCAACCTACTGCTACTGCTGCTACTGCATATGATGGTTGCGAAAGGGGTTGTCTGTTAAACATGATGGTGGGAAAGTAGAAACAACATACTTGCGCAAAGAAAACAATTACGAAGACTATTGACTCTACTGCAGCTACTTCTGGCGGTAGTTAGCAGTAGTAGTAGCAGTAGCAATAGCAGTAGCAAACATATGATGGATGCGAAATGGGTTGTCTGTTAAACATGATGGTGGGAAGTAGAAACAACATACTTGCGCGAAGAAAACATACTTACGATGACTATTGATTCTACTACTGCTACTTCTGCTATTGCTGGCAGTAGCTACTGCTATGGATGCAACTGCTACTGCCAACTTCACGTTCATTAATCTTAGGTATCTTAACTCTAATAAAACATTTCTGAATGTCTCATGTTGCTTGATAGTTGGTCATACGTATTGTTGGTATTGATGGACAGCACTTCACGCTAACTTTACCAAGGTATAGGTCATGTTTTGATTTATATTCATAAAACTTAAACTTGGTTAGGTATCGTAACCTTGTTTATAACTTCCATTAACTTTTTCTTAGTGCCGCCTTTCTTTGTTTGATAGTTAATCATATGCATTGTTAGTTTCTTTGATAATGGCTCATACGCATTGTCATTGGAGGCAGAGACATCCTCAGGTCGAGGTCTTGAAGGCAGAGACATCCTCAGGTCGAGGTCTTGAAGAATTTTAGTTCACTTGAGCCGATGGATCAGATAACTTCTCAGAAAACGTTTGACCAAATCTCACATACGGAATGATTCCGGATGAATAACGAATATCGAGTTTTTTGTTTTTCCGATATTCAACATGTTGTTCTTGAATAACAAATCTAGAGTTTTTTTGTTTTTCGATATAAACAATACTATTTGTTGAATAACGAATATCGATCTTTTCGTTTTTTGATATTTAATTTTTTTTGGTTGAATAACGAATCTCGAGTTTTTTTGTTTTCGACGTTCAAAACTTATTTGTTGAATAACGAATCTCGAGTTTTTTGTTTTTCGATATAAAAACCTATTTGTTGAATAACGAATCTCGATCTTTTTGTTTTTGATATTCAAATGTTTTTGGTTGAATAACGAATCTCGAGTTTTTTGTTTTTCGATATTCAGATTTTAATGTTGAATAACGAACTTCGAGTTTTTTGTTTTTCGATATTCAGATTTTTTTTCTTGAATGACTAATGTCGAGTTTTTGTTTTTCGATATTCATTTTTGTTTTATTGAATAAGGATTGTCGAGTTTTTTGTATTTCGATATTTAGATTTTTTTTGTTAAATAACGAATCTCGAGTTTTTTGTTTTTCGATATTCAGAGTTGTTTTGTTGAATAACGAATCCCGAGCTTTTTGTTTTCCGATATTCATTTTTTTTTTGTTGAATAACGAATCTCGAGTTTTTTGTTTTTAGGATTTTTTGTGTTGAATAACGAATCTCAATTTTTTTGTTTTTCGATATTCAGTTTTTTTTTGTTGATAACGAATCTCGAGGTTTTTGTTTTTCGATATTCAACTTGAATATCGAATGTCGAATATCGAATATCATGCTAACTTCAGTCCGCCTTTATTGCTTTTGCTTTTTATAACTGAAAATGTTTACTTCAAAACATCATTATCTATCCTTTTCAAAAAAAATACTGATGCCGAAAAATTCGGAAGCACAAATTTACTAGTTCATGTCATATTGTTTCATATCGAAAGAATCATTAGACTTGACATTAAAATGAACATATTCAGCGAGAATGTGAAGATATTTGATTCAGTTACAAATACATTGTCGATATCAGTTGTGGTCTCTGGCTCCTTTGATAGCCTTTTGAGAGATGTTTGCCAACTCAGCCTCATTCTGGAAACTGTTATGAATATTCATTTAGGCAATATTAAGAAGGGTCTATTATCCAAAGCCTCATCACTAATCTTTCCCTCTCCATGAAGGTCAAGAATGTAGCCAATATTTGCACTCACATTTTTACTTTAGGTTTTATTTTTAGTTTAGGTTATATTTCTTTAAGTCATTTAAAGTAAAAATATTCATAGTAATAAAGATGGAGGGAAGTACATGCATATTCATGACCGTTGTTAGAAATTCAAATTATTGTAAACATCATAGATATATAATAAAAAATAAAGTAATCATGTCAAATCCTGTCTAAAATATGGTAAAGGGACTTACGCTAAATATCAGATATGTGTTCCATGCTGAGCATCAAAGATTAGATTACTTGACCGATATAATGAGATGAAAGAACAGATAAGAATTAAACAGATAAGGGTTAAACAAACAGAAATAAACGAGACTGAAAACAACTGGCCAATAGAACAGGGACGAACAGAAGCCATGAACACTATACAAAAAAGTCTAAAAGGTGTATAGTATATTGCTTTAGTAATGTTTATAGTCATGATCGATCGCCCTCATACCAAGAAATCGAAATTTAGGTATATAATAAAAAAATAACAGGTCGTGTCAAACCGGTTGAGAAAAATAGACGATTATTACGTGGTATTAAATATTTCGTCTGGCGAGGGCAGCTGCCCCTTAGCCTGGTGATCCAGTGGTGGTCCAGTGGTCTAGTGGTCCAGTGGTGGCATAGTGGTTTAATGGTCTAGTGGTCCAGTGTGGTCTAGTGTGGTCCAGTGGTTTAGTGGTCTAGTAGTCCAGTGGTCTAGTGTGGTCTAGTGTGGTCCGGTGTGGTCCAGATGTCTAGTGGCCTAGTGTGGTCCAGTGGTCTAGTGGTGCAGTGTGGTCCAGAATGAATATCTCGGGCATTGACGACAATGCCCGTTAATATTTATCGTGACCAGAAAGCATCATATACATCTACTACATGTAATCATGGATAATATCAACATATAGCTAACGTCAGTAATGTCCTCCGGGTCAATATCGGCATCTTGCGTCAGTTCTGTCCTCGTAGACAATACCAACAGTTAGCGTTGGTATTCACCACAGGGATATTTTACACATTTCCTCAGAAACAATATCAACAGTTAATGTCAGTACAGGCTTTGGGTTCTATCAATAGCTGCATGCAGCATCAGTACTCTTTACAGGGACGACAAATACAACAATGTACGGCGGTACAACTTTAAGGGAGAGCTACTTTAGAAAACGACAGTACTGTATCCGCACCCAGAGTAAGTATTGTCTTCGGAGAAAAATACCAACAGCTAGCGTCATTACACACCTCCTGAACTATGTCAACAGCTAGAGTAAGTATAGAGACTTATCCCACGAGAAGTCTGTTTGAGAATAATTTTAATGACAAATATTGGTATGACAATCAGTGTGTTCCTAATTTGGTTACCCGATTATATTCGTTCATTTAGTTTAAGAAAACTTATTATAATATACCCCATTTCAGCTTTTTATTATTCAAAGGGAAATAAACGTGATTGCCTTGTATACATTTATATTTTCTTCAGTTATGAAATTTGTAAAGAAGCATGTTCATAGGAGTCGTTAAGATGAATTTGAAAAAGATATTCATCTGAAGACGGAGTAGTAATTTAAAAATCAAAAAAAAATCAATAAAAAAATCATAAAAACGGACCCATTAGCAGCAAATACCACACGTAAGAGAGAAAAGTAGCATACTTGGTTTTGTTGAGGCTGTTAATGAAAGATAAAACACGTATATGGCGCATCACCTATCACGCCCCCTAAGCGGTATTCTACTTTTAAGTAATACAAACTGGACTATAATAGTTTGCATGTAGCAGTATGTTAATCCTCTACCACCGTCGCTTCTCACCGCTGTGGGTTCGAGTCCCATTGGGATGACGTAAAATGACGTAAAACACCATACAAACACAAATAATATTTTGTAGTGTTTCGTTTCGATTAAATGACAACAGAAGAAGGCGCAGTCAGTTCAAGCTAAGGAAAGAGTGATATACACTTTGCCGTTATTGTATAATACAATTCATGGGTTTAATATGGTACAGCTACTTTATATGCACTGCCTGTGTAATTGTCTCATGTGTTGTGCTTCAATATGTAATTAAACTTGATATTGTAGGTCGGAAAAAACGGGTATGTATCCGTAAATAACGTTTTATCCTCAAAATGATAAAATCTAGAACGACTGTCATTAAACTGGTGCATAATGTCTAGCCTTTTACCGGTCTATGAGCAAAATATATTACAAAAGAAATGTTTTATTATAGTAGGTCAAGGTGTAAATAGTGAAAGAAACTCTAAATCAACAATTTAATGAATGATAAAGGTGCATTTTCAAGGTTTACCAATATCTAATATTAAATACAAACAAATCAAAACATGTCATCAAAATGCACAACGTTATGAACGAAATATGAAAACAATTGTTTTCATAAATGATATAGTCCTCTCTATATAAAAGCCCGGGAGAAATTTTAAACCGGCCCGGAAAACAGAGAAAGCTGCACTGTATAAAAGAGCATTACGCATGCTACATGCGTTTGTCTTAATAAAGGAATATGCGGAAATCTTGATTTATTTTTAACTCTCGGTGATTGATTTAGACTACCACATCTTAATAAGCATTTGCCATATCCATTTCCTTGTAAATAACGGTTCATATTAATGTTTAGGTTCATTCATTATGGTTAGGCCCTTTGGAATAGAAAACATCATCATTTTGTCAATTTTAAGTGGCACCCCTAGACCCCAACACAATGCCTGATAAACCCTCTTTAAAGTGTAAACTTACACATCATATGAATTTCGATATAAATACAAAGAAAATGTATACTTCAAACGCATCGTTTCCTTAAACCCGATGAAGCATATGTTTTCCTATGCACGTGCACATTTTATATGTAACTGAAGCACAAGGTGATGGTTTTAATTTGTATTTTGATTGACCCAAGCTACTTCTCAAGAACGTACTCCACAGAACGGCTCTAGTCTCTAGTTTAACATGAAACACTTTTAAAGTGGGTTGTAGGGTAAGGATGTCAGCCACGTGTCATTTATTAATAGTGAACGTGATACAAAACAGTTTACAAGGACATCCAGCCATCCACAACTACAGTGAAGAGCGTGATCATGACCGAATTAGCTTTCATAGAAAACAGTACAGGGATAGTATAACGTACTTAATGACACAGTTTGGATACAAGGTTTAACATACAATGTTTATACCTATCGTAGAGCCGACAACTATAGTATTGAGGAGGTTTTGGGTTATATTTTGGGACTGCCAGAATCAGCGCCAGGCCATCGGAACCTTAATCAGACCCGTTAATAAACATACATTCATATATTCAAAAAGATATATGCGTGTGACAATGATTGAAGGATATATGAACAGAAATATCATAACTTATAAAGGAAAGAACAGACTAGTAGATAGACGAACGATCACAAACATGTTTAATAAATAACGTGTTAGAAATATTAAGTTAAACGTTTATTGTAAATACAGACGGGTGTAAACTGATAGGCATCGACGGACGCACTGAAGATACAACAAGTACGCACGCTCAATATAAAAGGGCCTACAGGACATACAAACATAAACAGACAGACACAGACAGGAGGACGTACATACATCAAGTCAGACGGAAAATATAAATATTAACATAAAGTATATTACCAATTTTAAATAAACAGTGTATGGTAAATATGGAGGAACGTAAACAGATGTTATATAGAGACGGACCAACAATTCAGACGAAAATGAGAATAAATAAAACACCTACAGATAGACAGACGGGAGACATGACATAGAGGCAACATAGCTGATATAAAGAAAATATTGTATGTTTCGTCCTTTCGAATTTCCGTCCTCACACTGTCAGTTTGTCTTCGTACAGAGATTTCCACGTTTACCTTAATAGGGCGAAATAGTAGCAGGCCCAGAAGTCGAAGTTAGAAGTAAAAGTTCTGTACCGATTTTTGCATGACAATGACCTGGGTTTTTTCTAGGAATGCATGCACTTTATTTTTATTTGGAATGGTCAGTACATGTGTAAGCATTTTCCTCATTACATTAATTTTCCCACAATAACTTGTTTAGATGACTTGCTTCTCGGAAAAAACTGTTGAGTTGTTTAAGTTGGTTAGTTTCCTGCATTCGTGGAAGACCACGGGGGTCATCACCATTTAAAGTAACGTAACCGAATTTTATTTCGCAAAAATCTATAAATGGATGGTAAACAACCAATGAAAGGAATATTAACAAAGTTTTCCATTGTATCCTATTACAATATATACTGCGCAGTAGGGTTTTTTCAAGGAGAAGGACAAATTTAAACGAAATTGCTGCAGTTTTATTATCACGCTAATGTAAGGGAAATACAAAATAAATCACAGATTTTACATACATCAATTTGATCGGCAACAACAACTACGCGTATAAAAGACCTTGAAGATATATTGTAACTAAGTTTCATTGACAGCCGACACTTTATTTAGGTGCACTCAAACCCGCATTAAGATACCAATACATTCAACTGCAACATTGGTCTCTTAACGCATGTTGTATCTTAAGGGGGAATTGACCTACTCAAATATTTAAGAGAACGCATATGAACTATGTATATTTTTAAATTTGAAGATATTTGTGATTTGACTTTGAATTTTGTTTTGTCCTCATGTGAACAAGATTTTAATAATAACGTCACAAATATGGCTATGTTTGACGTGTCTCATAAAAGTCGCGTTGCACTCAATTGTCAACTTTTTTAGCATCACAGAGTGTTAGTTTAGTCACATACAATTATATTTTATATCACACTGTAAGTCTTGACGAGACCTTTCATCTTATATATAAGTTATATCATTTAAATTAGGCTGTAAACTATTATATATAGAATTTCCTATGTCTTTCGCTGCTTGTTTACGAAGGAATTTTAAGGAAAAAAAATGTTAAAGCCATTTATCTTTTAAATGGCTTGATAAAAAACTGCACAATTTTAGTATATTTTAGAGAATTTAATTTCCTGTTTAAAATTTGCTGGTCATCGGAATATTTGTTTCAGAATACTTCTTTTATTGAACCCAAACCCCTTCGAAAAGTTTACGTCGTGTCATTAACATAACGACGTCAACGGTATTGATATTAAAGGTATATTGTACATGTTGGTGATATATCAATAATTATTTTTAAATAATCAGCTGTCCATAGTAATATTGATAGTAACCTGCTAAACGGAATGTACATCCTATTCAACATAAATTGTTGGCGGGTTGGTAGGGTGTTCCAACAGTCAGCTTCGCATGAAGTGAAGCCCTGCACATTATAGTACACATATCGTAATAAACTTCTCGAAACGAAACCCCACGGGTCTTCAAACAATTTCTTGTTTTACAACATTATGATAAAAAGTTTGGTAACATAGCGAAATGGTATAGCAAAACCCAAAATAATGCCGAGATCAGCGAAGATATATCAAGCTAAGTGTCCCGCGTGAAGACATAGTTTTACATATTTATATTTTAAAGAAACTAACGGCCAAATAATGGCAAAATTATACTACAAAACCGTTTATCAACTCTATCCAGGTATTCAGGTCATATAATAATGTATATGTATCAATTAAAAGTATAGGTTTATTCACGGGTTCTTACAATAATTGTGTTATTGAATATGCGTAAATGAAGTATGACTTGGTAACTATTAATTTGACGCTCCAATTTCGGGGTTTGGTATGGCTGGTTAAAACCAGTTATAGTGTGTCTATATTGTTGGTATTCAACAATATGTAAGATGTATATATATAGTTTTAAAGACACCAGTTTATTGGGTCAACAAATTTTACACTCGATATATTGGGTCCTAACCTTGCTATTGGGTCCTCAATCTGCCTATTGGGTCTTGTCCCAATTATTCAACGACCCAATAATACATGCATGTTTAACAGAACTACATTTACCTAATTAGGCCTCTCGCACATAACTTATTTTACACGTTTATTGGGCCCCTGAGTAGGGGTTATATCTCCTTGACAGTTTGCTAAGTGTCTATATATACTGTTTATCCAATTAGAGTTCAGGTCAGAGTTCAGGACCCAATACATTGGGAAATTCACTATGATCCAATAAACTAGTGATGCGGTATATATATATACATGTTTTAACAAGACCCAGCAAAAATGTTGGGTCAGACCCAGTATTATGGTATGAGAATAAAAGGCGTTAACAGTTGAATTACCCGTTAAATTACGACTATATAGGGATACATAAGTACCTTTAGGTGTACTTAATTCATAAAAAAATACCAAACACGTCTATACACACTATTTCAGGATGGTCCCAATAAATGTGTTCAAATTGAGAGACCCAGTATCCTGGTGACTTTAAGTATATATATATATATATATATACAACAAAAGACAATTATTTCAATGCCGTTCAAAGTCGATTTCGGTCATAAAATAATCAAACGATTTTATCTAATTAGTGTTTACAAAGGTTTACAATCGTTCAACGCTCCCATGCTCTGTTCTTGTAATATGAAACTTCAAGATAAAAGAAAAGCAAACAATACGTAATACAGGTACAGGTGTACCGACATAAATTGGCAATGTTTAAACACTCGATAGAGATAAACAAACAAAGCTTAACTTGTTTTCATCTGATGTATTTTAATTATCCGTATCATTGCTATATAGCTTCCATAGCTCAGTGTGTAAAGTTTCAGCGTGTGTAATACAATTTAAAATGTTGTTTTTTTCTTGGCTATCCCATTAAAACCTGGTTTACTACGAATCAATGGCAATTTATTTACTGGTCGACCGGGATCAGCATGGCTTTAAATTATAATATCGCTTACGTCGGTGTTATGTGCGTGAGAAGTGGTAAGTCTTGCATTACCTCCCATGGGCTTTATAAAACCTAGTATGCTTATTTCCTCCCTTACTTATGTTAATTGTTTCCAAAAAATACATATGCCTTTTACCACATTTTACCCCCCAATTTACTGCAGTGTGGCGGGTGTACAACGACTCATCACGCTACAAATCAGTAATGTTATGCATTACTAACTGATCCTTCGGGACTTTTTAATTCAGTTACTATCACTTTAACGAATAAATCCACTTAAGCCGGTGCTAAGGTCTGTGATTAGGCGCATCTTATATTACCTCTCGGGAACATACGCAAAATAAAGCGAGTCTGCTAGTTTCTTCTCCTGTTTGAGTTTATGGCTTCCGATGGATCCTTATATTTAACTGTACTTGTGTACTTTACATATAGCCTATTAATGGTGCCTAGAAAGTTAGAGAATATCCTGTCGATAACCATCCCTGTTGGGAACACGTTTATGTTTATGAGTGTGTGTATATGTACCCTATACATAGGGCTGGGCCAAATTTGACTCCATGATAATTATTTGAGCCAGCTTGATAGACAACCATCAGCTTATGGTAACTGCAAAATACTACACCTTTCGATTTTGTAGTTTCAGTGAAGACGACGTTTCAGTTTGACGGTATCTAAGTCTATGTAATACGGTCAACCAGGTGATGGGGCCACATTTGAGGCAGTGTCATCATTGGAACACATTTGGTAGAGGACCAAAACTATTAAACATCCGGCTCTTGTAGTTTCAGAGAAGGAGCTTTTTTATTTTGTTTATCCTAAATAAATCTATGTAAAACATATGGGACCCCTATGGCGGGGCCATATTTGACTCCAGGGTCACCATTTGCATAAACTTGGTGGATGAACATAAGCTTATAGTAAAGGCAAAATATTAAACCTCTGTGCTGTTTTAGTTTCAGATAAGAATATTTGTTTAAAGGAAGTACATCAGGATTGGTATTACTTTTAATATTGTTCAAATACATTATTTATGTATTTAACTAATAAGAAATAAACTAACTGAGACATAAAACACCAACATAAATTACCCTGAACATATAAAATAAACGACCCGAAGAAGGTATTTCCTAATTATATTGACGCGCCAGAAATATCTATGTTAAACTTGGCGGTAAAATAAATCGAAATGTGCTGCAAAGCCGATATCGCCGATTTTCTCTGCGTGACAGCTATTTATAACTTGTGGCATTCAAGACTTGTAGATTGTAATGTTATATTAGTGCGCTGTATTACAGGAAACTGTTTATGTTCAATCTATATCTATGAATTATTTCACGTTTTAAATTGGTAATTTCATACTTTTTTATGTTTTTAAAAATATCAAATCCCGAAGCCTGGCATACATGTCAAATCTCTAGATACAAACTTTGGACCTCAGGGGCGCAGCCATTTTAACTCCAGGGACGTTATTTGTACAACGTTATAGTATCAGGTTGTCAATTATAACTAAAGAAAATCTGTTGAAATCCATTCAGTAGACCTTGTTTAAAAGTTTAGACTATATATGGTAAGGACGGCGATTTTGGATATCGAATTGACGACAGACGGCTAACTACCGACTGACGACGGAAGAAGGGTGTTTTCAATAGCTCATGTTTGAGCCTTCGGCTCATGTCAGCTATAAAACAGTTGAAATATCTGCGGATGTAAACGTTGTCCGCTGTCTTGAAAATAATACACCGTGTCATAACCACAACAGACAGTGGTATACCTTAATGTCAATGTCAAACTTATGAAGATGTTTATTCGGTGTGAATGTGTGTGAATCTATGTATTTATATATTTTCCAAAACTTCAATTACGGCATACATGTATATGGTGGATTTAATGGAAAACGAAATTAGACTATTTTAGTTATTCATTGTTAAAATTAAGATGACAGTAAATCAGCGGTTTAGAAATAAAGTTGTTGATATTTTAACTGATTTATACTTATTTTGCATTTTGGTTGAATTTTTGATACGTGGCGCTCTCTCTGTTGTTATTGTATTTAATTATTATAAATGAGCGTCTAATTGTGTTAGTTATATCGCCTTATTGACGCTGTACATTACAATTGGTTTTAAACCCCGTTAGTTTATATTGCCATTGACCGTTTTAAAAAGGTTCTGATCTTGACATAACTTCAACGTTTATACTTTTTAACGTTTTTCTTTCATCTCATATTTTCTATTTAATTATGGAATTAAATACTTAATATATGATGCCTGTATCTTGCGAATGCTTGATTTTCTACTTGACTTTTGTTAATACTATTGTCTCACTTTAACCAACGGCTGGGAGGAGGCAACTGTGACTGCTTTTTGACCATCCGTAGTCCAACCGTTCATTTACGTCAACTTAAAGTAAATTGATTGGTTTTGGCGAAACACTTCGGTTATCCAAATACAAATTATGTAAAGGTTGAGTCTCCAAGCGAAATATTATAATCTTAAATATATTAAAATAAATTGGCTTACTGTTTACAGCAATGATTGTAATGCCAGTCCACCTGTATCACTTATATTGCCACTGAAGAGGAAGCATTTAGTACGAGGTGCTTTTTACATTTAATGCTTTCTAATCAGTCGATGAGATTTTATTTTTAGCTATGTTTTAATTGCGTCAGACTGTATAGATTGTGTATAACTAAATGGAAATTACAACGGTTAGAATACAGATTAGGCCGTGAGCTAAGAAGGCGAACACTCTGTCCCCCGGGGTAATTTTATAGATCCTATTATTTTCTGAAAGCCCATTATGTTGGTAGTCTTTTGCAACTTGTGTGCCATCTGAGCGTGGGGACGTTATCGTGTTACATGGTGTAGAATACGTTATCTATAAAAAATATATACTGTATTTTGAAGACTAAGAAAGTATGAAGAAAGTGTTTGTATTTTAAATTTTCTTCATTAGTTATGCATTTTATAATACAAACTTTCGTTTCACCTAGTTTGTATATTGTGGATACCTGCGTTATTAAGCCTACGTTACCGTAATTTACGTTACGTTGTTAAGTTAAGTTTTTTTTAATTAAGACGTTAAGAACATTATTGATGTTACATCCGAACATTATTCCAGACCTTATAGATATCACAGACATACACCGGTCCATGATATTAATACTTTTTGGTTCTTGTAATATCCTTTACATTGTGTAATTTTAAATATTTATTTTTCTATTTTCCGCATGTTAAAATAAATTAGAAAAAGTCATCCAATAAACTATTAAAACTTATTGCAACATTCGTTTAGACATAAGTGCTTGTAACAACTCATCTGAACATTGTTTATGCTTTTTAAAATGCAAAATTTCGTTTCACTTTAATGTTTATAACTTTGAAATCTAATGTACGTTACCTTGTTGAATTAAGATGTTTAGTTTAAGGTATTAAAAACATTAACTATTCAATATCCGAAAATTATTTCAAACGTTACAGGTTATTACATATACACGTATCCATGATGTGAACATTGTTTGGTTCTTGTATTGTCCGTTACATTGTGTGTGTTTTTTTCTTTGTATAAATACTTTTCTTTTTTCCGTGTGTTACCAGGAAACTGGAAAAATCAGCCAATTAACCAATGCACATCTTATTACAACATTCCTCTATCACCGATGGTAACAGAAACGTTTGAACAGACATAACATTATGTCAAGGCTAATGTATTTTACCCCATGTGTTAAACATTACGTACGTTAACAATTAAGTTTCATTTTATTTAAATACGACATATAAGTATCAAATACAAACATGAATGTATGCTACAAACTACATTAACCTATATCATTCCAGTGCACTAATTGTTGGGTTTCAACTAAATGTCTGGTTAAATAGCGGAGCGTATACCAACCAGGTCGATACATTTTCAAAAAATAACAATCAACTGCTAGTACACACATACCGATTAACGTTAACGTATGCATTAATTTCAGTAGCTCAGTGTTCGTGACTGGTTTACAATGTTTGTATGGAGTATAGTTTTGTGACGACCTTTATAAAGTATGATTCATAGCTTTAAAAATCCTGAAGTTCATCAGCACTCATCGGCGCTAAATTTATAACAATCGGAATCCCACCGTTTGGCATGGATTACACTAGGAAAGACACAAACTGGCATAATGGGCAAACCACGTACACCTGCATATGTCATGATTGCTTTAGGGTGAATGATTTACACACAGCCGATATTAGGATGTATTTATACCGACACTCTATCATGATTCTTTATTAAAATTAAATGTCTCGTATGAATGTCTCCTATGAAAGTTGCTTGCTATTATTGTTTCAATGCTTTTTGCTTTTGTAAGAGGGCGATACAGTCTTAACGACAACAACATCAGAGACTAACATCAGAGACTTGTAGACAACAATACCAGAGAATAACAACAATACCAGAGACTTGTAGGATTCTGAAATTATGTATAACTACTTCTTTCTGAAATGGTATTAATTAATAGTGTCGTGTATGGGAACCTTGAATCGGAAATGTCATGTTATTGTTCTACAGAAATCCCAATAAATGTCTAGTAGTATTCTCTAACCGTGATTCTATTGGTAAACATTACTTAACGCTTGTAAACATATACATTAAATATGTACTCATTAGTATGTAGATATGCTTAAATTGACTCTTATCGAGGCGCCTTTGTGACTGCCGTATAACGCAATATTCCTTTATGTTATGTTACTGTTATACTAAGATCAATAAATGTCTAGGTGTCTATTGTATTATGTAATCGGTATACCGTACTTGACGCTAGTAAAGATATACTTTAAATAAGTATATTAAAGACTAACTCATTAATATGTATATATGCGTACCTTTATAGTACTAGTATTATTGCGTGAGCTATTAACAGATCCTCAAAGTGCTTGTCATTGACAACCGCTTTAGCTACTGCTCTGTTCTATGCAGCTATGAATATGTATGGTATGTTTTATATAGAGCCTCATTTAAATGTTTCCCTAATGATCGCCTAATCACAAATAACCGGTAAAATACGATGAAGTAAACAATGTTTTGAAAATGTAATGCCATAATTATACATCCTAGTTTAGTTCGTAATTTGGGGCATAGGTCCGATTAAGTTTTTTCAAAGATAATGCATGTATGTCCGCAAAAGTACATTGCTTTTAATTGATTAAAACATCCTATAACAAATGCAGCTTGCACCAAGTGTAAAACATAATGATGTCATACAATTACCGAAAAGGGAATCCTTGAAAACAACAAACATAAACAATTGAGAAAAGTGTATTGAGTCTGTTCATGAGAGGTATTAAATGGTGCAACAACTCTCACGCCTCCTAACAATGTCTTAAGCGGCATTATACCAAAACGATTGGGCTTGATGTTCCTTAACGATCCGTTCGTAATAACACTACAGTTTCGTAGTTGGGGCGACGTTTTACAGCTGCCTAGCAGCCCTTAAGGACTGCTTATGTAGATGTCAGTAATAAAGGAAAGTTACATTTAATGTTTTTCTTCAATCGTGTCTTTACGTGCAGTCAACGGTTTATTCTCTTATTGCTCTGGATTCTGCGAGGTCTATGGGCACTTTGTGGATTTCTATGTGGTATTTGTAATACATACATGATTATCTTTAGGCATGACTTCTTGGGACAGCGCCATTTTCATGTACGTGTGTACAACCATATAGCACATGACAGTAATTCACCACTATTAATGTAAACATAATAAAAAAAGGAATACTTATATGGCAGACATTTTGCACATTATATCCGAAAGATTTGATACAGTTTTATTCAAAATTGCTGTTTTGTGTAATATAAATTGGTCCATAGAATAGTCCATCGATAAAGCGGGAGCAGACGAGACATCATTTCCAAATAAAATAAGCGATTTCATCACATCATCCACATTTCGAAGTACACCATTATTAAAAAATATGATTTTCTTTATATGCCATGTGCATTCAATACACACATGATACACATGAAAAACATGCACAAACATTGTTATTGAAACTAGTGGCAATGGAAACATTCGTATGAACAGTTCGTTTGATCGTATTTATATACTGTTATTTGGTTTGGAGGGTGTTGGTTTGATTGTAGACATACCCAATGATCAATAACTTTTGTTTTGAAATTCTATGAAAAATAGTCACCCAAGTGTGTTTAACGTATACATACATTTAGTTACCGGTTATAATATTTTGACAGAGAAAGTTTGTCAATATCACAAGATTATAGCACTGGGATTTTTTGAAATCACGAGTCACTGAAAAAAATCTGTGCTTTTTTACAATGGTGTACTTCGAAATTTTGATAATGGGATAAAATGGCTTCATAACCTCTGCTCCCAACTAAATTTCATTTTGTTTATTTCACACATTGTTTTCTCGTTTAGTGCAAAGCATTTTATTAGAAACTGGTACCATAAGCCGCTGGTCATGAAATGGTATAAACATATCACATTGACTGTTCCATGTTCACCGTGGTATGCATGCCATCTTTGGGATGACTCAAATGTTTGTACTATTGACATTTTAAATATTGAGTTCTGCTCAACCTGGGGCTAGAGAACGTGACAGTAGCTATCAATGTTCACTACCGTTCATGAACAGTCTCAGTCAAACTGAGACTGCAATATTCGACGATTTCCAAATTTCTCCTTTCATACTGTTTTTATTTTATTTAGAACTGATGTCTCGTCTGCTCTCGTGGGAAAAATATAATCTAATATAAAGCCTAGCTGATATGTAAATACGTAAGTATTACTTTTTTATTGGTCTGTAGTTTTTTTTTATAAAGAGTCATTTACGTGTATCAACAGTTGAATGGTATCAATTAGAATATATCACGTATTATGTTTGCAGTATTGATTTTCACTCTAGTGCATATTCGGCTTGTATTTGCACCACAGTTGACAGAATAAAATGTGTTATATTAACCTCGTCAATAGGTCCAGGACTGGTCGAGGGCATCCCGCCGTAGACCTTACAATTGTCATAATAGTTCATGCATCTGATAAGACTGATGAGCATGTAATATTTACTTCAACAAATACTCAAATAGATACAATGATATGACATGTCATTAAGTAAATTATGTAATACATATAAAATCACACAATAGCATGAACAGGAATATACACTATTTTAATGTAATTTTCATTTCATGCATTATGAGAATTCATGTTTTACGACAATGGTGCACAGAAGCTAACTTTAAAGAATGTATTTATTGTAATAATAAAATACTATTTGAATTAATATAATATTCAGTTGTCACAAAAGGTGTACCACAAAAGGTGTATAGAAGCAATATTAACAAAAACAAAAACAAAAATTTCACACAGTAGGGTAATAGTATTGTTTACCATCACTTATCCGTTACAGATATGTTTCTTAAATCAAATGCTTTGTATGTGTACTTAGCCAAATATTGTATTTGTTTCTTATTTCCTGATGCTATTAAATGAGTCATAATTATCATGTTCGGTCTTCTATAAAAAATATGATTTTAAGAACAATTTTCTATTGTCATTATATAAAGGACATTCAAATAAAAAAATGGTATTTGCGTTTTCTCTTTTCTCCCGGTATTTTATTTGGTTTATTCTACCTACCAGCTTCTACTTTGCCTATGAGAAGGCACTCTAAGTTTTGTAAGTGCTTTTCTAAATTTAATAATGTTCAAAGTATCTAGCATGTCTAGATAGGATTGGGATTAAAGTCTGAGAGTCATGTATAACATATTGCTCTGCAATAACTATGTATTCTTTCATCCCAGTTTTGTACAAAATTATCTTTAAGGCGTTGCTTCAAGACAGATAAAAATATGTTCACATCCCCTACACCCTGTAATAACCATACCTCATAGAATCCTAAACGGGATGAGCTATCTTTGACAAAAGAGGCCAAGTTCGATTTAAATGGCAGTTTACTAATATCTTCTAACATCATCATGTAAATGTGATAAATGTATTTTATTTTATCTGAATTTAGAATCTTCAAACAATATTTAATGATTATGAAAAGTCTTCTTGTATAATAATGTATCCTTCCTAATTCTCCGTAGATAAAATCATTTTGATATGTTTACTGCAGAAAACAATTAGCTATATGTATGAAAGGGAATTACCTCCAGCCTTTTAACTGTATATATGAAAACGGATCTGAGATCTATGGCACTCAGTTTAATTAGTGAGAAATTCAATAATATTTTTATTATGCATCCAGTTCATTTAAGAACCCATATTTTAAGAACTGTACGAGGGTGCTTCAAAAAGTTCTGTCACTAGGCATATATCCTTTGAACTGGATATTACACTGAGATAAAGTAGTGTATTTATAGTACTACTGGGTTCGTTCTCTTAAATTCCACAACAAAAATGAAATATTTCCGGTTATGTATACCCCTGAATTATCTCCCCCTACCACACCTTTTGGATACTGGCATCTCTGAAAATGTCCTTGTTACAAAACTTTGTAAAAATTATTTGAATAATTCTATGCTTTTAAATTTTCTTGTACGCCATCTGTTGTTATTCGCCCATAATTCGTGAAAATGATTATCGAGAATTCGGAAAGGTCTTGCTGCAATCCAGATATAAGTGAATGCATATCCCTTAATTTTAGCAGAAATAACACTGATTTTCTTCATTTTGTTTACGGAAATATTATAATATCTTTTAAATGTCGTAATTATTCTCATAGTATTAATATGTTTCCATACATTTTTGCAAATCCTAGTCCTTCAGTGTTTAAATTTCATATTCAACACATTATGGTAGATTTTTGTACAATGTTTAGTGAAAATATTGATCATCCAAAAATGATATTTCAGAAGACTGCCCTTCCATTTAATGTCCATTTATCATTAAATTAATTTTACATGTTAGCTTAAAATGTTAATTTCTAAGACAATGCATTTTCATCTACCATGCTTAAATTCTGAATCTTGTAATGCACAGATATAAATGGTAATGTATGAGAAATTTCAAAGGTCTTCGACAAGTACTTAAAGAGAAACAGGCATTTAAAAAAGTAACAATTAACATACCTAAAAAAACTCAGGACGAAAATGCCTCAATATGTATAAGTGATGTGTATTGAATGTTCCATATATTTCGTAACACAGAAGATACAGCATTTATTTTACCATCAATGTAATGGTACTGAAATTCTCTTTTATTTGGTATCAAACATCAACACTCACAATGAGCATATAATTGTTAAAACGCGTTAGTGACAGAACTTATTGAATGACCCTCGTATAAAGGCTTTTTTCTATTTTCTGCTACTATACATTGAATTTATAAAAGCCGGAATGTTTCAAGTCATACGCGGCAATTTTAAAGTAGTTATCAAACATTAAAATTAGCACCTGAATTTATCAATCTAGTATAAGTTTAACTTTAAAAGAAATATAAAAAGATCGGACAGGGAAAGTAGCATTCAAGGAGGACAGTCAACCACAAAACACAGAAACAAAAACGCAAACAGACAAACAAGAAGGCAAAAGCAATAATAAATGCAAACGACATCACAAACACAAAAGGGTTTGTTTATTCATATTTCTACCGTGTGCTTAAATATATTATAAATTGATGCAATATAATCAACAAATAGTAACATACAACCTAATTTGCTTTGAACCAATAAAATGTATTCGTATGTATAAAGTAAATATGTACGATTCATACGGTTAGTTAAGAAAACATAATGCAACAGTCGAGTTTTGCTCGGTCGTTTCCAAAGGTCCATTATCATACTCTTTTTTGTATAGCTAAGCCAATCACTCTATGACACTGAATGTTTACAGACTCATTCTGCTAAACGAGTATCTATTATTATAATGTTTAAGACTTTTAAAATGGTAGAGTCCAGAGAAAATAGATACCCGTCCACAAGTTATAATCTAATTAAAAGGAAGCAATTAAATTAATAAGATTAATTTGACTTACTGTTCACGGTGATTAGTAAGATAAGAAATAAATCCAACATAATAACACGTGAAGTTCCGCAACACCTATATCGTGACTGAAACGGTAGCTATTTAGTATAATTACTGCCATTCTTTACAGCCAATCAACGCCAGCATATTCTATAACATAAGCATTGCATCCCTTAATAGGTGTTTACTTTGTAAAATGTCCAAGATGAGAACTTGCTATTTTCGCTTAATGCATTCATTACATAGAAAGGAGTTCAGTATTAGACTGAATGTAGTTGTAAATGAGCATTAATACCGATGTATTGATGAAACACTAATTATTGGTTACAATTTATCATTTACACTATTTAAACGTATATATTTGTTTAATCTTATGTTATAAGGAAACAAAATGTCGCAACATACACACGTAATGTAAATCATTAAACTAAAGACAATACATCCCTGTGTTACGTTGATAATTATACACAGTTTATCGACTTGTAAGTGATAAAGTGTGCATTCTTACGGATGGTGGGTGGTGTACAGTGCTGGTTTTACCCAGGAAAAGTGGGTGGTCTGCCTCCACCACAAAATAAAAATCGACCGTCATATATAACCTTACTTGTGTTGACAATGAGGTTAATCACCATACAAACACATTTAAGTCTTAATGTACATTAATACTACTTATGATAATGGGATTAAACTTGATGTGGGTATATATCTTCCAGTGGCGTAGCGAGTCCATGAAAACACGCCTAGTCCCCCCCCCCCACCCCCAAACACACTCACCGTCCACGGAAATAAAGATAATGGAAACGTAAACTTGATGAAACAGAGGCTTTCTCGTGGGTTTTAAAGCAGTATTTCTTGACAGTATTTAACGTGTACAACCAGGACAAAATTAATCTGTAAGTTACGAGTCATTTTTGTCATACTCACTCCATCCTGACTTCTAATGCGTTTTTTTGATTTTCAATGTTACTCATGTCGGTATTTGAGTATGGCACGCTATGTCGCGGTCTTTTTTTTCACAATTTGCATTTAAATTATTCTATATTGATGTGATTGTTGTAAATAGTGTAAAATGTTCTTAGGGTGCTGTTATGTTATTTACGTTTATAATTTATATTTTATACATTTGTGTCATTCGGTAAAAGATTATTTAAAAAACACGCGATAAAGATCATTTGGAAGCCAATGAACTGACTGCCGAACACGTATCCAATAATGTATCTAATGAAAAGTAATGAATCCATTGCATGTAATGAGTATTACAAGACACTATTTAAAAAAACGTATAACATGGTCGTAAAGATTGGTGTACTCTACATACATACCAGTTATTGGAAGTTGCAATTAACATGCTAAAATCATATAGAGTATGTCCATCTGGATTTTTAAATCAACCAACTAGATGATACCATACTTGCACCATTACTGGTTCTACAACATGCAATTAAGAAATATAATAGAATTGTCAATTATGATGTTGCTTTCAAATTATACTATTGAACAAAAAACACCAGCCTGTCAAACTTGAACCCCGATACGCTATTCAATCAACATATTCAAACAGACTATATTGATTTTTTAAAGTTCGATTATTTGTGAATAGTATACTAAGTAAATACAAATGTATGCACACTTGTTTCTTTGTTTGTTCGTCAGTTTGTTTGTTAGTTTGTTTGTTAGTTTGTTTGTTAGTTTGTTTGCTTGTTTGTTTGTTTGTTTGTTTGTATTTTCTGTATCGTGTTTTACGTCATTTCAACACATGTAAGGTTATATATTTATGACGGTCGATTTTATTTTTGGTGGAGGCAGACCACCCACTTTTCCTGGGTAGAATCTTCGTTTCGTGAATTGCTATAAATATAGTTCTTTTTAAAGCAGTAACATTCAAAATTAGAACATATCTGTCAATAAATTAACAGGTGTTAATATTGCCGATACGCTTGCAAAACTAACTATCTGCCGCATTTAAAAAAGAGCATTTAAAAAAATAACACATGTTGATGATTCAGCTTGACATGATCTGAAATTTGCATTTTGACGGATACATTTTATTTATGGACCCTTGAAATTGACTGAAACATATGACCCCGAATTGCATGCGACCATGTGTTGGTGATACATACGTTCGTAATTTGTCAACTAATTATGTGAAGCGGATTGGAGGTATAGCTGGACAGGAAACGTTTGCTTAATCGAGAAATTTACCTCTGTAACACACGCGACGTAAAATTTACCTCTTATTGCCACACGTATCCCTTTTTTTAATTGAAATAAACCATCCAGTCAAATGTTATAAATTCTGAATTGGTTTATTTAAGCTAATCTCGTTCACAAAAATGAGATATAGAGTCCTATAGAAACCACAGCGTCCGAACGCAATGGCATCGTAGGTTCGCACTGTACTGCAAACAAGGACTTGAAAGACAAAAAACAACAGAAAGGGTGGTGAAGACAGGTTTACCGAATTGGAACGGTCAGTAGGCAATAAGGCCTACCGGTTAGCTTGAATAAGCCTTTTTTCGTTCAGATATTTTTTAATAAGCAAAGTCTCTTACTGATACTCAAATTAACGGTTGTGTCAAATTGGGTCAAAATCGGATACTGCTTATTATATAGCAATACATTGTCATTCTGTTAATAATCCAGGATAACGATCATGCAGCGCATGCATCAATTCGTTGTATAGTCGAACTTCTCCGAGATCGTATTGAAAACAATCGTTCGAGGGACTTTTGGAAAAATCGATTAGTAAAATTATGGTGTTCCCAAGTATTAACAAATGGACGGACAACTCATACTGTGGAACATGTACTTTAGAGGCTGGGTATGCTTGTTTAAACGTAAAATGAAACAGTTAACGAAGTATTTGGAAGCGTTACAACTTATCAAATAAATTGAATTTAATTAAACTTTACACACTATGCCGCATACATATGTTCATAACCTCAGTGTAAACATATGCTGTATTCCATATGCGCTGCGTTGACTCTAATCATACAACAGGTAGCGTGCAGATCCAATTAGGTTATTAATAAAACAGGTGTTTTTTATGTAAACATAAACGTTAAAAGTTCACAATCGTTCAAAGCTCCCGAGCTGTGTTTTATATAAATATGAAACTTCAAATAAAAGAAAAGCTAAAACTAATGAATACAAGTACAGATGAACCGACAAAAAGTGGCATTGTTTACCCACTCGACACAAACACACGTTAATCTGTTTTCATCCGATGTATTTATTTATCCGTGTCATTCCTATACATATCCCATAGCTCAGTAAATAAAGCGTCTGCGTGTGTAAAATAAATTGTACCTGTGTTTATTTATTTGGTTTGAAACCAATTAAAACCTAGTCTTCGTTTAATGCAGTGTAGCGCCGTAAAACTTATCCCGTACTACGATTCAATGGCTTTAAATTATAATATATCTTCAGCCGGTGTTGGGAGCGTACGACGTTTGTATTTGCAAGGTCCTGTTTATTTGGAATGAAAACAAGGTGCGGATTGATGCGCCCTGGTTTAAACTCCTAGCTTTCCTTTTGCCGCTGACCATCCCTGTTGTCAACACTTTTATGGTTGTGAGTGTTTAAATATTATATCTTGATACGGTATATACGTACATAGTTCACATCCCTATATATATTTTTTTGAACTGGATTCAGAAGTAAGCTAGACGTATGTGTAAACCACGTGTTCCTATTGGCATTTTAAATATTGAGTTCTGTTCAATCCGGGGCTAAAGGGCGTGAGCGGTAGCCATCACTTTTCACTACCGTTCATGAACAGTCTCAATCAAACCCAGACTGCAATATGTTTTTATATTTATCGTGGCCGACGATTTCCAGGTTTCTCCTTTCATACTTGTTCATTGTCATACATGAACAGCATTGTACATAATTCGGCGACTAAAGCCTTGTGTTAATTACCTCATTTATTTAAAAGAAACGAGCTGGGATGTTTGTCTTCAAATCACAGATCAGTTTATATTATTGGTAAACAAATGTAATTATATCTGACCCTAAGGATGATAAACTTATGTTTTTCAAAAACAGTATGCAAACTATTAAAACTATGGCACTATTTTAGTTTCAAAGAAGAAGATATTTTAAGTTTATCCCTATATAAAGCTATGTACACAATATGGCCTTTGGGGCGGCACCAAATTTGACCACTGAGGCGGGGCCAATTCTGATTCCACGGTCACCATTTCAAAATAACTTGGGAGAAGGCCATAAGCTTATAGTAAATGCAAAATATTAAGAATATGGCTCTTTTAGTTCAGAAAAGAATACTTTTAAGTTGTTCCCGTATATATGTACAAATGTGAACCCCTGGGCGGGCCATATTTAACCCTATTTGAACAATCGTGGTAGAGGACCATAAGAGGATTCTACCTGTAATATATGAGAGATCTGTGCCTTGCAGTTTCAGAGAAGATTTTTAAAAGTTTCCAAAATAAGTTTATGCAAAACATATTACTCATGTGGCAGAGCCAAATTTGACCCCGGGATCACCATTTAAAGAAAGTTTCTATAAGCTTTAGCAAATGCACAATACTAACCCTACGGTTCTTGTAGTATCAGAAAAGAAGAATTGATTAGGTTTTTCCCTATAAAAAATTATGCAAAAAGGAAAATCCTAAGGCTCGGACATATTTGACTCCATGGTCACTATTTGAACAAACTTGATAGACAGCCATAAGCTTATGGTAACGGAACAATACTAAACATTTCGCTTTTGTAGTTTCAGAGAAGACGTTTAAGTTTCACGGTAAATGAGGCTATATGTAATGTAATATGTATATGTAAAACGGTGACCTCCGTGGATGGGGCCAGATTTGAGGCCAGTGTCACCATTTGAACAAATCTGGTAGAGGATCAAAAGTTATGAACATCTGGCTCTTGTAGTTTCAGAGAAGGCGATTTTTATTTTGTTTATCCCAAATAAATCTGTTTAAATTATGTGACCCCTGTGGCGGGGCCATATTTGACTCAATGGTCACCATTTACATAAACTGGGTAGATGAACATAGGCTTATAGTAAAGCAAAATATTAAGCCTCTGGCTGCTTAAGTTTCAGAACAGAATATTTGTTTAAAGGAAGTACATCAGGATTGGTATTACTTTTAGAATTGTTCAATTACATTATTTATGTATTTAATTAATAAAACATAAATTAACCGAGCCACAAAACACCAAATGATATTGCCCTGAACATATAAAATAAACAACCCGAAGAAGGCATTTCCTAACTTTATTGACGCGCCAGGGATATAACTATGTTAAACATGGCGGTAAAATCAATCGCAATGTTGCAGAGCGAGAGTCATGTGTAAAAATCGCCGATTTTCTAAGACCGTGTTTTTAAAAAAAAATCAAGATTGGCATGTGTCCCTTTTATTGCAGTAGCGCAGTGTCGTCCGTAAACTAGATTAAAATGGTGGTTTGAGGTGTACTTTTGTGAACACCTTTTTTCTTTAGACCTTATGAGGTATGATTCATAGTTTATCCCTTAACCCACTACATATATATAATGGACTGTTCTTTCTTTGAATTAAGACCATTCCATTTATGTTACAAAGGGCTGTTTTGGTGAAAATGACTGGTCAGCCACCGGACAGTGTAAACCTACACGCAGGCTGATCTGGCTTTACAATGGACACAAAGGCTAGTCGTGCTTAGCGAGTTAAGGGTTAACAATGTGTAAAGTTCTTCAGCACTCATTGTCGATCAATTATTACATTTATAACAGTCGGAATCCCAACGTTTGGCTTGGATTACACCCACACATACCCACTGACTCACCATTCATAGCTAAACTAAATAACAAAACATACTGGGCAACTTCCTTATCTCTAATTATGAGATCAATTTCTTAGGGTTAACTTTTTTAAGATTACGTATTAGAATGTCTTTATACCGGACACCTTTCTAAAGTCAAACTTATCGTGTCCATTTATTAAAAGTGCATGCCTTGTAAGAATACTTCATTTGAAAGTTGTTGTCTTAATATCAACAATACCAGAGACTTGTAGGATTCATAAATACAAGTTTAAAAATACTAGTTTTTGAAATGGTATTGACAAAAACGTATTACAGCGATTTTATTATGTTTCCAGTGGAAGATGTTTGACAGAATGAATGTTACGCAGCGCACGCTCTGCGGGTCACCGTCTGGACATTTCCACAGCCAGGCCAAACCAACCCATTCTTGTTAGAGGAAATAGCTTGGTGGGGATTGTCTTATTTACGTTGAATTGGGATGAAAATAGGGTAGGCTTGATTTGTTTTGCACCCTAGATCCTTAATTAAACCCATAATGAAATTTTTTTGACCGTTTGAAGGCGACCGTTTGAAGGCGATACCCTTTTTGTCAATCCAATTATGTTGGTAGTGAGGCTTGAGCCAAACGGGTATTCAATAACAAGGATAACATTTAGGGTGTCATGATTAGTTTCAATCTTTCTCCCGAAAGGAAAGGTCTTACGTAACCATATACCATTCAATTAACAGCAGCATATTCTACATACAATATACATACATATATTTAGTATATGTCAATCATGTTTCATATATACACATTATGTACAACAAAGACCAGAATGTAACGTAATATACGGGTATTTATTTATTGAGGAAGTTGTTTTACGTGCATGTAATAGTCGTCTTCTTCCCTATTATAGCGTCTCGAATATGAATCGGTTTAAAGGCATTACGAGGTCCCGCCTTATTTCAATTAAGCCATTGGAAAGCTTATATAAGCAGAATTTTATATCGGATTTTTCGATAATAAAACATATTTAAAAACATTTGTTGCTGAAAATAAATGCGATAACCTGTTTAAAATTCGCTATTAAATGTTTTAATTTTACAATATGCAAACCTTTTAAGTCAATATTAAGGTTGTATTTTATACCCAAGCCAAACCCGTTTTCATTTCTTGGAGAAGGGGTTGGATGGGATATGAAAGTTTATTTTCCGACCACGTAATGGAAAACACGATAATCTTGAGTTTTATATCAAGATTAACATTAGACCTCTATTTACTAATTCTGTATTATTCTGACTTTAAACTACTTGTATATAATTAAGTAAAAAATATTCGTTATTTTACCATTTTTATACATATTATTATTATAATTATTATTATTATTATTATCCATCATCATCATCATCAGCATTGTGATCCACCATCATCATCATCATCATCATCATCATCATCATCATCATCATCATCATTATCATTATCATTATTATTAGTAGTATAATTATTACTGTTTTTAAAATTTTATTCAGACATCAAGTTTACATACAATTATCATATAAAATGTGCCCATGAGAGGGAAGAATTAGAGGAAACATATCAAATATGTTTAACACATTTCCGCTCGCAAACATATTATTGGTGTAATATAATCAATAGTTATTATTATGTAAAACAATTTGCTTTGCACAATTATAATAATTAGTGTTAACAATTGCAAATATGCGAACTATGTAGACAACTAACTGGACGCCGCATATTTTGAACACGGTACACGATTATGGCTTCAAATGTATACATGAAAGAGGCAATCGTGAATTTCGGTCAATCCCGTCATTCTTCGGGATCATGCCTCGTGTGTATATCAACTCATCGGTATGTTCAACATCTTGACATTATGTTAGCCGGAAGGAAACGGCACAGAACATAGGGCGGATCGATGGACGGACGTTCAGAGAGAGAGAGAGAGAGAGAGAGAGAGAGAGAGAGAGAGAGAGAGAGAAGGGAGGGGAGAGGGACAAAAAGACAGACAATATATAAACATATTTAGAAATATTTAGATATATCAGTTATTTGGTCTGCCATATGGTAGTTTTTTCCTCTACCTGTCTGAAGCCTTTGAACATTGACTAGACTCTCGGTCGCTCATGCTCCCAAGTATTTGGATTCACCAGTGTTGAGTATATTGACCTATATAGCTGGTAAATTAACGTCGACATATTGTGTTCACCCTAATTTCTTATAATATCGGTTTTCTTAATAATGTGTAATCGCAGATTTTCCAAAAACGTAAAAGAAGTTAATATGTCGTGTGTAGTTCATGGAAAACGAAAATAAGTTAAACTTTGTTATTGGACACTCGACATTTACAATCAAAGTAAGTTATGTTTAAAATTACGTATTGGCCAATAATATAAGAAATTAAGAGTAATATTGATGTACCGTTATGAGTTTACTTTGACATCAACACATTTTCACTTACTAAGTATGCCCATTTCTCAAAATCACATGGCAAAGATATGAAGCTTTATCCTGTTTTTAAACAATTTAGAAGGGTTTTTGAGACGTAAAGATATTTTAAAACAATCTTCATCTTGCGTGTTTTCTGACGCTTAAAATCGTTTATATGTTCTAACTGCTATTTGTACGTACATAGAGCATCGTCCGTTTACTTTAGCCAAAGCGACACCTCTGAAAGTTAATGGTCTAGTTATGTATATCATTTGACATATACAAATAGTTTAATAGTAAAAACAGTTTGTAACCTGACAAAATAAGTATATAATCGAACGGGAAGATCGCAATTAAATAGTTAAATAAATTGGCTTACGGTTTACAGTGATTGCTGTAATATACTTCCAGTCCACTTGCAAGTTTAAGTCCTTATTTTACGATTTTACATTTCGGTCGCTATGATATAGTTGCGACATACCATATCAATTTCTACAACTAAGTAGAACATTAAAACGATTGGCTATTGATATAATAGGCATTCAACAAGTGTGTATAAACATGTATTGAATACTTGACAGTCGCCTCTATTCATGACTTACATATCTCTATTTCAAACTGAGAAATAATAAGTAACATCTATGACAAGATAGATTATTCTAATTTTGATTTTGTTAATTATCCCCAATTAGATGGGAATGTTTTCCCGAGCTACTTCTTATTGAGTCTATGTTTCTCATCTTATTCATTTTTCTAGAGCTTGTAGTCGCGTTGAGGACATAAATATTTATAATCAGTGTATAACTAATAAGCTACTCAATCAGGGATACCTTTACCATATACATCGAAAACCCTTTGCAAAGTTTTAGTATGGTAACTTTGATGTACTTTTAAAATATAAAATTAATGTAAGAACACTTCTGGGACAAGGACTATCACGACCTGACTTCTAAAGAAATACTTTTAAGTTTATTTGATTTTCAAAATTCGTAAGATCCTTGTCCGTAATCACTTTCTTACAATCTTTATTAAACTTGTTAAAAAGTTTTCAAACGAGGTTGTGAACCTATCATTTCGGTAGTTTGGTGCATATAATAACCGAAGCAGCATAAGATATCATCATTCGAAGCCTATGACGTCAACATACTTAAACACATTTTGTGATAAATGTATGTTATGAGGCATGTTTGAAGTTATGTTATAAATAGAATCTCACATGCGTGCTTTATAATATTGAATTAATTAAACTCGTTGGATATTTTTTTATGAAGCTCGGCACTGTCTCGCATCATAATATGTTAAACAACTCGTATAATAAATTCAATATTAAACAGATATTCACATAATATCCTGTGTTATATATAATAACCATGCACCTTTTATTGGATTTCCACTTACTGTCTACTTAAATAGCGGAACGTATAACAGGTCAAAAATTAACAATCAACTACTACTACTACTACCCAACTATTGGTAACAGTTAACGTATGCATTAATTACAGTATGGTAGTTATGGCTGTAAACTAGTTTAACATGGTAGTATGGCGTGTATTTTGGACGACCTTGACTCATATGTTTAAAGTTCATCTACTACGCATCGTCGATCAATTACCTAAATTTTTAACAGTAGGAATTCCAACGTTTGGCTTGGATTACACCAAAAAAGACCAACTGACTCACAAATCATAGCTAAACAAAGTAACTACTTTTTAAATGGTACTTATACTGTAGACTATGCGAATCTTAAATCGAAATTGTTATGTTATTGTTCTACTGAAATCAAAATAAATGTGTATTTATTCTCTAACCATGATTCTTTATTATTTTACCTCACATAAAACGCCCATGCAAAATCCCCATAGACAACATTGTGTAATTTCTTACTTTTTTAGCGAGGGTTATAGTACAAGGTGATAGTAAATCGCAGTCAATAGTAAACAAATTATCAAATGCGGAGCTTTGTTGCGCGTTGGTGTGCGTACTAGCTGTTCCGGGGATGTCATCGGCTCAGTACGGTGAAATTGCTATTTTAACTCATCAAAAGTACCTGAACGATTTCAATAAACTACCACTCATTTTTTTAGTTACGTTATTTCCAATCAAACGATATAACTTCCATAGCAACTTTTTGAAAAAATGTCGTTTTCGGAAAAAAAAATCCGACAAACAGATTGCTTCACTGCGCATTTTCTGTTTCTCTCAAGCAAGCAGTGGAGCAGTTAATCTGACGGCTTTAGTGAAGTATGTACTGAAAATGATTCAAATTTTTTTTGCTCGAGGGGACTTTGGTATAATAAAATAAATATCACATTCATGAGAGGTTGATATTAAGAATGTTCACCCTATGGATATTGATTATCACCCTCGTTTTCACCTCGGGCGATAAGCATATCCTCAGGGTGAACATTCTTACTATCACCCTCTCATGAATGTGATATTTATATATTAACTCACTGGTCACTTGTAAACAGGAAATGTAGCATGCAAGAGCCACGTCGAACAATAGCACGTACAGAAACAAACAATAATTACAAAGATGAATACAAGGCAAGATATGACATCCCAAACATTAAACGGTTGACAATAGGGCCACCGCCTTGGATCGGTCAGTAACAGCAAATTCTGCTGGTGGTTTAAACTGGGTTCTTGTGTGCACCAAACATCTGTCATACCCTAATGTCATCCAAATACAACGGGAACGTTTAAATAACCACATCCTCCCAGGTTATTTATCTAACAAACAAGGCAACATTAATTGGCAATATAAGAATAACAAATACATTATCATGTATATATACATATAAAAAACGGTTTGATTGAGACTGTTCATGAACGGTAGTGCACAAATGCTAGCTACCGTCACACCTTCTGGCAGAATAGAATATTTAAAAGTTCAGTAGTACACAAGTTTACCTATGACGGTGAGCATAAAACATTCAATGTTGTATTATATACCGTGTCATGGCCAGCAGCGTATGGTCCCAGTTTCTAACAAATAATTGTCCCTAAACGAGAAAACAATGGGCGAATAAAACAAAATGGAATTTTCTTGGGAGCAACGGTTATGAAGCCTGCGTATAATAAGTAACAGTCAAGAGACTAAATTAAAAAGCAGAAAAACATATCCCAATTGTGATGACACAATACTCAGAGCCTTGAAAGGCTGGAATAGTGGAACCACCAATTCGAAATAAAGTTAGAAAACAAAGTAGTTGAGAATGTACCACCGATATCTGTATATAAGTATCGGGCTGAGCGATATCCAAAGATCGTAATGAATAACAGTTCTGATTAGAAATCTACAAAGCAAGTACTCAGCGACTTGTCAGAAGTCAGTGCAACAAGAGAACAAGCCGTGAAGTGTTCGAATATACATTATTTAAGACAAACAGCAAACGCTACAGTCCTTCGAGGATTTAGGTAGACGTCACCATAGGGTAAACAATTTCACCGTTCATCGTACAATCAAAGAGGAAAGCATAGTGGCAAATGTAAATGGGTCAACCACTAAACATGCAGCGCGTTGCAAACTGATAGGTCATGACCTCTTTAAAACAAGTTTAATAAAATAGCATGAAAGTGATTATGACCAAGAATCTTTTTGAGTTTATTGCTTCCGAAGAATCCTTGTTACTATATATATATATATATGTTATTATATATAGACTATTGATAGTGCCAACTGAGAATATAGCCTGGCGATGATTAACTTATTTGCACTGTCCTACCTGTTTGGGATGACATTAGGGTGACCTGGTTTAACCCCCTAGCTTCAGTTTGACGCTGGCCATTCAAGTGCTATATTTCTATTGTCAAACCTGTTATGTTTGTGAGTGTGGTAATACTATACCGCTTTTATATCATACAGTTTTTGTGATCATTATCTACATCCCTAAAATACGATTTGAAACTGGTTTTAGAAGTAAGTTAAATGCACATGTGAACCATACGTAATAATAGTTCGGCGGCTAAAGCTGTATCGTAATCGTGATAAGGTATTTATTCACTTTGATCAGCTTACAACTTACTAATGACACGCCATAAGAGGGGAAAATATAAAACAATTGAAAAAAGGTAGATTAACGTTAATAACTTTGATTACAAAAACAATGATTAAGAAAAAAATACTGTTTGGCGTGTAACAACATGGACTCGTTTTTACTTACAGTAATTCGGACAATTGCCTTATGTTGACCTGCCAAAAAGCATAGGAAGCACTTATTTGCCAATTCTATGATATTTGCGTCAAGTTTTCTACTGTCCGAATTGCCCTTGCAATCACATTCTATCTGAACAAGTTAGCTACAGTTTATAGAGATATGGTTGGTATCGCTATGGGTACGAACTGTGGGCCCTTTTCGCATATTTGTTTTTGTATTGCTATGAAAGAGATTTTTCCTAGAAATTTAGGCAGGCGTCAATGAAAATACATCTTGGTAGCTTAATAATGTATTTAACATTGACAACCCTTTATTTTCTAGTATCATAACTCCTGTCAATTTTAAAAAAACTTCAAACTCAACAAAGCTAATATGTTTGATATTGTCGCTTCTCTTATCGATTTGCATCTCTCAAACAGTTGAAAATGAAGAAATAAGCGCACATTTCTATAAACAAGAGTATGAAAGGAGATATTCGGAAATCTAAAATATACTGCTATCTCGGTGTGATTGAGACGTTCATGGACGGTAATGGTAAAAGCTTGATATCGTTCACTCCATCTAGTTCCGGGTTGAGTAGAACTAAATATCATAAATTTCAATAGTACGAACATGTGAGCCATCCCGAATATGTTACGCATATATTATTAATATATTTTATATTTATTTCGCTTCACCATTCGCTTCTCGATAATTCAATAAATACTGATAAAAGGTGATCCTTTGGGAACAACTAACACAAATCATCTAATTATAATCGACTCCGGGTGCTGCAGACGCTTCATAAATTCATGTTTGATATTGTCATGTGAACATTGGGTTTAAGATAACTGTAAGATAATAATGCAAGGATCACAATGTGCTATGACGACCTGTAGTATCATTGGCTCCATTATAGTAATGTCTACATTATACAATTGTTAACTTTAAAGTATAATATCGTATGTATTATACTTATTCATAATAGCCTGATATCCAATTAAAAAACAGCATGTTCTCAGGCAGCGTTCAGTCTTTGGAAGATTTTGCTTACGTAGCAAATTCATTAGATATCTTTATAATACATAGTTCCGACTTTTGCTCTTAATAGAGCAATCACAATACACTTTTAGGTAAACGTTCAAAGAAATTGGCACATTAGTTCGTCACATTACGGTACATTAGCTCATGTAAACACATGACGGTACATTAGTTCATGTCATCACATTACGGTACATTAGTTCATGTCATCACATTACGGTACATTAGTTCATGTCATCACATTACGGTACATTGGTTCATGTCATCACATGACGGCACATTATTTCATGTCATCACATTATGGTACATTAGCTCATGTCATCACATTACGGTACATTAGGTCATGTCATCCAATTACGCTATATTGGTTAATGTCATCACATTACAGTACATTAGTTCGTCATCACATTACGGTACATTAGTTCATATCATCCCATTACGGTATAATAGTTCATGTCATCACATTACAGTACATTAGTTCGTCATCACATTACGGTACATTAGTTCATGCCATCACATTACGGATCATTAGTTCATGCAATTACATTACGGTACATTAGTTCGTCATCGCATTACGGTACATTAGTTCAAGTCATCACATTACGGTACATTAGTTCATGCCTTCACATTACGGTGCATTATTTCATGAAATCATATTACGGTATATTAGCTCATGTCATCGCATTACGGTACATTAGTTCATGTCATCGCAATACGGTGCATTAGTTCATGTCATCACATTACGGTACCTTAGTTCCCGTCACCACATTACGGTACATTAGTTCATGTCATCACATTGCGGTACCTTAGTTCTTGTCACCACATTACGGTACACTAGTTCATGTCATCATATTACGGTATATTAGTTCATGTCATCACATTACGGTACCTTAGTTCATGTCACCACATTACGGTACATTAGTTCATGTCATCTCATTACGGTATAATAGTTCATGTCATTGCAATACGCTGCATTTGTTCATATCACCACATTACGGTACCTTAGTTCATGTCACTACATTACGCTACATTAGTTCATGCCATCATATTACGGTACATTAGTTCATGTCATCATATTACGGTACACTCGTTCATGACATCACTATACCCTACATTAGTTCATGTCGTCACATTACGGTACATTAGTTCATGCAAACACATTACGGTGCATTAATTCATGTCATCATATTACGGTACATTAGTTCATGTTATCATATTACGATACATTAGTTCATGTCATCACATTACGATTCATTAGTTCATGTCATCACATTACGTTACATTATTTCATGTCATCACATTACGGTACCTTAGTTCCTGCCACCACATTACGGTACATTAGTTCATGTCATGCTATTACGGTACATTAGTTCATGTCATCGCAATAAGGTGCATTAGTTCATGCCATCACATAACGGTACCTTAGTTCCCATCACTACATTACGGTACATTAGTTCATGCCATCACTATACCTTACTTTAGTTCATGTCGTCACATACCGGTAAATTAGTTCATGCCATCACATTACGGTGCATTAATTCATGTCATCATATTACGGTACATTAGTTCAAGTCATCACATTACGGTTAATTAGTTCATGTCATCACATTACGGTACATTAGTTCATGTCTTCGCAATACTGTGCATTAGTTCATGTCATCACATTACGGTACATTAGTTCATGTCTTCGCAATACGGTGCATTAGTTCCTGTCACCACATTAGGACTCACACCACTATTATCTTCCTTGAATACTCGTGCCCTACAGATGAAGGATGTAGATAAAAAAAACAAGTTTGCTTTTCTACATTGTACGGGATACATTGATTTATCTTTACCAGATTCTAAATCTACAGCATTTTAGGAAGAGATCACAGAAAAATGCATGTTGATATAACATTTCTAGCTAATTCTGCCTCAATTTACACATCATGGGTCTAATCACCACGGGGTTGTATTTTTGTCTAAATTTTGATAGGTGAAATTAAAAAAAGTTCAATCTGAAAACTATTTGTTAAATGTGTTTTAAATTGCAGATATTGGATCAATGTGGAATTTAAGCCTAAATACATGTTGCAAAATCTGTTTTATCTCTATGCCAGGAACAAAAACATTACAATGGGACCCTATGGAAAATTAATTTCGGTGTGAGACGATTACGGTACACTAGTTCATGCCATCACATTACGGTGCATTAATTCATGCCATCATATTACGGTACATTAGTTCATGTCATCACATTACGGAATATTAGTTCATGTCACGACATTACGTAACATTAGTTCATGTCATCACATTAAGGTACCTTAGTTCCTGTCACCACATTACGGTACGTTAGTTCATGCCATCACATTACGGTGCATTAGTTCATTTCTTCGCAATACGGTGCATTAGTTCATGTCATCACATTACGGTACATTAGTTCATGTCTTCGCAATACGGTGCATTAGTTCATGTCATCACATTACGGTATATTAGTTCCTGTCACCACTTTACGGTACATTAGTTCATGTCATCACATTACGGTATCTTAGTTCCTGTCACCACATTACGGTACGTTAGTTCATGCCATCACATTACGGTGCATTAGTTCATGTCTTCGCAATACTGTGCATTAGTTCATGTCATCACATTACGGTACATTAGTTCATGTCTTCGCAATACGGTGCATTAGTTCCTGTCATCACATTAGGACTCACACCACTATTATCTCCCTTGAATACTCGTGCCCTACAGATGAAGGAGGTAGATAAAAAAAACAAGTTCGCTTTTCTACATTGTAGAGGATACATTGATTTATCTTTACCAGGTTCTAAATCTACAGCATTTTAGGAAGAGATTACAGAAAAATGCATGTTGATATAAGATTTCTAGCTAATTCTGCCTCAATTTACACATCATGGGTCTAATCACCACGGGGTTGTATTTTTGTCTAAATTTGGATAGGTGTCACGCAAACATGAAATTAAAAAAAGTTCAATCTGGTGAATATTTGTTAAATGTGTTTTAAATTGCAGATATTGGATCAATGGGGAATTTAAGCCTAAATACATGTTGCAAAATTTTGTTTTATCTCTATGCCAAGAACAAAAACATTACAATAGGACCCTATGGAAAATTAATTGTGGTGAGGGACGATTACGGTACATTAGTTCATGCCATCACATTACTCTTAAACAAAGGGCCCAGACTGTATGTGCTACTTATCACACGGACCGGACATGAACCTTATTCTTAAACAAAGGGCCCCAGACTGCATGTGCTACTTATCTCACAGACCGGACATGAACCTTACTCTTAATCAAGGACACCATGCTGTATGTACAACTTATCAGAAAGACCGGGCATGAACCTCATTCTTAAACAAAGGATCCCAGACTGTATGTGCTACTAACCAACCAGATCGGACATGAACCTTATTCTTAAACAATGGGCTCCAGACTGTATGTACTACTTATCACACAGACCGGGCATGAACCTTATTCTTAAACAAAGCACCCCAGACTGTAGGTGCTACTTATCACACAGACCGGACATGAACCTTATTCTTAAACAAAGCACCCCAGACTGTATGTACTACTTATCACACAGACCGGTCATGAACCTTATTCTTAAACAAAGCACCCCAGACTGTATGTACTACTTATCACACAGACCGGGCATGAACCTTATTCTTAAACAAAGGGCCCCAGACTGTATGTGCTACTTATCACACAGACCGGACATGAAACTTATTCTTAAGCAAAGGGCCCCAGACTGTATGTGCTACTTATCACACAGACCGGACATGAACTTTATTTTAAACAAAGGACCGTGGACTGTATGTACTACTTATCACGCAGACCGGACATGAACATTATTCTTCAACAAAGGGCCCCAGACAGTATGTACTATTAACCAGACAGACAGGACATGAACCTTATTCTTAAACGAAGGACCCACTACTGTATGTACTATTTATCACAAAGAACGGACATGAACCTTATTCTTAAACAAAGGGCCCCAAAATGCAGGTGCTACTAACCAACCAGACCGGACATGAACCTTATTCTTAAACAGAGGACCCCAAACTGTATGTATTATTTATCACACAGACCGGATATGAAACTTATTCGTAAACAAAGGGCCACAAAATGCAAGTGCTACTAACCAACCAGACCGGAAATGAACCTTATTCTTAAACAAAGAGCCCCAGACTGTATGTGCTACTCACCACACAGACCGGACATGAACCTTATTCTTAAACAAAGGGCCCCATACTGTATGTACTACTTATCACACAAAACGGACATGAACCTTATTCTTAAACAAAGGGCCCCAGCATGTAGGTGCTACTAACCAACCAGATCGGACATGAAACTTATTCTTCAATAAAGGGCCCTAGACTGTATGTACTACTAACCAACCAGACCGGAAATGAACTTTACTCTTAAACAAAATACCTCATACTGTATGTACTACTTATCACAAAGACCGGACATGAATCTTACTCTTAATCAAAGACCCATTCTGTACGTACAACTTATCAGAAAGACCGGGCATGAACATTATTCTTAAACAAAGGATCCCAGACTGTATGCACTACTTATTACATAGACCGGACATGAACCTTATTCTTAAACAAAGGGCCGCAGAATGTAGGTGCTACTAACCACACAGACCGGAAATGAACATTATTCATAAACAAAGGACCCCAGATTGTATGCACTACTTATTACACAGACCGGACATGAACCTTATGCTTAAACAAAGGACCCCATACTGTATGTACTACTTATCACACAGACTGGACATGAATCTTATTCATAAACAAAGGACACCAGACTGTATATGCTAATAACCAACAAGACCGGTCACGAAACGTATCCATAAAAAAGGTTGGATGTGCTACTAACCACACAGACTGGACATGAACCTTATTCTTAAAGCACACCAGACTGTATGTACTACTTATCACACAGACCGGACATGAACATTACTCATATTCAAGGACCCCAGACTGTATGTGCTACGTATCAAACGACCGGACATGAACCTTATTCTTAAACAAAGGACCCCATACTGTATGTACTACTTATCAAACAGACCGTACATGAACCTTACTCTTAATCAAGGACCCATGCTGTACATACAACTTATCAGAAAGACCGGGCATGAACCTGATTCTTAAACAAAGGTTCCCAGATTGTATGTGCTACTTATCACACAGATCGGACATGAACCTTATTCTTAAACAAAGGACCACAGACTATATGTACTAGTTATCACACAGACCGGAGATGAACCTCATTCTTAAACAAAGGACCCCAGACTGGATGTGCTACTTATCACACAGACCGGACATGAACCTTATTCTTAGACAAAGGGCCCCAGAATGCATGTGATACTTATCACACAGACCGGACATGAAACTTTTTCGTAAACAAAGGACCCCAGACTGTATATACTATTTATCACACGGACCGGATATGAACCTTCTTCTTAAACAAACGGCCCCAGACTGCATGTGCTACTAACCAACCAGACCGGAAATGAACATTATTCTTAAAGAAAGGGCCCCAGACTGCATGTACTACTTATCACACAGACCGGACATGAACCTTAGTCTTAAACAAAGGGCCCCAGAATGCATGTGATACTTGTCACTCAATCCGGACATGAAACGTTTTCGTAAACAAAGGACCCCAGACTGTATATACTATTTATCACACCGACCGGATATGAACCTTATTCTTAAACAAAGGGCCCCAGACTGCATGTGCTACTAACCAACCAGACCGGAAATGAACCTTATTCTTAAACAAAGGGCCCCAGACTGTATGTGCTACTTATCACACAGACCGGGCATGAAACTTATTCTTAAACAAAGGACCCCATACTACATGTACTACTAACCACACAGATCGGACATGAACCTTATGTTTTAAACGAAGGACCCCATAATGCATGTGCTACTAACCAACCAGACCGGAAATGAACCTTATTCTTAAACAAAGGACCCCAGACTGTATGTGCTACTTATCACACAGACCGGGCATGAACCTTATTCTTAAACAAAGGACCCCAGACTGTATGTGCTACTTATAACACAGACCGGGCATGAACCTTATTCTTAAACAAAGGACCCCAGACTGTATGTTCTACTTATCACACAGACCGGGCTTGAACCTTATTCTTAAACAAAGGACCCCATGCTGTATGTGCTACTTATCACACAGACCGGGCATGAACCTTATTCTTAAACAAAGGACCCCAGACTGTATGTACTACTTATCACACTGACCGGGCATGAACCTTATTCTTAAACAAAGGACCACATGCTGTATGTGCTACTTATCACACAGACCGGACATGAACCTTATTCTTAAACAAAGGGCCCCAGACTGTATGTGCTACTAAAACCTAAGTCTCTGTTAGTTTGTTTGGTATTTAACGTCATCTTCTAGCACATTTTAGGCGATTTTTTTAGCGGTGGAGACAGACAGATCAGTTATTTCTTGGTAGAACCAGTACTGTATATCTCCCGCTGTCCGTAAGAACGACACGTTCTCACTTACATGTCGAGATACCAGTGGCATTGACGAGAGGCGAGAATATTTCAAACGCAGCGTCTGCACCATCTCGACCACGGAATTACTATAACATTTGTTAGAAATTTGAACATGTTTACTGTTATTGCAATAACTTCCGTTCAAGTAAAGGGAATTTAGTGACACAGCCAAACAATCTTTATTATTAAGGGTTCTAAAACACTTTGAAAAAGGTGTAAGAATTATCAAAATCGGATAATATACAAAGAAGATATTACCATTGAAGGTTGTTCTGGGGTCAATACTGTTATGTCAAAATCAATTAATAAACAAACCATGTCTAGCACAAGGGGATTGGGTTTAATAAACAAACCATGTATAGCACAAGGGGAATGGGATTAATAAACAAACAATGTCTAGCACAAGAGGATTGTGTTTAATAAACAAACAATGTCTAGCAGAAGAGGATTGGGTTTAATAAACAAACCATGTCTAGCACAAGATGATTGGGTTTACTAAACAAACCATATCTAGCACAAGGGGATTGCGTTTAATAAACAAACCATGTCTAGCACAAGAGGATTGGGTTTAATAAACAAACCATGTCTAGCACAATGGTATTGGGTTTAATAAACAAACCATGTCTAGCACAAGGGGATTGGATAGCACAAGAGGAGTGTGTTTAATAAACAAACCATGTCTAGAACAAGAGGATTGTGTTTAATAAACAAACCATGTCTAGCACAAGAGGATTGGGTTTAATAAACAAACCATGTCTAGCACAAGAGGATTGGGTTTAATAAACAAACCATATCTAGCACAAGGAGATTGGGTTTAATAAACAAACCATGTCTAGCACAAGAGGATTGTGTTTAATAAACAATCCATGTCTAGCACAAGAGGATTGGGTATAATAAACAAACCATGTCTAGCACAAGGGGATTGGGTTTAATAAACAAACCATGTCTAGCACAAGGGGATTGGGTTTAATAAACACCATGTCTAACACAAGAGGATTGGGTTTAATAAACAAACCATGTCTAGCACAAGGGGGGATTGGGTTTAAAAAAACAAACCATGGCTAGCACAAGATGATTGGGTTTAATAAACAAACCATATCTAGCACAAGGGGATTGGGTTTAATAAACAAACCATGTCTAGCACAAGGGTATTGGGTTTAATAAACAAACCATGTCTAGCACAAGGGGATTGGGTTTAATAAAGAAACCATGTATAGCACAAGGGGATTAGGTTTAATAAACAAACCATGTCTAGCACAAGGGGATTGGGTTTAATAAACAAACCATGTCTTGCACAAGGGGATTGGGTTTAATAAACAAACCATGTCTAGCACAAGGGGATTGGGTTTAATAAACACCATGTCTAGCACAAGAGGATTGGGTTTAATAAACAAACCATGTCTAGCACAAGGGGGGATTGGGTTTAAAAAAAAAACCATGGCTAGCAAAAGAGGATTGGGTTTAATAAACAAACCATATCTAGCACAAGGGGATTGGGTTTAATAAACAAACCATGTCTAGCACAAGGGTATTGGGTTTAATAAACAAACCATGTCTAGCACAAGGGGATTGGGTTTAATAAACACCATGTCTAGCACAAGGGGATTGGGTTTAATGAACACCATGTCTAGCACAAGAGGATTGGGTTTAATAAGCAAACCATATCTAGCACAAGAGGATTGGGTTTAATAAACAAACCATGTCTAGCACAAGGGGATTGGGTTTAATAAACACCATGTCTAGCACAAGGGGATTGGGTTTAATAAACACCATGTCTAGCACAAGGGGATTGGGTTTAATAAAGAAACCATGTCTAGCACAAGGGGACTGGGTTTAATAAACAAACCATATCTAGCACAAGAGGATTGGGTTTAATAAACAAACCATGTCTAGCACAAGAGGATTGGGTTTATTAAACAAACCATGTCTAGCACAAGAGGATTGGGTTTAATAAACAAACCATGTCTATCACAAGGGGATTAGGTTTAATAAAGAAACCATGTCTAGCACAAGAGGATTGGGTTTAATAAACAAAATAGCTACTTTCCTATGTTGATTGGAATTTTGCCCCGTGACTAAAATTTCAGGACGCAGATTTTTGGGGGTTCAACACATAATTTTGGCTAACTCAGTATTGGGGCGGTTGCGGTGGTGGGGATGAAAGGGGAACAAACTCTGCACCCTCGGGTCCCTCTGAAATTAGTTTCCTCCCTCTTAGACCTGATATTCATAGCGTTACGAGCTTTTAAAACTAAGGGTGAATTTCGACTTATAATTGATGCAGTTGTGTTACATGTTCAGGTTAAAACAAATACATACATACATGCATACATACATACATACATACATACATACATACATACATACATACATACATACACACATACATACATACATACATACATACATACAAACATACATACATACATACACACACACATACATACATACATACATACATACATACATACACACATACATACATACATACATACATACATACATACATACATACATACATACATACATAAATACATACATACATACATACATACATACATACATACATACATACATACATACATAAATACATACATACATACATACATACATACATACATACATACATACATACATACATACATACATACATACATACATACATACATACATACATACATACATACATACATACATACATACATACATACGTACGTACATACGTACATACGTACATACATACATACATACATACACACATACATACATACATACATACATACATACATACATACATACATACATACATACATACATACATACGTACGTACGTACATACGTACATACATACATACGTACATACGTACATACGTACGTACGTACGTACGTACGTACGTACGTACATACGTACATACATACATACATACATACATACATACATACATACTTTCATGCATCCATTCACATTGCACCTGTGTTGTGTTTCCCTTTAAGTGATGTTTTTAATCTTGGTATCTCATTTGCAAATGGTTTAAATCTGGGTTAATGGCTTTGTTAAATCTGACCGGTATGTCGCGTTATCGTCTGGATGGGGCGCTATTGGGTCACACGTTTCATATTGCAAAACTGCAAATAAAACCTGCTGTTATAGGACTCACACCACTCATATCTCCCTTGAATACTCGTGCCCTACAGATGAAAGAGGTAGCTAAAAAAACAACAAGTTAGCTTTTCTACATTTTACAGAATACATTGATTTATCTTTACCAGGTTCTAAATCTACGGCATTTTAGGAAGAGATTACAGAAAATTGAATGTTGATATAAGATTTCTAGCTAATTCTGCCTCATTTTACACATCATGGGTCTAATCTAAATGTTGATAGGTGTCACGCAAACATGAAATTAAAAGATTTTCAATTTGGTAAATATTTGTTAAATGTGTTTTAAATTGCAAATATTGGATCAATGAAGACTTTACGCATAAATACATGTTGTAAAATCTGTTTATATCTATGCCACGAACAAAAACATTACAATGGGACTCTATGGAAAATTAATTGTGGTGTGAGACGTTAAGGCCGCTAAATCGTTTGTATCGCAGATGTTGAAATTCCAAACAACTCCATACAATGATTGTCCAAAAAGAAATACAGAATGTCTCGCTTCTAACTAAAACATCGTATACTTAGAAGAAAAAAACTATGATCGCATAAAAAAGTATTGTATGATTACGATGAATTTTATGTTCGTCCATGTACTCGGAAATGTAGGATTTTGTTTTGACTTTTCTTGAAAACTTAGTTGAATTGTCATTTAAAATAATTCATTAGTAAGAATAGGGAAGGTTCCCGCGTAAGAGTAGGAAAGGTTCCCGCATTGTTTCCTTTCATACGCTCTGGAGGGACTCTAAATAACATGCAATGTTTCCTTTCATACTCTCCGGAGAGGCTCTGAATAACATGCAATGGTTCCTTTCATACTCTCTGGAGCGGCTCGGAATAACATGCAATGTTTCCTTTCATACTGTCTGGAGCGGCTCTGAATAACACGCAATGTTTCCTTTCATACTCTCCGGAGCGGCTCTGAATAACATGCAATGTTTCCTTTCATACTCTCTGGAGCGGCTCTGACTAACATGCACTGGTTACTTTCATACTCTCCGGAGCGGCTCTAAATAACATGCAATGTTTCCTTTCATACTCTCTGGAGTGACTCTGAATAAAATGCAATGTTTCCTTTCATACTCTCTGGAGTGATTAAATAACATGCAATGTTTCCTTTCATACTCGCTGGAGGGGCTCTGAATAACATGCAATGTTACCTTTCATACTCTCTGGAGCGGCTCTGAATAACATGCAATGTTTCCTTTCATACTCTCTGGAGCGGCTCTGAATAACATGCAATGTTTCCTTTCATACTCTCTGGAGCAGCTCTGAATAGCATGCAATGTTTCCTTTTATACTCTCTGGAGCGGCTCTGAATAACATGCAATGTTTCCTTCCATACTCTCTGGAGCGGCTCTGAATAACATGCAATGTTTCCTTTCATACTCTCTGGAGCGGATCTGAATACATGCAATGTTTCCTTTCATACTCTCTGGAGCGGCTCTGAATAACATGCAATGTTTACTTTCATACTCTCTGGAGCAGCTCTGAATAACATGCAATGGTTCCTTTCATACTCTCTGGAGCGGCTCTGAATAACATGCAATGTTTCCTTTCATACTCTCTGGAGCGGCTCTGAATAACATGCAATGTTTCCTTTCATACTCTCTGGAGCGGCTCTAAATAACATGCACTGCTTTCATGACTGAGGTGTTAAAGAATATTCAATTTTAAAATAAATCAAGGTTTATTTAAAAAAATAATACAATTGTGGTAAGTTTAAGGTAGTCATAATAATAAGTTATATAAATAGGTTAAAGCAAATTGGTTGTGTATAATGTTGCATTAGGTTTTAGCAACAATGCATTTAAACCTATGGTAAAACAACGAACAAACAAGAATATGTAACTATAATGCTATTCCATTTGATTTAATTACATGCAAAAAGTTCTAAATTCAAAATGATACTAGGCCTGTATTAATAAACCGAGTTGCTAACTTTAATGCCTATCAAATACTTCAAGACAGCCGTGGATCTATTTAATCATAATTAATGTTGAGAGCACTATAATAATACAATACAATACAATACAACAATACAACGTTTATTCAGAAAGCCACTCATATCACGGCGTATTCCACACAATGTACAGATACATAAGAGGAAAGTTACAAAGTAAAAAGTAATTAAAGTTACATACTTGGCATATTAATATTAATCGTCGAAGACAAGTTATAATTAATTAATATCATTTCGTAGTTGAAAGGACTTAAGTATGCTAAATCTTCAATAAAAGTTAACGGATTTAACCCAGTTAACACAAGACTATACTTATATTGTGTGGCACTCTCTCTGTGAAGGAGTAAACACACATAATAAACACAGTAATGGGTTCCTTCTGTCTGTGAAGGAGTAAACACACATAATAAACACAGTAATGGGTTCCTTCTCTCTGTGAAGGAGTAAACACACATAATAAACACAGTCATGGGTTCCTTCTTTCTGCGAAGGAGTAAACACACATAATAAACACAGTCATGGGTTCCTTCTCTCTGTGAAGGAGTAAACACACATATTAAACACAGTAATGGGTTCCTTCTCTCTGTGACTGGTATAGTATAGCACATTTGATCTGTTCCTGGCCAATTGGACAGTATAACAAGTTTGATCTGCCCCTGGTAAATGTTATATTATAGCAATATAGTATAGCAAGATTGGTCTGCCCCTGGTAAACTGTACAGTATAGAAAGTTTGATCTGACCCAGGTAAATACTTTTGCCCATGGTAACTGGTATATTATAGCTAGTTTGATCTGCCCCTGGTAACTGGTATAGTATAGCTAGTTTGATCTGCCCCTGGTAACTGGTATAGTATAGCTAGTTTAGTCTGCCCCTGGTAAATGGTATAGTATAGCAAGCTTGATATGTCCCTGGTAACTGGTATAGTATAGTAAGTTTGATCTGCCCCTGATAAATAGTACAGTATAGCAAGCTTGATCTACTCCTGGTAAATGGTACAGTATATCAAGTTTGATCTGCCCCTGGTAAATGGTACAGTATAACAAGCTCGATCTGCCCCTGGTAAATGGAAATGTATAGCAAGTTTGATCTGCCCCTGGTAACTGATATAGTATAGCAAGTTTGATCTGCACCTGGTAACTGGTAGAGTATAGCAAGTTTGATCTACCCCTGGTAAATGAAAAAGTATAGCAAGTTTGATCTGCCCCTTGTAACTGGTAGAGTATAGCAAGTTTGATCTGCCCCTGGTAAATGGTATAGTATATCAAGCCTGTTCTGCCCCTGGTAAATGGAAACGTATATCAAGTTTCATCCGCCCTTGCAACTGGTATAGTATATCAAATTTGGTCTGCCCCTGGTAAATTGTATAATATAGCAAGTTTGATCTGCTCCTGGTAAATGGAGAAAAATATAGCAAGTTTGATCTGCCCCTGGTAACTGGTATAGTATAGCAAGTTTGATCTGCCCCTGGTAACTGGTACAGTATAGCTAGATTGATCTGTCCCTGGTAACTGATATAGTATAGCAAGCTTGATCTGCCCCTGGTAAATGGTTTAATATAGCACGTTTGATCTGCTCCTGGTAACTAGTACTTTTATTGTGTTTTGTTTTGTTATTGTCGTTTATTTTATTTTGTATTCTTTATTTTCCAATATATATATAGTTAATATGCAAAATCACATAACTTTTATTTTCAATCAAACGTGCTCAGGAGTTCTCCTGTTTTGAGTGACCACGCTTTAGGAGACCACATTTCTGTTTTGAATTAAATTGTTTTAAATTAAAATACATTTGTATTTATAAATCACTTTTATTTAGAGTACACTTTTGCCATTCACTTTGTTTGTTTTTTGATACTGTTGACTGCATGAACAAAAAACAAAGTGGATGCCGCTAGTTCAAATCCAGATTGCCGTATATCCCTTTAACTCTGCACACCTTGCTTTTCCATGTTAAGTAAGTGTACTGGCCCAGATATTACATTTGTACTTTATTTAACAAAATAACACAAAAAACACAAGAATATCGCATACTGCGCATTTGAAACCTGATATTGTAGGGCATAGTTACTCAAGCGATTTTACCTGTAATTTTAAACATCAGAATGAGAATATCTCGTATTACTTCCTAATTATCATAAAGTGTCAACATTTAATACCAGTGCAACACTTCTCCACTTTAAAAACGTATGATAGATTGGTTGCAGGACCGTAGCTGGAGTAAATTTAATTATATGTACGGGGGAGGGTTTGGGAGGGGGTGTCCCCCTCATGCATGATTGCAAGCGCCGGGTTCGGATTTTTTTGTTAATAGTATAGTCCGAATGACGCACTCTGGATGCATCCAACACAATAAAATATGTTTAAAGTAATATCACTTGCCCTGATTTGTTTTAACTTGCCCCGAATGTGTTATTACCAATGATTATCATATATATACGCATTTTGGCCCGCAATATGCACTACATTACCCTACAATAAGCTCTCGAGAATTGAGCCATATCATAAATGCGGTCCGATACGCCAAATGTAGGTCATGTGAACGGGCCGAAAATGTATATCCATATTGGCCCTGACCGGACCTGACCCTGACCGGCCAATAACCCTCACCTGACAGTTTCGATTAATGGCGATTGTTTTATATGTTACACTTTTTTTTAAACCATAACTTTGACGTTAAACCCGTCAATGACATGACGTAACCGAAGTGACGTCAACTGACGTCATTTAAATAAGCGTTAAAATAGAAGCCGGCGAGAGGACGTTAGCGTCAGTGGTTAACAGCTTATTTTACTTATTGTACTTATATGGACACATTATTGAGGGAAGATATCATGAAGTAAATGAAACTGACATAGGATTTTTGTCAACAAAGCGAGGAATGTAACTAGATATACAGAAAAACAGACTAAATCTGGCTTTACATTTTTTCACGGAGTGGTTTCGCTCGACCAGAGTAACTGAAGAAATTGGCTTCAGGGAGTTGGACGGTCTATATTGGAAGTTTTATTCTGAGTAGAATCTATAGTCCCACAAAACTGAATACCAGCCAGTCTCGATGAAATCAGTCCAGGCCATCATCAACTGGTACTTAATCGAGAAGAGGTACCTTTAGATAAGGAGTTTCAGCATTCAAGGGACGTACTGACAGCCGAAAGAAATGCTCCGAAACAGCAAGAAAGGGAACTAAAGAAATCGAAATAGGAATGGAATGGACGAATTGAAAAAGAAAAAGAGAGAGAATAAACTACAAACAATAAATTTAAGTTAAAACTAGTCTACATGTCCTGTTGTTTCCGTACATTCACCTTTTGCTATTTTTATTTTATTAATTAATTCGGTAAATCTAACAGTTTAATATTCTTTGATTTTTTTTTATATAAAATCCCAATGAAAATGCGTATATGTATGATAAAAAGATTAAAACATGGGTGATGCGTTATTGTCCGTCATATCGGCCCTCGACCAATATCGGCCCTAAGGCTAAGGACAATAACGCATCACCCATGTATTAATATCTAAATATTTGCCAATACATATTTTTTGTCGATATTGAATATTTCGCTTTTTTAATTTGTTTTATTTATGATTAGAATCGAACAATAATGTTCTATTTTCCTATATTTTTCTTTTATTTATCCATTGCATCATATACCAAAACCTATGTTATTTTCTTCTACTTTTTTAGGATCGCGCTGCAAATCACGTCAAAAATCATACCGGGTACAGCAAATTAAACCATCCAAAACAGGTGCGCGTTCCCGGTTTATTTACCAGCTAGCCTGGTTGCCTGGCCTCCAACAAAGCATTGTGGGAGGTCAGGGAACCAGGTTACCGCCCTTTTATTCGGAATGATTCTGATGTTTTCCTAGTGAGCAATCATGCGCCTTGATCATCTGCGACGCTTGTTTCAATTACAAACGTTACAAGCGTCGCACAAATCTAGACAAATCGTCGCGTTCAGTAAAATAGGTCTTGTCTTGAAAACTATGGTAACATCCGCGTGGTGCACTAAAACGATGTATCCGGTCTATGAGCAATAGCATATGGCTGAAAACGGTAATGTTTTCGCCAAAAAAAGACGGTTCGGATATAAGGTAAATATATTCATGTACTAATTATTTTGCATTTTCCTCTTGCGAAAAAAAAAACACCTTGGAAATACTGCTCCAGTCATTCAGGGTACACGAGATGAGGTGTTTATTCTTTTGGGACAAAGAGAAAACATGGCCCACAAAACACACCGTCTTTTGACTTCGAATATCTCAATCACGTATTGTTAGCAAAGTAATGGCTCTGCAAATTTCGGAACTTTTCCCCAGATTGATATCTAAAAAAATATGTGTGTGTGTGTGTGTTTGTGTGCGTCCGTGCATCTGTGCGTGCGTGCGGGGGCGTTTGTGGGTGTTGTGTGTGGGTGTCGGTGTGGGTGGGTGGGTGTAAAAAAAACATACTTGCCTGCCTCTCTCTCTGTGTTTTTGTTTGTTGAAGAAAGCTACACTGGGCAGCTGTTGGTATGGGCAGTGACACTGGTCAGAGCAACATTTTTAAACGGCTACGATCGTCCCCAAACTGTTAGGGATGATAGATCGTGGCCACTTTTCCATCGAACTGCAAAGTTTAGGTAAATCGGTCCAAGCGTTCTCGAGTTCTGTCGGTTCTTCCGAAAGACGAAAACCGGCGAGACGCCGCCCGTCACAGTAACATGTTCAAATGACTCCGATCGGCCTCAAACTTTCAGGGATGATAGACCGTGGCCGCTTTTTCATCAGAACCGCAAACTTTAGGTAAATTGGTACATGGGTTCTCGAGCTGTGTTGTTTTTTCCGAAAGACTAAAACCGACGAAATGCCGCGCGCCACTGCAACATGTTCAAACGATTCCGATCGGCCTCAGGCTTTCAGGAAGTATAGATCGTGGCCACTTTTCCATCAGAACCGTAAAGTTTAGGTAAATCGGTCAACGCCTTCTCGAGCTGTGTTGGTTCTTCTGAAAGACGAAAACAGGCAAAACGCCGCCCGTCACTGAAACATGTTCAAACGATTCCGATCGGCCTCAAACTTTCAGGGATGATAGATCGTGGCCGCTTTTCAATCGGAACCGCAAAGTTTAGGTAAATCGGTCAACGGGTTCTCGAGCTGTGTCGTTTTTTTCGAAAGACAAAAATCGGAGAAACGGCGCCGTCACTGCAACATGTTCAAATGACTCCGATCGGCCTCAAGCTTTCAACGATGATAGATCGTGGCCGCTTTTCTATCGGAACCGTAAAGTTTAGGTAAATAGGTCCACGCGTTCTCGAGATGTGTTGGTTCTTCGGAAAGACGAAAAATCGGCGAATCGCCACCCGTCACTGAAACATTATCATACGACTCTGATCGGCCTCAAACTTTCAGGGATGATAGATCGTAGTCGCTTTTCAATCGGAACCGTAAAGTTTAGGTAAATTGGTCCACGCGTTCTCGAGCTGTGTTGGTTCTTCCGAAAGACGAAAACTGGCGAAACGCCGCCCGTCACTGAAACATGTTTAAACGATTCCGACCGGCCTCAAACTTTCAGGGATGATAGATCGTGGCCGCTTTTCCATTGCAACCGCAAAGTTTAGGTAAATTGGTCCACGGGTTCTCGAGCTGTGTCGGTTTTTCCGAAAGACGAAAATCGGAGAAATGCCGCCCATCACTGCAATATGTTCAAACGACTCCGATTGGCCTCAAGCTTTCAACGATAAGAGATCGTGGCCGCTTTTCCATCGGAACCGTAAAGTTTAGGTAAATCGGTCCACGCGTTCTCGAGATGTGTTGGTTCTTCCGAAAGACGAAAATCGGTGAAACGCCGCCTGTCACTGAAACATTATCAAACGACTCTGATCGGCCTCAAACTTTCTGGGATGATAGATCGTGGCCGCTTTTCCATCGGAACCGCAAAGTTTAGGTAAATTGGTCCACGGGTTCTCGAGCTGTTTCGGTTTTTCCGAAAGACGAAAACCGACGAAACGCCGCCCGCCACTGCAACATGTTCAAACGATTCTGATCGGCCTCAGGCTTTCAGGGATGATAGATCGTGGCCGCTTTTCCATCGGATCCATAAAGTTTAGGTAAATAGGTCAACGCATTCTCGAGCTGTCTTGGTTCTTCCGAAAGATGAAAACTGGCGAAACGCCGCCCGTCACTGAAACATGTTCAAACGATTACGATCGGCCTCAAACTTTCAGGGATGATAGATCGCGGCCGCTTTTCCATCGGAACCGCAAAGTTTAGGTAAATTGGTCAACGCGTTCTCGAGTTGTGTTGGCTTTCGGAAATACGAAAACCGGCGAAACGCCGCCCGTCACTGAAACATGTTCAAACGACACCGATCGGCCTCAAACTTTCAGGGATGATAGATCGTGGCCGCTTTTCCATCGGAACCGCAAAGTTTAGGTAAATTGGTCCACGGGTTCTCGAGCTGTTTCTGTTTTTCTAAAAGATGGAAACCGACGAAACGCCGCCCGTCACTGCAACATGTTCAAACAACTCTGATCGGCTTCAAACTTTAAGGGATGATAGATCCTTCGGAACGCAAAGGTTAGATAAATTGGTCAACGCCTTCTCGAGCTGTGTCGGTTCTTCCGAAAGACAAAAACCGGCGAGACGCCACCCGTCACTGAAACATGTTCGAACGATTCCGATCAGCCTCAAACTTTCAGGGATGATAGATCGTGGCCGCTTTTCCATCGGAACCGCAAAGTTTAGGTAAATCGGTCTTAGGGTTCTTGAGCTGTGTCGGTTTTTCCGAAAGACGAACATCGGCAAAACGCCGCCGTCACTGCAACATGTTCAAACGACTCCGATCGGCCTCAAACTTTCAGGGATGATAGATCGTGGCCGCTTTTCCATCGGAACCGCAAAGATTAGGTAAATTGGTCCACGGGTTCTCGAGCTGTGTCTGTTTTTCCGAAAGAAGAAAACCTGCGAAAAGCCGCCCGTCACTGCAACAGGTTCAGACAACTCCGATCGGCCTCAAACTTTCATGGATGATAGATCGTGGCCGCTTTCCTTCATAATCGCAAAGTTTAGGTAAATCGGTCCACGCGTTCTCGAGCTGAGTCGGTTCTTTCAAAAGACGAAAAACGGCGAGACGCCGCCCGTCACTGCAACATGTTCAAACTACTTCGATCGGCCTCAAAATTTCAGTGATGAAAGATCATGGCCGCTTTTCCATCGGAATTGCAAAGTTTAGGTAAATCAGTCAACGGGTTCTCGAGCTGTGTCATTTTTTCCGAAAGACAAAAACAGGCGAAATGCCACCGTCACTGCAACATGTTCAAACGACTCCGATCGGCCTCAAGCTTTCAGGGATGATAGATCGGGACCGCTTTTCAATCGGAACCGCAAAGTTTAGGTAAATCGGTCAACGCCTTCTCGAGCTGTGTCGGTTCTTCCAAATACGAAAAACGGCGAGACGCTGCCCGTCACTGCAACATGTTCAAACTACTCCGATCGGCCTCAAACATTCAGGGATGATAAATCGTGGTGGCTTTTCAATCGATACCGCAAAGTTTAGGTAAATCGGTCCACGGGTTCTCGAGCTGTGTCGTTTTTTCCGAAAGACGAAAACCGACGAAACGCCGCCCGCCACTGCAAGATGTTCAAACCATTCCGATCGGCCTCAAGCTTTCAGGGATGATAGATCATGGCCGCTTTTCCATCGGATCTGCAAAGTTTGGGTAAATCGGTCCATGCGTTCTCGGGCTATGTCGGTTCTTCCGAAAGACGGAAACCGGCGAAACGCCGCCCGTCACTACAACATGTTCAAACGACTCCGATCGGCCTCAAACTTTCAGAGATGATAGATCGTGGCCGCTTTTCCATCGGGACCGCGAAGTCTAAGTAAATCAGTCCACGCGTTCTCCAGCTGTATCGGTTCTCAACGTAACTAAGGTTAGGTTTTAGGGTTAGGGTTAGTAGTTAAAGGGTTTACGAACATAGCCGTTTTCAGCACGACTCTCTCTTCTCTGCCCATACGGGCAGCACAATGTGGACATAGCCGATTTTTCAACAAATGTGAACATAACCGTTTTTTCGACCAAAAACCGTTTTCCCCACAACCCTCTCCTCTACCGAGACAGGCAGCAGGAGAGTCTTTTTTTGTCGAAACTTTCAGGAGGCATGTGCCTGGGTATCACCCAGGAGTGGGGAAAGTTTCAGGGAGCTGCTCTGACGATGTGTTGAGTTATCAGAGAAAAACCCTAACCCTATCCCTGTTCTCGGACTGTCATTTTTTCAAGAAAATGCGAACATAGCCGTTTTCTCGGATTTTTTCATTCGCAGCAACCGGCAATTCGGATCGACTTGAAACTTTCAAGACACCTGTGGCTGGGTACTGCCCAGATGTTGGTGAAGTTTCATAGAGCTGCTTATATGTGCGGTTGGTTATCAGAGAAAAACCCTAACCCTGTTCTCAGACTCATTTTTTCAACAAAATGCGAACAGCTATTTTCTCGGATTTTTTCATTAGCGGCAACCGCCGTAGCTCCGCTGTCCGCATTCGAATCAACTTGAAACTTTCAGGACACCTGTGGCTGGGTACTTCTTTAATGTCTCTATTATTTTATAGTTAATATGTAACACTTGTGACCTTGCCAGATCAAACACAAAATGCGAACATAGCCGTTTTCTCGGATTTTTACGGCAACCACCGTAGCTCCGCTGTCCGCATTTGGATTAACTTGAAACTTTCAGGACAACTGTGGCTGGGTATTGCCCAAGTGTGGCGAAAGTTTCATGGAGCTGCATCTACGAGGTGCAGAGTTATTAGAGAAAAACCCTAACCATATCCCTGTTCTCGGACTTTATCATTTTTTACAACAAAATGCGAACATAGCCGTTTTCTCGGATTTTTTTATTCGCGACAACCGCTGTAGCTCCGCTGTCTGCACTCGGATGAAGTTGAAACTCTTGGGACACCTGTGGATGGGTACTGCCCATGTGTGAGGAAAGTTTCCTGGAGCTGCTATTACGGGTGGTTGAGTTATCAGAGAAAAACCATAACCCTAGCATATTCGCACGAGGTTTTACTGGTAGCTCCTCACTGTGACTGTGATCCGGCTATAGGACGCACCGCAAGTGAGCAGCTGCCAGTAACTGACAAATGTATGGCGAATTTTATAATGCGGACTTTGCCTTTTTGTTTTGATTCTTTTTTTTTTTTGCAAACCCAACCGGGACCACTTAACAGTGAGCCCGGTTCTTTTTTCCTGCCCGTTAGGGTTAGGGCGAGCCGTGGTGGCGACTTCAAGCTACATCTCCCGCAAAGTTACACCGCACCAATCGAGTATCGATGTTCCGCTAAGACACAGCGAGGATGACTTCAATGTCACACCGACTCTGTGCGAAGGCGGTGCCCCGGGGGAATTAAACAAATGTCTCTCCCTTAAACATACAAGAGAGAACGACATGAAGTCTTACTGGTAGCGGCTCACTGTGATACAGTCGCACTGGTCCGTAGCCGGGACCCATCGCAACTGAACAGCTGTCAGTAACTTACCAAGCGCGCTACCAACCATCTGAGATGAAGGCTGGCGTATATTAAGATTGTGTTCTAACAAACAGTGGCAAGTCAACACAGACGAGAACGAGAAGTTTTAAGCAAGGGCTAAGACGCTTACACCAAACATTTACCGAGCGTACGCATCGGCGTGAATTGCTGAAAAACATTCCGAGTCAGCTCAACACGATCGGTATTGTTGGTCGCAATCTTTGAAAAAGTCCCCAAGTGGCTGCCTAACAAAAATACCAAGTTGCGAGAGTTAAAGTCCTACTGGCAGCTTTTTGTGTGAGACGAATTTTGAGGAAGTATTTACTGATAACTTAATACTATAATTTTACTAGAATGATACTAGTATTTACTGAAAACTTAATACTAGTATGATACTAGAATGTTACTAGTATTTACTGATAACTTAATACTAGAATGTTACTAGTATTTACTGATAACTTAATACTATGATGTAGCTAGTATTTACAGATAACTTAATACTAGAATATTACTAGTATTTACTGCTAACTTAGAATGTTGATAGTATTTACTGATAACTTAATACTATAATGTTGCTAGTATTTACTGATAATTTAATACTAGAATATTACTAGTATTTACTGATAACTTAATACTAGAATGTTGCTAGTATTTACCGATAACTTAATACTAGAATGTTGCTAGTATTAACCGATAACTTAATACTAGAATGTTACTAGTATTTACTGATAACTTAATACTATAATGTTGCTAGTATTTACTGATAACTTAATACTAGAATGTTGCTAGTATTTCCTGATAACTTAATGCTTGAATGTTGCTAGCATTTACTGATAACTTAATACTGGTATATTACTAGTATTTCCTGATAACTTAATAACAGAATGTTAGTAGTATTTACTGATAACTTAATACTAGAATATTACTTGCATTTACTGATAACTTAATACTATAATATTACTAGTATTTACTGATAACTTAATACTAGAATGTTGCTAGAATGATACTAGTATTTACTGAAAACTTAATTCTAGTATGATACTAGAATGTTACTAGTATTTACTGATAATTTAGTACTAGAATATTACTAGTATTTACTGATAACTTAATACTAGAATGTTGCTAGTATTAACCGATAACTTAATACTAGAATGTTACTAGTATTTACTGATAACTTAATACTAGAATGTTACTAGTATTTACTGATAACTTAATACTATAATGTTGCTAGTATTTACTGATAACTTAATACTAGAATGTTGCTAGTATTTCCTGATAACTTAATGCTTGAATGTTGCTAGCATTTACTGATAACTTAATACTGGTATATTACTAGTATTTACTGATAACTTCATAACAGAATGTTACTAGTATTTACTGATAACTTAATACTAAAATATTACTAGTATTTACTGATAACTTAATACTAGAATATTACTAGTATTTACTGAAACTTAATACTAGAATGTTGCTTGTATTTACTGATAACTTAATACTAGCATGTTGCTAGTATTTACCGATAACTTAATACTAGAATGTTGCTAGTATTAACCGATAACTTAATACTAGAATGTTATTAGTATTTACTGATAACTTAATACCAGAGTGTTACAAGTATTTACTGATAACTTAATACTAAAATGTTGCTAGTATTTACTGATAACTTAATACTAGAATATTACTAGTATTTACTGATAACTTAGAATGTTGATAGTATTTACTGATAACTTAATACTTGAATGTTGATAGTATTTACTGATAATTTAATAATAGAATATTACTAGTATTTACTGATAACTTTATACTAGAATGTTGCTAGTATTTACCGATCACTTAATACTAGAATGTTACTAGTATTTACTGATAACTTAATACTATGATGTTGCTAGTATTTACAGATAACTTAATACTAGAATATTACTAATATTTACTGATAACATAGAATGTTGATAGTATTTACTGATAACTTAATACTATAATGTTGCTAGTATTTACTGATAATTTAATACTAGAATATTACTAGTATTTACTGATAACTTAATACTAGAATGTTGCTAGTATTTACCGATAACTTAATACTAGAATATTACTTGCATTTACTGATAACTTAATACTAGAATATTATTAGTATTTACTGATAACTTAATACTAGAATGTTGCTAGTATTTACTGATAACTCAATACTAGCATGTTGCTAGTATTTAACGATAACTTAATACTAGAATGTTGCTAGTATTAACCGATAACTTAATGCTTGATTGTTGCTAGCATTTACTGATAACTTAATACTGGTATATTACTAGTATTTACTGATAACTTAATAACAGAATGTTAGTAGTATTTACTGATAACTTAATACTAGAATATTACTTGCATTTACTGATAACTTAATACTAGAATATTACTAGTATTTACTGATAACTTAATACTAGAATGTTGCTAGAATGATACTAGTATTTACTGAAAACTTAATACTAGTATGATACTAGAATGTTACTAGTATTTACTGATAACTTAATACTAGAATGTTACTAGTATTTATTTATAACTTAATACTATGATGTTGCTAGTATTTACAGATAACTTAATACTAGAATATTACTAGTATATACTGATAACTTAGAATTTTGATAGTATTTACTGATAACTTAATACTATAATGTTGCTAGTATTTACTGATAATTTAATACTAGAATATTACTAGTATTTACTGATAACTAAATACTAGAATGTTGCAAGTATTTACCGATAACTTAATACTAGAATGTTGCTAGTATTAACCGATAACTTAATACTACAATGTTACTAATATTTACTGATAACTTAATACTATAATATTACTAGTATTTACTGATAACTTAATACTAGAATGTTGCTAGTATTAACCGATAACTTAATACTAGAATGTTACTAGTATTTACTGATAACTTAATACTAGAATGTTGCTAGTATTTACCGATAACTTAATACTAGAATGTTGCTAGTATTAACCGATAACTTAATACTAGAATGTTACTAGTATTTACTGATAACTTAATACTATAATGTTGCTAGTATTTACTGATAACTTAATACTATAATGTTGCTAGTATTTCCTGATAACTTAATGCTTGAATATTGCTTGCATTTACTGATAACTTAATACTGGTATATTACTAGTATTTACTGATAACTTCATAACAGAATGTTACTAGTATTTACTGATAACTTAATACTAGAATATTACTAGTATTTACTGATAACTTAATACTAGAATATTACTAGTATTTACTGATAACTTAATACTAGAATGTTGCTAATATTTACTGATAACTTAATACTAGCATGTTGCTAGTATTTACCGATAACTTAATACTAGAATGTTGCTAGTATTAACCGATAACTTAATACTAGAATGTTATTAGTATTTACTGATAACTTAATACCAGAGTGTTACTAGAATTTACTGATAACTTAATACTAAAATGTTGCTAGTATTTACTGATAACTTAATACTAGAATATTACTAGTATTTACTGATAACTTAGAATGTTGATAGTATTTACTGATAATTTAATAATAGAATATAACTAGTATTTACTGATAACTTTATACTAGAATGTTGCTAGTATTTACCGATCACTTAATACTAGAATGTTACTAGTATTTACTGATAACTTAATACTATGATGTTGCTAGTATTTACAGATAACTTAATACTAGAATATTACTAATATTTACTGATATCTTAGAATGTTGATAGTATTTACTGATAACTTAATACTATAATGTTGCTAGTATTTACTGATAATTTAATACTAGAATATTACTAGTATTTACTGATAACTTAATACTAGAATGTTGCTAGTATTTACCGATAACTTAACACTAGAATATTACTTGCATTTACTGATAACTTAATACTAGAATATTACTAGTATTTACTGATAACTTAATACTAGAATGTTGCTAGTATTTACTGATAACTTAATACTAGCATGTTGCTAGTATTTAACGATAACTTAATACTAGAATGTTGCTAGTATTAACCGATAACTTAATGCTTGATTGTTGCTAGTATTTACTGATAACTTAATAACAGAATGTTAGTAGTATTTACTGATAACTTAATACTAGAATATTACTTGCATTTACTAATAACTTAATACTAGAATATTACTAGTATTTACTGATAACTTAATACTAGAATGTTGCTAGAATGATACTAGTATTTACTGAAAACTTAATACTAGTATGATACTAGAATGTTACTAGTATTTACTGATAACTTAATACTAGAATGTTGCTAGTATTTCCTGATAACTTAATGCTTGAATGTTGCTAGCATTTACTGATAACTTAATACTGGTATATTACTAGTATTTACTGATAACTTAATAACAGAATGTTAGTAGTATTTACTGATAACTTAATACTAGAATATTACTAGTATTTACTGATAACTTAATACTAGAATATTACTAGTATTTACTGATAACTTAATACTAGAATATTACTAGTATTTACTGATAACTTAATACTAGAATGTTGCTAGTATTTACTGATAACTTAATACTAGAATATTACTTGCATTTACTGATAACTTAATACTAAAATATTACTAGTATTTACTGATAACTTAATACTAGAATGTTGCTAGTATTTACTGATAACTTAATACTAGCATGTTGCTAGTATTTAACGATAACTTAATACTAGAATGTAGCTAGTATTAACCGATAACTTAATGCTTGATTGTTGCTAGCATTTACTGATAACTTAATACTGGTATATTACTAGTATTTACTGATAACTTAATAACAGAATGTTAGTAGTATTTACTGATAACTTAATACTAGAATATTACTTGCATTTACTGATAACTTAATACTAGAATATTACTAGTATTTACTGATAACTTAATACAAGAATGTTGCTAGAATGATACTAGTATTTACTGAAAACTTAATACTAGTATGATACTAGAATGTTACTAGTATTTACTGATAACTTAATACTAGAATGTTACTTGTATTTACTAATAACTTAATACTATGATGTTGCTAGTATTTACAGATAACTTAATACTAGAATATTACTAGTATTTACTGATAACTTAGAATTTTGATAGTATTTACTGATAACTTAATACTATAATGTTGCTAGTATTTACTGATAATTTAATACTAGAATATTACTAGTATTTACTGATAACTAAATACTAGAATGTTGCAAGTATTTACCGATAACTTAATACTAGAATGTTGCTAGTATTAACCGATAACTTAATACTAGAATGTTACTAATATTTACTGATAACTTAATACTATAATGTTGCTAGTATTTACTGATAACTTAATACTAGAATGTTGCTAGTATTTCCTGATAACTTAATGCTTGAATGTTGCTAGCATTTACTGATAACTTAATACTGGTATATTACTAGTATTTACTGATAACTTAATAACAGAATGTTAGTAGTATTTACTGATAACTTAATACTAGAATATTACAAGTATTTACTGATAACTTAATACTAGAATATTACTAGTATTTACTGATAACTTAATACTAGAATATTACTAGTATTTACTGATAACTTAGAATGTTGATAGTATTTACTGATAACTTAATACTTGAATGTTGCTAGTATTTACTGATAATTTAATACTAGAATATTACTAGTATTTACTGATAACTTTATACTAGAATGTTGCTAGTATTTACTGATAATTTAATACTAGAATATTACTAGTATTTACTGATAACCTAATACTAGAATGTTGCTAGTATTAACCGATAATTTAGAATGTTGATAGTATTTACTGATAACTTAATACTAGAATGTTGCTAGTATTTACCGATAATTTAGAATGTTGATAGTATTTACTGATAACTTAATACTAGAATGTTGCTAGTATTTACTGATAATTTAATACTAGAATATTACTAGTATTTACTGATAACTTAATACTAGAATGTTGCTAGTATTTACCGATAACTTAATACTAGAATGTTGCTTGTATTAACCGATAACTTAATACTAGAATGTTGCTAGTATTTTCTGATAACTTAATGCTTGAATGTTGCTAGCATTTACTGATAACTTAATACTGGTATATTACTAGTATTTACTGATAACTTAATAACAGAATGTTAATAGTATTTACTGATAACTTAATACTAGAATATTACTTGCATTTACTGATAACTTAATACTAGAATATTACTTGTATTTACTGATAACTTAATACTATAATGTTGCTAGTATTTACTGATAACTTAATACTAGAATGTTGCTAGTATTTCCTGATAACTTAATGCTTGAATGTTGCTAGCATTTACTGATAACTTAATACTGGTATATTACTAGTATTTACTGATAACTTAATAACAGAATATTAGTAGTATTTACTGATAACTTAATACTAGAATATTACTTGCATTTACTGATAACTTAATACCAGAAAATTACTAGTATTTACTGATAACTTAATACTATAATGTTGCTAGTATTTACTGATAACTTAATACTAGAATGTTGCTAGTATTTCCTGATAACTTAATGCTTGAATGTTGCTAGCATTTACTGATAACTTAATACTGGTATATTACTAGTATTTACTGATAACTTAATAACAGAATGTTAGTAGTATTTACTGATAACTTAATACTAGAATGTTGCTAGTATTTCCTGATAACTTAATGCTTGAATGTTGCTAGCATTTACTGATAACTTAATACTGGTATATTACTAGTATTTACAGATAACTTAATAACAGAATGTTAGTAGTATTTACTGATAACTTAATACTAGAATATTACTAGTATTTACTGATAACTTAATACTAGAATATTACTAGTATTTACTGATAACTTAATACTAGCATATTACTAGTATTTACTGATAACTTAATACGAGAATGTTGCTAGTATTTACTGATAACTTAATACTAGAATATTACTTGCATTTACTGATAACTTAATACTAGAATATTACTAGTATTTACTGATAACTTAATACTAGAATGTTGCTAGTATTTACTGATAACTTAATACTAGCATGTTGCTAGTATTTACCGATAACTTAATACTAGAATGTTGCTAGTATTAACCGATAACTTAATACTAGAATGTTATTAGTATTTACTGATAACTTAATACCAGAGTGTTAGTAGTATTTACTGATAACTTAATACTAAAATGTTGCTAGTATTTACTGATAATTTAATACTAGAATATTACTAGTATTTACTGATAACTTAGAATGTTGATAGTATTTACTGATAACTTAATACTTGAATGTTGCTAGTATTTACTGATAATTTAATACTAGAATATTACTAGTATTTACTGATAACTTTATACTAGAATGTTGCTAGTATTTACTGATAATTTAATACTAGAATATTACTAGTATTTACTGATAACCTAATACTAGAATGTTGCTAGTCTTTACCGATAATTTAGAATGTTGATAGTATTTACTGATAACTTAATACTAGAATGTTGCTAGTATTTACTGATAATTTAATACTAGAATATTACTAGTATTTACTGATAACTTAATACTAGAATGTTGCTAGTATTTACCGATAACTTAATACTAGAATGTTGCTAGTATTAACCGATAACTTAATACTAGAATGTTACTAGTATTTACTGATAACTTAATACTATAATGTTGCTAGTATTTACTGATAACTTAATACTAGAATGTTGCTAGAATTTCCTTATAACTTAATGCTTGAATGTTGCTAGCATTTACTGATAACTTAATACTGGTATATTACTAGTATTTACTGATACTTAATAACAGAATGTTAGTAGTATTTACTGATAACTTAATACTAGAATATTACTTGCATTTACTGATAACTTAATACTAGAATATTACTAGTATTTACTGATAACTTTATACTAGAATGTTGCTAGTATTTACTGATAATTTATACTAGAATATTACTAGTATTTACTGATAACTTAATACTAGAATGTTGCTAGTATTTACCGATAATTTAGAATGTTGATAGTATTTACTGATAACTTAATACTAGAATGTTGCTAGTATTTACTGATAATTTAATACTAGAATATTACTAGTATTTACTGATAACTTAATACTAGAATGTTGCTAGTATTTACCGATAACTTAATACTAGAATGTTGCTAGTATTAACCGATAACTAAATACTAGAATGTTGCTAGTATTTCCTGATAACTTAATGCTTGAATGTTGCTAGCATTTACTGATAACATAATACTGGTATATTACTAGTATTTACTGATAACTTAATAACAGAATGTTAGTAGTATTTACTGATAACTTAATACTAGAATATTACTTGCATTTACTGATAACTTAATACTAGAATATTACTTGTATTTACTGATAACTTAATTCTATAATGTTGCTAGTATTTACTGATAACTTAATACTAGAATGTTGCTAGTATTTCCTGATAACTTAATGCTTGAATGTTGCTAGCATTTACTGATAACTTAATACTGGTATATTACTAGTATTTACTGATAACTTATTAACAGAATATCAGTAGCAGCACAACATCTTTAATCCCGATAATATTATAAATACAAGTCTCAAACTATTTGTTATCATAACCAAGCACATATATGAATGCAATGATTGTAAACAGTACACGCATGCATGTGGTTAATATAATCACACGTTGGCACTCATAAACGCGTGCATGGCATTGAAGGGACTAACGACAATCTTGCAGTATTTATCAATTTTCTAAATTGGCACCTCGATGTTTATATCCAGTATACGGTTGACTTTAATCCAGGTTGCATATAATGAAAAACAATGCGGTTTTCAATATTTCTACGTTATTCTACCATATTTTTAGATATGGTATTGGTGCATTATATTATTTAACTGCTGGGATCGAATATAAGGACATATTGTACGAGATCGTAGACGTGTGGTTCTTGTCACGAACGAGCGTTACGGGTGTGTGTATAGTTATCTATGTCATTGTTTGTATATGTATGTATATAATTATATTTATAATGCATTTATTTATATTTTGTTATAGGACTATTATTACAAAATATATATGATGAATAACCTCACTTTTCCTCACGTGTTTTAACCGTTACCTGGGATGAAGGAATATTAATCTGTCTCTTATTTCTCGCACATTTGCATAGAAACATAAGGAACATTAAGTAAAATTTCCCAATATCCACATACCTCCGGCAAGTTTCATAACATTTTGACAGAATTTGAAAATGTTTTCCCATCCTAAAATACAAGGAAATGAAGTATGGCATCCCAGTAATACACTTAACATGTCTCGATACTCGCTTTCTTTGTTAGAATCTTTGTTCTCTGGTTCCACAGACCTCTTTCAACTTTACTGTCAAATGACAAATACAATTTCATTGGTTTCTATGAATATACAGGGTCTGGGTGACAAAAATAAAAGAAAAGATGTATTGATTTTTTTACAAAGTAAACAATTCTCAATTTATTTCCTACAAGATACACACTTAAGAAAAAAAGAGGAAAACTAGATAAGAACACAGCGGGGGTTTGAATGTTTTTAAGTAACTTTACCGGTCAGTCAAGAGGGGTAGCAATTTTAATAAACACTAACTTTGATTTTAAGGTGAAATGTACAGAAAATGATACAGATGACAATATGCTTGTTCTAGATGCAACTAGTTGCGATACTCTGATATAATATATATGGTCCTAATAGGGACACTCCCATTTTTCCCCATAATTTGAGAGATAAAATATCACACGTGTATAATCACTGGAGATTTTAAGTTGATTTTAAACCCAGAAATTGATGCATACAACTATGTTAATACCAATAACCCAAATGCACGTCATACACTTCTGGAAATTATCGCAGAAATCAACTTATAGACAGCTGGAGGGAACAACATTTAGTTGCAGTTAATAAATGTCATGCCTTTCCTTAATCAATACCCCGCCCAACCACCACCTTTTTTTTTAGAAAAGAAGTATTTTTGAAGATTTTGTATATTACTCCTTTGAAAAAAAATCATTCTTAAACAATTACCTGATAAAGACTTACTATGTTATATAACAAAGGATGGAATATTATTAATAACAAATCCAAAAACGAAAATATGAAAAAACTCAGTAAGTTGAAATGCACAGATCTCAAAACCAATGTTTTGATTTGTTGATATTATAACATCAAAATTATCTGTGTATAATAATTATATACGTATTGACACTGTAGATTGTACACCGGGTTTTATTATTTGATTTATTTTTTACATTTATTAATGCCTTTCTCCCTAGGTTTTCTAGGTTTAAAGGGACATACTGCAATCCGGTAGCGCCTAGATAACGGTATTCTCTTATAAAATGTTTACAATCATTCCTAATAAATTTGATAAACGACTTCAATTTTTTTTTTCATTTTTGTGGCATCATACTAATGTCGAATTTAACTGCATTCAACTTTTAAAACACCATTGAATTGCAGTGTGGCACATTTTGTAACTTTAAATCAGAATTAAAATATGTTACATCTATAAATGTAAGGAAAAAGAAAATCTCCCCATGTATACAGTTGCTGAATATAGTATGCATTGCTCATTTCTCTTTTATAAATAGCCTATTTTGTACATTTGCTTTTATAAACTTGATGAATATTACATGTATTTTCTGTAAAGGTTTGTATAGGGATGGCCCACCCCGACCCTCTCAAACTATTGACATGGTGAATAAACGGACCACCATTAACTTGGCGATCGAAATGGAAAAAATAAAGAAAAGCAAAACAACGTGACAACAATACACTATATTTTGGATTAAAATGTATTATAAGATACGTTTTATTTATTTTAAAAATACACCCATTTGCCACAAATTACTTTACATACTTTTGATCAGAAAAATACGAACAACTTTAGACCATTTAATTTTATAGAAATAAAAGCAAAACGACGTGTCAGCAACAAACTATATTTTAAGATTAAAATGTATTATGAGAGATACGCCCACGCGCCACAGGTTTCTTTAAATACTTAAATCATCAAACGAATACTTTGGAAAATTTAATTGTATATCTATAAAAGCAATACAACGTGACAACAACAAATTGCATTTTAAGACAAACATGTCCCAGTTGCGTTCAAGTACACCAAGGAATGCAGAACGAACGCAGAACGAATGCTGAAGGAACAGAAAATGAACGCAGAATGAACGTACAATGAAATAAATATAAAAAAGATCGGACAGGGAAAGTAGCATTCAAGGAGGACAGTCAACCACAAAAACAAACATGCAAACAGACAAACAAGAAGGCAAAAGTAATAATAAAAGCAAACGACATCACAAACACGAAAGGGTTGACCATAGGGCTACCGTTTTGGAACGGTAAGTGGCAAAGTAGGCCACTGGGGGTTTAAACCGGTTCTAGGGTGCACCAAACCTCACACTTACCCTACTGTCATCCCATTAAAACAGGACAGTGTTAAAAAAGAAATCCCCCGCCATGATCTAATCTCTAACCAACAAGGCAGCATCAATAGGCAATATAAGTAAAACACAAACATGCGCGTGTAAATATAATACATAAAAAACAATCGCCTAGAAAGCCACAATGAAGGTACTAAATGACTTGGCAGAAGCCAGAGCAACAAGAGAATAAACCATTAAGGGCACGACAAGAAAGATCATAGACAAACATCAAACGCCACCTTCCCAATGGCCTCCAGGTAGGCGTCATCATAGTGTCCACAGCCTGTCACGATCTGTACTTTAAAAACGCATTTCGTTTGTTGCGTTCGTTTCGTTCGTTTTCAGCGTTCAACGTTTTAAAAAGTTAACCATGAATGCATTTTTTAAAACGCTAAACGCTGAAAACGAACGCAACGAACGAAACGAACGGAACGAACGCAATCGCATTTGGCTATTTCGGATAACTTCCAGTATTATCCTTATCAGTTGATAATTAAAGTCTCGATTTAAAAGAAGTGCTTTTTTCAGTATTTAATATAAAGAATTACACTGTGTTAATGATATTTTTTAAGCACGATAACACATTTACTTTCATGTTGGGAAATATTATATTAAGTGCGTAGCATAAACTTTATATTATTTCAATATAAAACTAAAATAATGTTGATAACAACTTCCGGCATATTTTTATGTATTGTCATGCATACTACATTTTTGATGAAATTAACATAAACCCGGAAGAAAAGTGAATAATCATCAATGTGCACCACCAAATAATGTCTACAAAAGGACCCATTATTTAATATGATCGCATACATATTAGTCGCCGACTCGTGATAAAAACATCATGACTGTATATCATGAGTAATTTAATCGTGAGATATGTTGCGATTGGTAAACGCAGAACGAACGAAAGAACGCCAATGCATTTTCTCCGTTTGTGCATTTCAACGCACACATTCTGTTGAGTTCGTTCCATGCATTTAAATGGACGCACATTTTCGTTTATATACGCTGAATGCATTCAAGAACGCAAAATGAAAACGGGATGCAAACGGAGCGCAAACAGAACGCAAATGGAAAGCAAACGGAATACATTGTTGAGGTACTTGAACGCAACTGGGCCTGTATTATGAGAAATACACCCACGCGCCACAATACGAGACGGACAAATACGCGCGTGAACAGAAAGACACTCAAGAAAGACACAGTTGTCATGCCAACCGAAACAATGAACTATTAATAAGACGACACAATAAATTTTCGTTAAGTCTTAACGATAAATTTAACCTATCGTTATGACTTAACAAGGACTTTAACAAGAACATATGTTGATTATGTATGTGATGTATACTTACATGTATGTATGTGTAGTTGATACAACTGTACATAAATGAATTGAAATGAGTTCAACGGGTAGTATCAAATGCTGTGCATATTCTCGATGAGAATAAAACATATTTAAAAAAAAAATGCAGACTTCATTGAACATAATCAATACGGCTTAACCAGAGTAAACTCAGTAGACTATGTGAAATAGCTACGTCTTTACATTTTGATCACCAATATTTTCGTTGCAGTATCTGATGCTTTGGGAATTAAAATAAATAAAAGAATAAATAAAAAAATAGGATTATAAGTATATATATATTTTTTATTATAAAGATAATAAAGACATCTTGTCTTGTTTTATAACACAAACATTACTGACTGTTTACCTACTTTGGCTCCATCTTTATATTGCATAGGCTTCGTGGGTTCAATCCACGCCATAACCATATGTGTTGTGTTCCTGAGCAAGATACTTTATCTGCATTGCTTAGTACTGGTTCTACCCAGAAAGCCAATCAAGAAGTACCTTAGAATAGAATAGCTTACAACAGGTATAGAATACCGAATGCAAGTTATGTTCATCGAAGGCCCATGCATGTGCCCATATCCCCTGTAATGCGGCTAATGCCAGTTTCCCATGTAATCCAGTGGAACGAATGTTTATGGTAAGTTTGGTAAAACATATATGCATACTATTTATAACTGTATGTTTAACAAGAAAAGCTATAATACATGTATTATAGCATGGGGAGTACGGACATATTTGAAAGGCAGTGAAAAGATGGTATTAGTAGCATGACATATTAGCAAGAATTTGACCGATCGGTTATCAGTGAATGACACATGTCCAAAATGGGGGAGAGGACACAATCTGTGTTTGCCGACTTCAGTTCTTTATAAATAAAACAATGAAGTTATATAATAAGTGTATTCAAAGCCTTATAGTTTCATTGACTTTTGTCTTTTGGTTTTGTCTGATTTCAAAATGCCAGTTCGGATGAAAGTATTATATACAGTAACAAACATGACAAACATTTCCATATTTCACGATAAGGGTAACACTACGTATAGCTGCTTCACTTTCATGGAAGTGCAAATAAATATTATGGAATGATTTTTTAACACTAGTATAATTGTGTAATGGACAATTTTATATGTATTTATTTTAAAGTTGTGATTATCCCAGAACTAAGTTTGTACAGCTCAGTAAGTGTGCCAGGTTCCCCGCCAGGACTTGAACCTGGATCTCTTTTCTTTCTCGAAAGAAAAGCATGCTTCCTTACACTACAGAGATGTTCCCAACAGCACAGAGCGTACAGAAAATTAATCAGCCAACTTAAATTTAGATTAAACATATTTTACTTCAAATTATGTATATATTTACATAATCCATTCTAGGCGCTGATCTTAACTCTTAAAGTATGTCCTTTGTTTGTGCCAGATGAAGCTACAGGTTATGCTTATAAATAATTCCAACACTTCATTAAAAAGAAACCCAGTGAAAACAAGTAAATTCAGCAAAGTACAAGTCCACTATATGTGAAACCACACATCGCTAGGCTAGCGCTAGGATTTTAAACCCTTTAGCCAAATCTGGCTAAAGCCCTTAAAATTCCTTTAGCCGGATTAGAAAGTCTTTAGCCAGACTTTTGCCGAGATATTTTGTAACGAATAGGAGGCGCTAAAACTTTGCGTTTGCGTCCACATCAACAGTTAGTTAAACAAGTATGCGTCATTAACCTACATGTATAGGGTATCAATATGTCCACATCATATGCATTCTGCGTTAGTGCTTACAATTACTTATAATAGTGGAGCTGTAAAATATCCAAAAAGTTAAAAAAATTGTATTTACTTTAATGCTATTTTAATTTTTAAAAATTGTCGACTGAAACTCAAAAAAGGACAGAATGAATGCATGCATATAATAAGAAAATATAAAAGTACAGACTCTTGTCATCATTGATAAGACCATTTAGTATTTTCATTAAATGTATTTCAATATACCTACTAACATTCATAGAAATAAAATAAATATATTTAAAAATGTAAGGCTAAGCTGTGGCATATAAAACAAGTTCAACTAACAGAAGGTCCAACTAGAAAGATCGCGGCGCTGCATTGTGAGACAAAATTCAGAAATGCTACATACAACACTTATATCATGCACAGAGACTGTCAGAGAAAGTAATAAAAGCCACTTCATTCTAAAATTGTACCAATTTCAAAGACAGCCGATCAAAACATCGGTTCACACTTGCCATTGTTCCAGTTTACGCTACCGTGTGTAACTAATTAGTCTTATCAGTGATTGCAAAGTTCAAAAACACCGACGGCATCTGTACCTTTTTAATTCGTAAGCAAACTTTGTGTTTTGAAAAGCAACTTTAGCCACTAGAGGGCGCCATGTTATATTTAATGTTTTACACGGCTCGATAACGCAGTTGAATATGTGGATAATATTGAGCGCGGGGTCACAAACCAGTTGATCGACAGCAAGACGGGGAACAGTGGGCGGAGTCTATCGCACATCGACAATTTGACAGCGGTCTTGCCGGAAAAGCAACATGTATGTCTCTTTTTTTTCTTCGAAAAGGCGACACAAAAATGAGAAAGTTATAGGCAACGTTAAATTTTCATGAAGAAAAAAACGAGTATTCAAGCCATATAATGACCTTCAGTGTGATCTTGACTATGTTTTAGCATGGTCATGTCGAAATGTCATGATGAGTATATATTGAATGTTTGCTGCAGAAATATCAAGAAATAAGAAAGTAATAACCAATGTTAAGTTGTCATGACGGACTGACGACAAAGTGATCCCTATGTATCGCACTTTTCTACTAGCCCATCGGGCATATGACATAAATATTTACTAGCCGAACACATATCTACAGACCCGAATTTTTGTAATTTGAGTGTTATTTTTAGACAAAATTGATACATATATAAATTGATACGTATATTGTCACAGAAAGTTACATGTTCTCTAGAATAATATCATAAATAATTAAACAAGAGGCCCAAGAGGGCCTGTGGACGCTCTACTGGCTAACATGGCTCTTATAACATCAATGAAGCGAGTGACTGCCATTAAAGTTTTTTTTGGAAGTTTCGGGAAAAAACAGCTTTTGAACTAAATCAAGGGCCATAACTAAAGAATCTGTTAAAGTTCAGTAAAGATCAGATGAAAATGAAGACCCTACCTTTAACGAAGCATAATATAGCATTTTTAACAAAATCAAGACCCATAAGTCCAGTGTTACTGGTCCGACTGGTCCAACATAGAGCTAAAAAAACTATTAATTAAAAAAAAATAAAAGAACAAATTAAAAAAAAAATAAAAAAAAAATTTAAAAAAAAATAAATTAAAATTTAAAAATTTAAAAAAAAATAAAATAAAAAAATAAATATATTAATTTAAAAAAATAATTAAAAAAATAAAAGTTTGGTAACGATCGGATGAAAAATGAAGGCCCTCTCGTCTTAACGAGGCAAAATATAGCGTTTTGAACTAAATCAAGGGCCATAACTAAGTTGTTACTGGTCCGATATGTTTGGTTTTCAAACTTGTCCGAGCTTTCATTGATATTAACAATCTGATAAAGTTTGGTAAAGATCGGATGAACAATGAAGCCCCAATCGTCTTAATGAGGCAAACTATAGCATTTTTAACTAAATCAAGGGCCATAACTCCGCTGTTACTGGTCCGATATGGCTAGTTTTCGAACTTGCTCGAGCTTTCATTGATATTAACAATCTGATAAAGTTTGGTAAAGATCAGATGAACAATGAAGCCCCTATCATCTTGACGAGGCAAAATATAGCATTTTTAACTAAATCAAGGGCCACAACTCCTCTGTTACTGGTCCGATATGGTTGGTTTTCAAACTTGTTCAAGCTTTCAATGACATTAACAATCTGATAAAATTTGATAAAGATCGGATGAACAATGAAGCCTCTATCGTCTTAACGAGGCAAAATATAGCATTTTTAACTAAATCAAGGGCCATAACTTTGGTGTTACTGGTCCGATCTGGCTGGTTTTCGAACTTGTCCGACCTTTCTTTGATATTAACAATGTGGTAACGTTTGGTATAGAAAGGTTGAATAATGAAGGCCCTATCGTCTTAACGAGACAAAATATAGCAATATAGCATTTTTAACTAAATCAAGGGTCATAACTCCACTGTTACTTGGCCGATCTGGCTGGTTTTCGAACTCATCCGAGCTTTCATTGATATTAACAACCTGTTAAAGTTTAGTAAATATTGGATGAAAAATGAAGGCCCTATCGTCTTAACGAGACAAAAGTTAACAACGGACGGACGGACGACGGACGACGGACGGACGACGGACGGACGGACGACGGACAACTCGGCATCCCATAAGCTCTGCTGGCCTTCGGCCAGTAGAGCTAATAAAATAAAGAACTTAATTTTTTTGACACTTTATTCTCAGTCTCTGGGTATAAAAATTACGCGTTCGGTTTAATAAGTGTTGTTTTTTTGAGTCACTAACGTCTGCATTATTTTTTCAGCAAGGTTAAGCTCTTTCGAAATAATGAAGAAAGCTCATCGTACATGGAGGTTACAAAATAGACCGGAAATGCGGTATTGATTCATACTGAATATTGCTCATTCGTCGTCAACGTCGTTCGTAAATAGCAAATACAATTGTAAACCAGTCTGTTCTGAAACCGAGTTGTTTCCGGCGATGTATATGTAAAAACAAAATAAAAATCGACTTTAAATTTAGTATACAAGCTGTCGTTAAGTTTTGTGTCTGATTTCATTCCGATTTATTTTGGCATTTTCTTCTTGTTTTTGACATGCCCGCTTGTAAAATTTACATGCACGACATGATTTTTACTAACTGCGGGCTCCAAAAACCCAAAGAATGCATAATCGAATACACCAAAATAAACTCTACTCAAAACTTAAAACATCAAACATGTGCGTCATAATTATTATAAATGTCATCCATGCCTAACAGCACCTTTTTAAGAGAGCACTGAAATAGCCCGCTTAACAGCTTCTTGTAATTTTTTTCTTTCGGTCTGTTTTTTTTCCATAGCATAGAAAAGGTCTGAAATGTGCGATCAGAAGTCATTTGCACTCTGAAAGGTTGCCTCCTAAAACTCAATTTATATAAAGCCGCTATATTATGCAATTATTTTTTTAATGCGACACGACATAATGACGTCATGTGACATGACGTCACGCCACATGCTGTTCTAATTTTAACGTCATCTTACTATCATCTTACACCAACATTATATTTAAAACCTATGACAGAAGAAAAATGTAGAATTTAAAATTATATTTCCTTTAATATAATTATATGCAAACAGGTTAAAGTTACACTTATACTGGATTCGTAATTGAAACTTTGATGAATACTTCAAGATTGCTATGGGTCCGTTTAATGCAAAGCAATTGGTAAAATATGTACCTTCCTACATACTTACCCACTTATGAAATATTTGGCAGGGAAACTGCCAACAAACTGTTTATTAAGGATGGCCTAATAGTTTATACCAGCCCTGACCTTTGATAGTATAAGTATTTCTTCCTGCTTTATATATAGATGAAACTATCTTGGCGAAAACGATTATAAAGTTGTTTTTCATAATTTTGTTGTTCTTCATTTTCGGCTCCAATTTTAATATTTTAGTCTATTTCTATTTGCCATGAATCACCTGAACGTGGATACTAAGAACAATCGACATTCGCAAAGCAATGGGAAAATGTTCTCACCTTATTAATACTAGTAAATAATGTATACATTCATTCATTCATTAGTAAGTAATATTAATAAAACAGTGTTGTTTTTCATTGAACTTAGCGAAACAACTAACATTTCTTCTCATTTACCACACATTCGAACTCCACAATAACTGTTTGAGAGAGTGATGTGTAAAACTTGGTTAATATTTTAACATGAACAGCATTGAAATATAAAAAGATCGGACAGGAAAAGTAGCATTTACGGAGGATAAAACAATTTGTCCACTTTACAGGTAGAAATACTTAAATTGTGTTGGGAACATTTTCAAAAATGAGCACAGCTTCCGAACGCAATGGCATCGTAGGTCCGCAGTGTACTGCAATCAAAAACTTGAAAATACAATGAAAGAGACCAAAAAAACAACAGAAAGGGTGGTGAAACATTTTCAAAACATCATTAATTTTACCTAATTAGACCCCGGTGAATAGATATTTACTCCTGGAATTCACAAATAAATGAAAATCTGTAAATAAACCGCACTAAAAGTTTAAAATATTAATCTGTGTCATGACTTGTTCATCCTATCAATCCTTTACACAGAAAAACATTCGTGCACATGATGTTCGTGCACATGATGTTCGTGCACATGACGTTTCGGCAATGTTTAAAAAAACGTTTCACAATATGTTTTTGTTACCAGACAAACAACACAAAATACAACAGTTCATTAATTTCATATCAGTTTGCAAAGCTTGGAAAAAAGGGGCTTGGCAATAATTATTAATTATTCTGTGGAACCACTGATATCCCTAATTCTGTGATCCGAAAAGTGGAGGCTAAAATGAATAAAAAGCAACCTTACAAACTTTCATTACCACGCTTTTAATACAAATAATCTAAGAATGGTATGCAATAAAACTCCTTAAAGTTCTTTAATCTTTATTTTAACTTATATTTCACATAAGAAACATAGAGCGGTTATTATTACCTTCATTTGGAATAATTATTATGTAAATATTGAAAAGTTTAATGAGAATCAAATTTGACTTACGATAGTTTCGCGTAAACTTATTTTTGAAAGCAGTACTAATGTAAATTATTATAATCTTAAATAATTTTTCTAGAAACAACTTAATTATTTTGGCTATAAACAATCCCTTATATGAAGATTTAATCCAAAACAAATGCAAAACTATTTTAAATGATTTAAAGCTGAGTTACAATAGTTTCGCATTAAAAACAAAAGCTGTATGAGACACAATAATATGACACATTTTATTTTTCTCCATCAAATTTTAGAATCTAGTTCTAATATTTTGTGACATTATAAAGGGTCAGTATCTGATATGGATTATGTAAAAAAATCATTTTCAGAAAAAAAGTGAGTTACAATAGTTTCGCGTTAAAGTCTCGATCTCTCTATTACAAATGGCCTTTGCGTCCATTGTAAACCCAGATCAGCCTGCGCATACAACTCGCAGGCTAATCAGGGTTACACAGTCCGGTTGCTGATCAGTCATTTCCCCAAAAACACCCCTTTGTCATATAAATGGAATGGTCTTAATTCAAAGAAAGAACAGTTCATTATATATATGTTGCGGCTTCAGGGTTAATAGATGTTAGACATATTATTGATGCAATATAATTTACGCTTCCAACAAGAGCATGACAATGACAGTGGCTCTATCATTACCAGGAAAGAAAACAGGACAACAAGAACACTACAATAACAGTGGCTCTATTATTACCAGAAAATAACACGACTCAAACAGAGCATTACAATGACAGTGACCCTATCATTACCCGGAAACAATACGGGCCAACAAGAGCATTTCAATAACACTGGTCCTATCATTACCAGAAAACAACACAGGCCAACAAGTGCATTACAATAACAGTGCCCTATCATTACCAGGAAACAACACGGGCCAACAAGAGCATTACTATAATAGTGGCCCTATCATTACCAGGAAACAACCCGGGCCAACAAGAGCATGACAATAACAGTCGCCCAATCATCACCAGGAAACAATACGGGCCAACAAGAGATTACCATAATAGTGGCCCTATCATTATGGGGAAACAACACTGACCAACAAGAACATTACAATAACAGTGACCCTATCATTACCAGGAAAAAACACGGGCCAACAAGAGCTTGACAATAACAGTTGCCTTATCATTACCCGGAAACAACACGGGCCAACAAGAGCATTGCTATAATAGTGACCCTATCATTACTAGGAAACAACGCGGGCCAACAAGAGCATGACAATGACAGTTGCCCTATCATTACCAGGAAACAACACGGGCCAACAAGAGCATTACAATAATAGTGACCCTATCATTTATGGGGAAACAACACTGGCGAACAAGAACATTACAATTGCAGTGGCCCTATCAGTACCAGGAAACCACACGGGCCGACATGTGCATTACCATAATATTGGCCCTATCAGTACCAGGAAATAACACGGGGCAACAAGAGCATGACAATGACAGTGGCCCTATTGTTACCAGGAAACAACACGGGCCAACAAGATTATGACAATGGCAGTGGCATATCAGAACCAGGAAACAACACGGGCCAACAAGAGAATGGCAATGACAGTGACTCTGTCAGTACCAGTAAACAACACGGGCCAACATCAGCATGTCATAGACATTTACCCTATCAGTACCAGGAAACAACACTGACCAACAACAACATGACAATGACAGTGACCCTATCAGAAACATGAAACCACATGGGCCAACAAGAGCTTTACAATGACAGTGGCCCTATCAACACGAGCCAGCTAGAGCATAACATTGACAGCGGCTCTATCAGTACCATGAAACAACACGGGCCCACTAGACCATGACAATGGCAGTGGCCCTATCAGTACCAGAAAACAGCATGAGCCAACAAGAGCATAACAATGACAGTGGCCCTATCAGTGCCAGGAAACAACAACGGCCAACGAAAGCTTTACAATGACAGTGGCCCTATCAACACGAGCCAAAAAGAGCATAACATTGACAGTGGCTCTGTCAAAACCAGTAAACAATACGGGTCAACAACAGCATGACAATGACTGTTGCCCAATCATAACCAGTAAACAACACGGGCCAACAACAGCATGGCAATGACAGTGGCCCTATCAGTACCAGAAAACACGAGCCAACACGAGCATAAAATTGACAGTGGCTCTATCAGGCGACAACACGGGCCAACAAGATCATGACAATGGCAGTGGCCTTATCACTGCCAGGAAACAACAAGGGCCAACAAGAGAATGTTACTGACAGTGGCCTCCATTCGATCGCAAACATGGATCGACATTTTCAGATATATTGTCATAAAATAAAATGAACACATCATATTAGGTAATGTTAGGCCATCAATATGGTAAAAATGAATGGTGAGTACAATCTTTAATTTTCAAATTAAGATTAATTAATTAAGATAGCAACATAAAATAAAGATATTTTAAAGAGAGAATCACAGTGTTTAATAAACATCAAAAACAATGAAATGTCAAAATTGTGGCTGAAGGGTCGTTTTCGCGTGTTTCGGCTCATATCATTAAACAAGAAATACATGACATGCGTGTCAATATCACGTGTGAATCTCGTGACCCCCGCATGAGATCCGCGTGTGCGGATCTCACGTGAAACCGGTACTTCGAGTCAGTGATTTTCATTTACTTTATCCAATGGCACAACAGAAGTTAAGAATAATGTCCCCTTTTTTATAATCCCATTGAGATTGCAGTTGAAAGAGATTAGAACTCAAATACTCAAATACTCTTGAATGTTTTTACATGAAACTTACATCTTTGGGACCAACGAGCCCAATATAGGTGGCTTTGAAGCCCAATATAGGTGGCTTTGAATTAGAATACCGCTTAAGCCGGTGCTAGGGACGTGATTGGTGTTGCTTTTTCATTACTTCTCATGAACAGACTCAATAAAACTGAGTCTGCTGCTTTATTCTCTTAATTGTGTTTGTTGCTCCCAAAGGATCACCTTTATAAGCAGTTATTACGGTTAAATATGTTATAAAAATAAGCATAGCACAGTGTAGGAAAAAGTGTAAACATATTACCCGGCAAGTTACATGTAAAAATATTCAGGATTATATTGGTTCTAATATTTTCTGATGTTAATGCACTTGCAATGGGATTCCACAAAAGGGGACATAATTCTTAACTGTGCGCTCATAATAGTAATACACTGGTGTCCTTATTTAATGTTATGACTTGTTTATAGTCCCAGAAGCTTTGTAAACTATCAACTACATTTCCATTAGTTATTCTATTAGATTTAGCACTTAGAACTATAAGTACAATCATTTACATGCAAGTCATAAATACATAATCACCATCAGACGATACTAGTTGTTCTATAACAATTGGTCCACTTAACAAGATAGTATTTCATGTTGACGATATTCGCTTGAATACCTAACAACTATTAATATAATATGAAACAACGAGATCACGTGACCGTTGCCTAGTGATAGAGCGTCCGCCTCACTTGCAAGAGGTCGTGGGGTCAATCCCCAGCCGGGTCATACCAACAAATCATAAAATTAGTAAAAGTAGCTTCTGCTTGACGTTCAACATATAACGGTGTCAGTATGATGTTACTGGATAGTCTACGGCGTGGTATATTTCTGTAATATTCAAAACATGTTTATTATTGCCATGGCATTATTCACCATGTATTTTTAGTCCTCTGTTGTTGTTTTGTTGTACAAGAAAATTGGATTTTATGTTAGTATACAAGTATCTTTGTCCCAAGGTTAGCATATAAACAGTTGCATAATATTTGCTCTATTTCATTCAATTAAAAAACATTTTGCACGAAGATCGTTAACATCTATAGAAATTCAAAAAAATACCAAGTGTTACGTTTTCAAATGTACTGAATTTATCTAACACATGTCGTACTGAGTGTATCTAACAGGTATGTCGTACTCAGTGTATCAAAAAGATAAGTCCTAGTGAGTGTATATAACAGATATGTCGTAGTGAATGTAACTAACAGATATGTCGTACTGAGTGTATATACCAGATACATGTATGCCGTACTGAGTGTATCTAACAGATATGTCGTAATGAGTGTATCTGACATATATGTCCTACTGCGTGTACATGACAGATATGTCGTACTGATTGTATCTAACAGATACGTCGTACTGAGTGTATATAACACATATGCCGTACTGAGTGTATCAAACAGATATGCCGTACTGAGTGTATCTAACAGATATGTCCTACTGACCGTATCTAACAGATATGTCCTTATGAGTGTATAGAACAGACATGTCGCACTGAATGTATCAAACAGATATGTCGTACTGAATGTATATAACAGATATGTCCTAGTGAGTGTATATACCAGACATGTCGTACTGAGTGTATAACACATATGTCGTACTGAGTTTATCTAACATATATGTCATACTGAGTGTATCTAACAGATATGTCGTACTGAGTGTATCTAACATATATGTCGTACTGAGTGTATCTAACAGATATGTCGTACTGAGCGTATCTAACAGATATGTCCTAGTAAGTGTATATAACAGACATGTCGTACTGAGTGTATACCATATATGCCGTACTGAGTTTATCTAACATATATGTCGTACTGAGTGTATCTAACACATATGTCGTACTGAATGTATCTAACAGATATGGCGTACTGAGTGTATCTAACATATATGTCGTACTGTGTGGTAATGAGTGTATCTAACATATATGTCGTAATGAGTGTATATGACAAATATGTCCTAATGAGTGTATCTAACAAATATGTCGTACTGAGCGTATCTAACAGATATGTCCTAGTGAGTGTATATACCAGACATGTCGTACTGACTGTATAACATATATGTCGTACTGAGTTTATCTAACATATATGTCATACTAAGTGTATCTAACAGATATGTCGTACTGAGTGTATCTAACATATATGTCGTACTGAGTGTATCTAACAGATATGTCGTACTGAGCGTATCTAACATATATGTCCTAGTAGGTGTATATAACAGACATGTCGTACTGAGTGTATAACATATATGCCGTACTGAGTTTATCTAACATATATGTCGTACTGAGTGTATCTAACACATATGTCGTACTGAATGTATCTAACAGATATGGCGTACTGAGTGTATATAACATATATGTCGTAATGAGTTTATATGACAAATATGTCGTACTGATTGTATCTATCAGATATGTCGTACTGAGTGTATCAAACAGATATGTCGTACTGAGCGTATCTAACAGATATGTCCTAATGAGTTTATATAACAGACATGTCGTGCTGAATGTGTCTAACATATATGTCGTACTGTGTGTATCTAACAGATATGTCGTACTGAGTGTATCTTACAGATATATCCTACTGAGTGTATATGACAGATACGTCGTACTGATTGTATCTAGCAGATGTGTAGTACTGAATGTATCTAACAGATATGTCGGACTGAGTGTATCTTATATATATGTCGTACTGAGTGTATCTAACATATATGTCGTAATGAGTGTATCTGACAGATATATTCTACTGATTGTATTTGACAGATATGTCGTACTGATTGTATCTAACAGATATGTCGTACTGTGTGTATCTGGCATATCTGTCCAGCGGCATAGTTTATGTATCATAAACTCAATGGTGATGGAAATTTCTTTTTAAAAATACATTAATGAAACATATCTATGAAAATGAATTATTTATGTCGATATAATAAACATATAAATTTGAAGTGGATGTTATTATGTTAAATTAAGATCGTAGTATATTAAAATTGATTGGCTGTCAGTTCTTTGTACAGGCGAATTGGCAAATAGCTAAACCAAAGATGCTCATGGGGCTACGGTTCATCATTCCAACAGAAAGCAATTTCAAATGAAGTATTTTAAAGAAAAAAACATGAATATAAATCAAACGTTTGTAATTGAATTGAAATAGTTCAAAGATTTTTATTCGAATTATGAAACTTCAACTAGCTGTCAGTTCTTTATTCGGGCGAATATGGCAACTCGCAAAACTAACGGTGTTCAAGGGACAACTGTTCATGATTCCAATAGAAAGAAATATCAAACAAAAATAAATAATATCATAATTATAAATGAAACGAACATGCTGTAAGATATTTGAAAGAGTTTCAGGGCGTTATTCTAATTGTGAACTGGTAAAACTTAACTGTTACCAGTGTAACCATTGTTACTATGACTTCAATGAAAATGTGCTAGAACATACTTTAATAATTACAATAGGTTAATTAACAATATTTAGTTTAATCACTTATCATAAGCAAGTACCACACTCTATCATGTTTAAATATATTTGAAGTATACCCGGTATACCCGAGATTGTCGTCTCTTATATCACTGTATTGAGAGGCATATGTACAATTGCATTGTTATATATATTTTGTGACAAGATTTGTATTGTATCTATAACGAGACGAAAATAAAATAGTGCCTGTCTGTCATGATGTTTATTACGACCGTCTGGTTTCCTGTGGCCTAAATGTAACAAAGTATAAATCAGCAATTTGCTTTTCGAAAATAACATAATCGCCAATTTTTGTCGACAATTCTTCGTAATAATCGACAATAAGATAAAATAATTGCAAATGTCGATAATGTCAACTGACAGCGTGACTATAATTACCGGCAGATCTTAACAACTGTAATAGATGCATATGAAGGTGATGTTTTGCCCCAGTTGTGTGCCCTATCTTATTCCAATTATTTCTTTTTTGTTTCTTGTGAAATATGTCTGATATGTTTGCATAATTTTATTTTTTCTCCAAGAATATTTTCAAATTGTATGCAATACTATAGTGACACAATATTTGAATATTTGAACAATTAGGTCCGTTACATTCTAATTATCTCATTTGAGTTTGTCTTGAAACATGTCATATATATCAAAAACACAACGTTTTGGCGATGGGTGTTTGCCATTGTTATTAAACATTTTATTGACGAAATGCCTTTCAATAAAAACAGTTACTTATACCAGTAATAATACCATTATATGAAAATAGCTCATATGATGATAGTATGTTTCATATAAATAAAATTACTTATACATGTAAACAAATTGCTCATATGATAACAAATTTATGTGAACAAAAATTGTTCCTACCAGTATATGTTAAAATATATTTGACTCTATGTAACTAAATGTTAAGTTTTTATATATATTATCAGGTTTATAAGGTGTCTTCAAACGTGTCTTTCAAGTTCACCGGCCATGTTTTGATTCATGAACATGTTTATGTTTATATAAATCTAAATCAATAAACAACAATAAATATTTACAATTCACACATTGCAATATCAGTGAAAAGCGAGATTAATATTTAATTTGATGACGTAGAAAAATTTGAACAGATAAATTAATCCACAGGTAAATGTATTTATCAATTATCTGGCAAGAGTTGTGCAGCTATACAATTCAGATTTACCTCATTTCCCCGTCTCGCAGTGGTAAAAGTAGTATCTACGTTATGCAAATAATATTTATTTTTACATACAACTTAGTAGCGGTTTTCAATATATGTTTCTCTCCAAGACTATCAAGAAATGTTTATATGAGGTTTAAGAGTTCAATTTGTTAATTGATAATACTACAAAAAGGATGGCCATTCATCTTTATATGTGTCTTATAATGTTAAATGATGGGATATGTCAGATACTAGATAATATAGGCATGATGCTTAGCATGCATAAAACATTGCTTGCCACTTTATGTCATGATACACACTTCAAAGCCACCTAGGGCTCGTCGATCCCAAAGGACCAGTATAATATAACACTAATGGATCGTAGCACGGGGAGACATTGTATAGCTGCTACACTGCACTAAACGAACGCTAGTGCTAGTGTTAATAAATAGGGTAAAATGAGATTTGCTTCAACAAAACAAACACGAGAGAATTCAGTAACAGAGTCGGTTGCATTGAGTATGTTCTTAGGGGGTAATATAGGAAGCAAACACTTCTCACATCCACTAGATCCGGCTTAAGTAATTCAAAGCTACCCAAGACGAAACGATACCGCAAAGGACCAGTAAAAATTAAAAAATAAAACTGCGGATTCGTAGCACGGGGAGATTTTTACATTCTTATAATAAAGAAATATAAAAAGATCGGACAGGGAAAGTAGCATTCAAGGATGACAGTCAACCACAAATGGCAGAAACAAACCCGCAAACAGACAAACAAGAAGGCAAAAGTAATAATACATGCAAACGACATAACAAATACAAAAGGGTTGACAATATCGAAAAAGGAGATACTTTGAAAGCAACAAACACAAACAAGAACAAAAAGTAGCAGATTCGGATACAATGAGTCTGTTCTTGAGATGTACTACAGAAAGCGAATACCTATCACGCCCGCTAGAACCGGTTTCAGCAGTATTCTACTTTAAATGAACCTAAGGCTCGACGATTCCAAAGGATTAGTAAAAAAACTACTGCTGATTAGTAGAACTTGGAGACATTTTACAGCCGTCAAACGAACGCAGTTGTGGTTATTTATCAATGTTTATAAAGGTTATATTGATAACAGTAATATTATCGATGGTATAGGCTCCAGTAGGAGATAGCAGTTACCTGTAAGTTACCTCTCTTCTAGCCTATTTAACACTCTCTCCTGTTGTTAATCCGATCCTAATATTTGATCTCATTTGTGAGAGTCATTGTATTGCAATTAGATGGTGCGTACTTTGAAAGCATTTCTAGTAATGCAATAATTATTATAAGTATCATTTCAAACAATTTGACTTTAAACAATGACTTAAGGCGACCATAATTGTCCCCCCGTAAATTCAATCAAAGTTGTTATCTTTTCATCCCACAGGGATTGTATGGCATTCAAAGATCCAGTTTTATCCTTAAATACATTTGTTTTATATACCATGTTGAAAGTTTTGTGCTCATCGACACTTTGGCCTATTTTATTATGGTTTTCCTTAACTTTCTTCGTGATCTAGTATTAGAAAACACTTTTGTAAGGTGTTGGACCCATATAACCGTTATTACGTCTTATGGATCTTCTATACTAGCCTATTGCGTTTCTCTAATAACTACTAATTTGTCCTTATTACGTTTTTCACAAATTGGTATTACTTTCGAAATTGCATATATGAATCTACTAGTAAAAACACTTAATTTAAATTTTTCATCTCTTCGGTTACACATTGCGTCATCAATACAACTTCCACAAAATAACTCTTCATTTCTTAGATCTAAACCATAAGAAACACCTTACACCTTTACATATTCTTTCAGCTAAATCAGCGGGATGTGCTCGCCTGGTACATTCGAAAGTAGTTCTGTATTAAAACGTGCTAATCTTTGTTTTCTTTAAAAACTGTTTTAGTGCAGTTTTCTGTTAATTCTGGCTTTAACTGTATTCTGAACATCTAATTTATATTTGAAAAAGCGGCTCATCATATTTTTGACAGTTGTTGATATTAATTTCCGAAAAGAAAGTAGAATATGTATGCCATTGCAAGGGGTAAAACTAATGTTGACCGTTAACAAGGTGTTAGTAAACAGCTGAAGAATTATTTCTTAAAAGATAATCAACCCACAAACTCGCTTATCCCCCACCCCCGCCCCCTCCCCCAACCCCATTTCTGTGTTGATGTTTATTAACAGACATATTAATTGCATGATATAGTAAGTTTTCCAGACTTCTATCAAGGTTTTAGATTTTAACAGGTTGTCAACATTTTCACTTTACTATGGAAGTGTCAGGGAGATTCATTTAGGCTATTATAACCGTCTGTATATCGCTGAATATGTATTTATGCACGCCTCGCCTTTCAAAAATGTTTATACGGGTTAATGAGATTCAAATGCACACTGTTTCCGTAGCTTGTCATAATGATATCAGTGAGGTTGGAATCTCCATTTTGAGATACAAACACAATTAATTATCGAACTCCTAGCATAGGCTTAGTAAAACTTGATTGTTTGTGTTGATTTGATTACATGTTATAACTATATACAATTTATATTTTATACATTATTTAATTATAAATTTACTATTACGTGTTTACAAAAATAGTCGAGGGTATTGGTAGTGATATGCACCTTTTTTGTTAAATTATTCAATTGGCTTTTACAAGTGGCTCAAAACAAATTAATTACCCGAAAGTTATGACTCAACAAATGGTATCGCAGACTGAGGAAACCAACACGGAACTTGAACATACATTGACCACTTAGTCACCTGAACCTGCTTATGTGTGTTATTCTTGTTCATCATGTTCATATGCCCTTATTCAGACAAACAGAGTCGTGTCAACTCTGGTTATATCAGATCACGTTTACTAAGGTCATAATATGCAAATGCAATGTTTCAATAACTTAGAGCAATGATTATGTTATGCTATATTTATTTTTCTATTAGTTCTGTTGTCATGTTAGATTGCTAAAAAGGACAGTCAGTGGGCTACTCTCACACAATACGATAACTTTACTGCTTTGTGTGAAATGGATTAGTATTGTATAAGTACTGCAGTGAATAGTTATTATATAGAGCTCCAGACTAGAAATTGTTGGGGGAGGGGTAAAACGGGGTGTGCGGGAGGGGGTTAAGATGTGAGGCCTTGTCAGCATTCGAATTAAAAAGTAGGAGTAAAAATCAGCATTGACAATTTACAATTAGGTGAAAATATTTACCTTTCTAGTATAGGCATGGCCTGTTTTTGAGTAAAAAGCAACACATCTATAATATTTACTCTTTAAAAAAAACTCAAATTCAGCATTGTAGATGTATTTAGGCATAACATACCATTTTACAGTGAAGCTTATCCGGAACTCTGATTTATATATTGGATGTTTACCTTTTAAAGGGACACACGGCAATGTTGATGTATTTATCAAACTAAAAAAAGGACACAGGTTTATGAGTCCAGTATCATTCTGACTTTAAACCTGTTTACATGGAATTACATAAACGGTTATACAATTGTTAGTTTTCATTTTTTCTTCGTTTTGCTATTATTGGTGTTATTCAATCAGCAGTTAGTACATTTAACATGCAAATTTAAAAACAATTTGCTTCGAACTCTTAAACTATTTTTTTTTTATTAATGATGATGATAACATTATGTACATTAATATACATGTTATGTAGAAAAGCTAAGGGGACACCGCGAGTTTCAAACATTGCCGCGTGTCCCTTTAAACAAAAGGAAGAGCAAGAGTGAGTATGAGAATATCGCAACCGAATCAAGTATAGATGTTTTATGCCATGCAAGGCATGTTTTTGTATTTGTTCACTGCTTTTCTGAAAAAAATAATTAAAACTTTTGAACTTAAATGACTTTATTTTGCCTATTAATACTGCTAATAGCCTGGTGGGTATTTCCTTATTTACATTGTCCTGTTCTGTTTATATGACAATAGGGTAAGTGTGAAGTTTGGAGCACCCTATACCTGGTTCGACCCTCACCCCTTTTCTTCACTGACTGTTCGATTTTATGTTTGTGGTGTCGCATACTTTGCTTCTAGTTAGCCTTGTAATTGGTATTTGTTTACAATGCGCGTTTTATAGGGCGCCGTATTGTTTACAATGCATGTTTTATGGGGCGCCGTATTGTTTATAATCCGTGTTTTATGGGGCGCCGTATTGTTTACAATACATGTTTTATGGGGCGCCGTATTGTTTATAATCCGTGTTTTAGGGGGCGCCGTATTGTTTACAATGCGTGTTTTATGGGGCGCCGTGTTGTTTACAATGCGTGTTTTATGGGGCGCCGTATTGTTTACAATGCGTGTTTTATGGGGCGCCGTATTGTTTACAATGCATGTTTTATGGGACGCCGTATTGTTTACCGTATTGTTTACAATGCGTGTTTTATGGGACGCCGTGTTGTTTACAATGCGTGTTTTATGGGGTGCCTTATTGTTTACAATGCGTGTTTTATGGGGCGCCGTATTGTTTACAATGCATGTTTTATGGGGCGTGGTATTGTTTACAATGCGTGTTTTATGGGGCGTGGTATTGTTTACAATGCGTGTTTTATTGTGCGTGGTATTGTTTACAATGCGTGTTGTATGGGGCGCCGTGTTGTTTACAATGCGTGTTTTATGGGGCGCCGTATTGTTTACAATGCGTGTTTTATGGGGCGCCGTATTGTGTACCGTGTTTTATGGGGCGCCGTATTGTTTACAATGCGTGTTTTATGGGGCGCCGTATTGTTTACCGTATTGTTTACAATGCGTGTTTTATTGGAAGCCGTGTTCTTTACAATGCGTGTTTTATGGGGTGCCGTATTGTTTACAATGCGTGTTTTATGGGGCGCCGTATTGTTTACAATGCGTGTTTTATGGGGCGCCGTATTGTTTACCGTATTGTTTACAATGCGTGATTTATTGGACGCCGTGTTGTTTACAATGCGTGTTTTATGGGGTGCCGTATTGTTTACAATGCGTGTTTTATGGGGCGCCGTATTGTTTACAATGCATGTTTTATGGGGCGTGGTATTGTTTACAATGCGTGATTTATGGGGCGTGGTATTGTTTATAAATCGTGTTTTATGGGGCGCCGTATTGTTTATAATGCATGTTTTATGGGGCGCCGTATTGTTTACAATGCATGGTTTATGGGGCGTGGTATTGTTTACAATGCGTGTTTTATTGGTCGCCGTATTGTTTACAATGCGTGTTTTATGGGGCGCCGTATTGTTTACAATGCGTGTTTTATGGGGCGCCGTATTATTTACCGTATTGTTTACAATGCGTGTTTTATGGGGCGTGATATTGTTTACAATGCATGGTTTATGGGGCGTGGTATTGTTTACAATGCGTGTTTTATGGGGCGTGGTATTGTTTACAATGCGTGTTTTATTGTGAGTGGTATTGTTTACAATGCGTGTTGTATGGGGCGCCGTGTTGTTTACAATGCATGTTTTATGGGGCGCCATGTTGTTTACAATGCATATTTTATGGGGCGCCGTGTTGTTTACAATGCGTGTTTTATGGGGCGCCGTATTGTTTACAATGCGTGTTTTATGGGGCGCCGTATTGTTTACCGTGTTTTATGGGGCGCCGTATTGTTTACAATGCGTGTTTTATGGGGCGCCGTATTGTTTACCGTATTGTTTACAATGCGTGTTTTATTGGAAGCCGTGTTCTTTACAATGCGTGTTTTATGGGGTGCCGTATTGTTTACAATGCGTGTTTTATGGGGCGCCGTATTGTTTACAATGCGTGTTTTATGGGGCGCCGTATTGTTTACCGTATTGTTTACAATGCGTGATTTATTGGACGCCGTGTTGTTTACAATGCGTGTTTTATGGGGTGCCGTATTGTTTACAATGCGTGTTTTATGGGGCGCCGTATTGTTTACAATGCATGTTTTATGGGGCGTGGTATTGTTTACAATGCGTGATTTATGGGGCGTGGTATTGTTTATAAATCGTGTTTTATGGGGCGCCGTATTGTTTATAATGCATGTTTTATGGGGCGCCGTATTGTTTACAATGCATGGTTTATGGGGCGTGGTATTGTTTACAATGCGTGTTTTATGGGTCGCCGTATTGTTTACAATGCGTGTTTTATGGGGCGCCGTATTGTTTACAATGCGTGTTTTATGGGGCGCCGTATTATTTACCGTATTGTTTACAATGCGTGTTTTATGGGGCGTGGTATTGTTTACAATGCATGGTTTATGGGGCGTGGTATTGTTTACAATGCGTGTTTTATGGGGCGTGGTATTGTTTACAATGCGTGTTTTATGGGGCGTGGTATTGTTTACAATGCGTGTTTTATGGGGCGCCGTATTGTTTACAATGCATGGTTTATGGGGCGCCGTGTTGTTTACAATGCATGTGTTATGGGGCGCCGTGTTGTTTACAATGCATGTTTTATGGGGCGCCGTGTTGTTTACAATGCGTGTTTTATGGGGCGATGTGTTGTTTGCAATGCGTGTTTTATGGGGCGCCGTATTGTTTTTCAATATAATTCAGAGATACCATCTATTCAAATGAGTGATATCACCAATTTAAATGAGTGATATCACTCATTAAATAGCGTGATATCATTCGTTCATTTTGAATAGGTGATATCACCTATTTGAATCAATAATATCACTCATTATAATCAGGTATACCACTTATTGAAGACTTATCACTCATTCAAAAACGAATAAGTGATATCACCCACTGCAATCAGTCGTATATACTGATACACGATTGCTACGTCACGGGAATTATAAAAATAGGTTTTGTTTTTTTCCAATAACGACACGCTTTGGCAATTGGAAATCGGTGGACGCTTATTAAAATACAGTTGAAGTTATGTCATTCGTAAGACGCTTGATTTACCAAACGACAATAAAAAGATTTGTTACTTTAAATCAAAACTGGTATAAAAATATAAATTGCTTCATGCTAAGGGTATGGGCAATTTATAAACGTGAGGTATACTAATATGTAATTATTTCCAACAGCGTGTTTGTAAATTATTGACAAACAATTTCTATTTGGTATTTATATTAGGGCACAAACTATACCTACATAATTTCTTTAAAAAATCTAATTAAAACTGGATTACTGCAGATTGTTGTGGCATTATTGTATACCTATTATATTGGTGATATGTATTTAGAAAAGGCTACATTGTGTATAAATATTAATGTATATATAAGGCATTTACGACATTCGACTTTGAAACAATACTTTTTACGGGACAAAATATCGCTTCGCTGTGAAACTATGTATTCTAAACCAGCAATTTTGCGACATACTCTGAAACGTAAAAGAAACAAAACACGGGAATTTCCGATATATAGCGTATGTACAATATACTGCTGTTAATCGAATGGTACATGGCTACGAAAGACCTTTAATACTAAAACAACACATAAAACAGCAAATAGTATTCCTTCAAAGTTTCATTATTGACGGAGTACGCGGTTGGCTCAAGCATGTGAGTAAACTTAGGATGCAAAATTTTGCAAACTCTTTACGTTAAATACAGTACTGAACTGGCTCAGTTTTTCAAAGAGCAACTTCAACATTTATGAAGTTCTTGTTACAAGGTGTAGTGTGATTAAAACGTCTACAACATCACAGTTGTGTCATTTCTCTACTTAACTGCAACTTTTTTTTTACAAAGCATCTTGGGATTTCTTTGGAATATTATATGCAATTAAGTGTGCAGTATATACAATATATAGCGGAAATTCCCGTGTTGCGCTTCTTTTGCGTAAGAATGTTCACCATCGCCCGAGGCGAAGCCGAGTGTGATAATCAATATCCTCAGGGTGAACATTCTTACTATCACCCTCTCATGAATGCGATATATTTATTTTATTATACCGAAATCCCCTCGGGCAATAGCAAGATTCATTTTCAGTACCGATTTCACTTTGCCAGATTTCGTTTTTGAAATCATTTTTTTTTTAAAGTTGCTATGAATGTTATATTGTTGGATCGGAAATAAAGTAACTAAGAAAATGAGTGGTAGTTTATTGAAATCGGTCAAGTACTTTTGAAGTTATGATGAGTTAAAAATAGCAATTTCACCATACTGAGCCGATGACGTCACCGAAACAGCGCGAATGTTTTTACTATCACCCTGCGATTTACTGTCACCCTGTACTATCTCACCCTCGCCAAAACATGTCTATCAAACGTAATCACATGATCATGTCACATTTTTTCAAGTCGTGATATTTTGCTGGGCACGCGGTCATTACTTTGAGTATTTTTGATCAAAATGGATGACTTTTACCTTGAATGGGTGAAGATATTTTATTGTCACAAGCATAGACCTATATACATGTATTTATGTTCATGTCATAAGTGGTCACATGTTTTCATTACAAAATTATTTCGAAAGGATAGAGAGAAGAAGATATAGAGGATATTTGTTGTTTTGGAGTGAATAAATGAATAAATTTTATTTCATCGAGAAGTGTGAAAACTTTATATTTTCATGAATGCATAGCATGAGCAGATGAGTGAAAATATTAAAGTTTGAACACTTCAGTATGAAATAAATAGAGGATATTTGTTGTTTTGGAGTGAATAACATATTTTATTTCATCGAGAAGTGAGAAAACTTTATATTTTCACGAATGCGAAGCATGAGTGAAAATATAAAAAAATTCTCACTTCGAGATGAAATACAATATGTTATTCACGACAAAATAACAAATTTTCTTTTTATTTTATGATTTTACAAACAATTATTTAAGCAATTTCAGTAAATAAACCGTTTTACACGCTTCTTTCCTAGTCAGGATTACGTAACGAAACTTTACATGACGTCACCTTTTTTGAAACCATTAACGTCACAGAAAGAAAGTAATTAAGTAAACAGTGGATTTAACAGCATAACAGTAGGGACATCTTGTGTTACTGTGCATGCATTTGTATTGGTTGTACATTAAAAAAGTAGTTCCGGCAGCTACTGTGGAAATAAAACTCTATATTCAACAGTGTGGAATAACACTTTTATTTCACTGATAAAACACAGTATTTCATTGCTTATCATAAAATAAAATATGTTATTCACGACAAAACAACAAATTTTCATTCAGTTTATGCTTTATAATTAAAGTGCAGTATGCATATTTTTAATTTTAAAAGTTTGACAACGTCATTGGCTTAGTATGATAAATTTGCTGTTTTTAATTCCCCATAACTTCTAAACTACTTAACCGATTTCAATAATCTACGACTCATTTTCTTAGTTAAGTTATTTCCAATCCAATGATATAACTGTTAAAGCAAATTTCCGCAAAAAGTAGTTTTTGAAAAAAAATTACCAACTGACATTTTTCACTGTAAATTACCAACAATTCTGAAATACTTGACTAGTTTTAAAAACTATATCTCATTTTCTTAGTTAGACCATTTACAGTCGAATGATATATATTAAACAGTTATTTCCTAAACAAATAAAAAAACGTTTTTGATATTGAAAAGAAAAGTAGTTCCGGCAGTGAAAAAATAAAACTCTAACTTCCACACGTATGAAATACCGCTTTTATTTCATTGCTAAAATCCACTATTTCACCGCTAAGCATAAAACAAATAGTGTTATAGCATATGCATATAGTAAAGTAAAGTAAAGTAAAGTAGATGTATGTTTACGCATGGAATAGTAAAACAGTATAATAACAAATCCGGAAAAACGAGCGTATATTATGATCTGGTCTTTCTTTTACTATATACAATTATACATAGACTATAACACGATCACTTCGCTCTATCCTTCTATACTATCGTAATAAATAGAGGATCTTAAACTCGTTCCCATTTCATATAAGATTTATGAAATGAGTTATGAATTATTTTAATTTTAACGAGCCTTTTGGCGAGTAAAAAAATTTCATAACGAGTTTCATAAATCTTTATATGGAATGGGAACGAGTTTAGGATCCTTTTTATCACATAACATTGCAATGAAATAAGTAAAAATTATTTTAGATGGACATAGAACCGCCACGACGTCAGACACACATTAGCGCCAAAAAGTGATAAACTATATGACGTCGTAACGTCGCCTCACACATAACACTGCGTATAAAAGAGTGCGTGTTTTACCTCTTTACAAAATAGCAGTTTACGCCAACTTTTTAACAAACCAATTGCCTTATTTTTATAAGCTGTCACAAATAATATGTTTATGACTCAGATCTGGGTGAATTTGCAATAAATAAAATAGTTTCAGTTAATAAACTTGCGTAGTGTTACATGTTTAACTCAACCAATCAAAATCGTTCCAGGTTGTAGTACACGTGTGTCATACAATATAATATTAAATGGGTGTTCGACACTAATAACAGGGGATGTTATGTGATAAAAGCTCGTACAAGTGGCAAACATAATGTAAATGTCGTATAAATACATGTATCACAGGCTTCAGGGATATGTTCGGTTAATGATATAGTGATCCTTTGGAAAAAATTACTCGCATTGAAATGCAATTCACTATGTTGAAAAATGTGGTCTAATTATATTTAGTTACTTAAATAAAATACGAAATACAACTGAGTGTTCTCGTAACATGCTTTCAAAATGAAAACAGTTTATTAAAAAGGTGTGTTTACTTTATAGCTTTTGCGATTTGCTTTGACCTAGATTTCACGTAGTGACCCTGTCAGAATAAATACCTTACTCTAACTTCCATTTATCGCCAATTTAATTATTCTAAATTAAACGATTTAATGCCTTGCGTTCATCAAAGGAAATTTCACAAACCATACTAAAACTTGTCTTACATGTTTATGTTTAGACCTTTATGACACGCATTGCGCAGTTATTTGTCATTTAACGTTGTTTAGTACGGATAATCATAGAAAGAAAACTGTTTTACTAAATTTCAAGCTGCATCAATCTATTTCGAATAAATTCCAGTTGGTTGTACTGGCCTTTTTATTGTTTGACTTCTGACAGTATTGTTTGATGAATGTTTTTGCGAAAATGATTTCTTTCTTTTACGTACCTGAAGAAACCCGGAAATGCACGTGCATTTCATAACACCAATGTGGAATGCACTAACACCTACGCACGTAAAACAATGTTAAATGTCGACTAGTTTGGATGATATCATATTTTGTCAAAAATGCCTCAAATTCTAACGTTTAAAAGAATGTGTTTTGTGGCGCGTTTTCAATGACCGTGAGTATATATTTTTATTTTACACATAGCGGAGAAGGTGGTAATGCCGTAATAAATACTATTATGTATACCGGCACTATAGGTAACACGCTTCACTAAATGTAACACTTTTGGGACAAAAGGTAACAACCTGCACTAAAGGTAACAAACAAGTCTGCACTAAAGGTAACACGATTGTTGAATTGCACTAAAGGTAACACCCATATGCACTAAAGGTAAAAACACATGCAGTGTGGTGGCTGTAAAATATCTCCCCGTGCTACGAATCAGTAGTGTTATTTTTACTGGTCCTTTGGGACCAACGAGCCCAATATAGGTGGCTTTAAAGTAGAATACAGCTTAAGCCGGTGCTAGAGGGCGTGGGAGGTGTTGCTTCTTTCATTACTTCTCATGAACAGATTCAATAAAACCGAGTCTGCTGCTTTATTCTCTTAATTGTGTTTGTTGCTCCCAAAGGATCACCTTTATCAGTATTTATTAAAACAAAATGGTATAATACTTGCATTGTATTTGTAAATTCGATCATATATTTTCAGAAGAATAATAAGCCGCAAATTAAACTATATATGTCGATAGCTGTATTGATTTGTTAATGTCTACATTCAATTGGTATTTGCTGTTAAAACAAGCGTCTAATTTCGAATAAACTTCACTTTTCAAGGACGCGAAGCTAATGCGAACACATCCAGTATGCCTGAATAGAAAATGATTATTCCACTGTAAATACACCGACGGTAGACACTCTTTAAATCAATGTCATTCTCCACAGGCAAGTTATTGGTGGTACTATACCGACGGCAACAGTAATGCAAATATAAGGATTGATTCGCATTTTTTCGGCGTTTATGCTATTTTAAGGGCAAATTCCACGAGGTGCGTTATTTAGGCTTTTATGCTATTTCAATAGCAAATTCCAGGAGGTGCGTTATTTCGGCGTTTACGCGGGTTTAAACGACCGTAGTGAATAGTATATTCGCCATAAATCGCTAAGGCGCCTGATGGAATTTGTAAACATTGAAAAAACAAAAACAAAATAAAACATGGCACTTGTATTACAGTTTTTTTGTTTTATAAATATATCTCCTGACTTTCTTTTTAATTACGTTTCAAAGTTCTCTGACTAAAAAGCAAAATTCCACGATTTGATTGATTGTATTAAGATTTTCCTGACGTTTCATAGACGATACTCTGAAAGGTAAAAGAAAATAGTTGGACTTGTCCGAAATGTACTGTTTAAAAAGTTACCTGACAACGAACCAAGTATACCGTGGTATAACCCGTATAGAAAACATAAAGAAATCAGAAGACAATTATACTGTATTGATGTATTTATTATTAATTGAACAAATACAATTGCACATAAATACAAACTTATAAAAAGTAAGAAACCAACGTCGTCTTATAAAGGATGTACACCACAGTGTTGGGTTAAACAACGTCGTCTTATAAAGGATGTTCATCACAGTGTTGGGTTAAACAACGTCGTCTTATAAAGGATGTACACCACAGTGTTGGGTTAAACAACGTCGTCTTATAAAGGATGTACACCACAGTGTTGTGTTAAACAACGTCGTCTTATAAAGGATGTACACCACAGTGTTGGGTTAAACTACCAACGTCTTTAACAGTACCAATTTAAAAACGAGGACAAATTGAAAGATAGAGATATTTTAATCGTTTGCTGTTCTAATGATTTTAATTAATTACTAAGTTCTCTCTCGGCATCAGTTTACACAACAAAGCTTACTAGCAAAAAGGTAACCAAATACATAGATGAAGAGTGGCAATGTTCAAAGAATACTGTTAGATAACAGAATGCTGATTTAAAATACAAAACTATTTGAAAACAAGAGGTAGAAGAGTGCATTACTTGTTTAAGGCTGTATGGTATCCATACGACTTCTTAATGCTTTTTATCTCACAAATTAGGTGGAAATCAAGTCAAGCGGTTGTATTGTGGGTGGTGGATACATTGAGGGGGAGGGGGCAGTTGTGTGTGTGTGGTGTTGGGGGTGGGGGTAGGGTATCAGGTTATGTGTTATGTTGACTTAGGTACTCGGGTGGTCACTTCTGAGAAAACGTTGAGGTATAAGTGGACAAGTGATCTTTAGTAGATGCATGCCATTTTATGTGGTTATTTCTCAGAGTGGTTGTCATGGTGAAGTGGACATCTGAAAATCTGTCCAGGCTAATTGCTGACCTGTAACACTTGCATATATTTAAATACTGACCAAAAAATTTCGGTGGAACTAAATTGACTATGATTGATTATGTCCGTAGATATTCTCAGGGTTATGGCAAAAACCGCGACCAGTGGTTTCGGCAGCTTCCGGTATTCAGACAGGGAAAGGGCAATTGATTAATATGTGGTTATCTTGAAGTTCTTAAAGTATACATATTTTCAATTAATATCACGTTTTGGCTGACCGCTTGATATATAAGCCTGGTGAGAAACTCAGAGAATGGCCGTTCAGAGTTAAACTATGTGTAAAGAGCACTGACAGTATGAATATTAACTACCACTGCATATTTTGCAACTAAAACCTTAATCATAGATAACTGCAAACTACAATTAACGCAAATTAAATTATAACGACTATATACATGTATATTTAAATGAAAATACAAAATTAAAGATTTGAAACAGGAAAAGAACATGCACACAAGAGGCTATTAATTATAGATAGGTAACTCTGTTTCTAGCCTGACAAATGGCTAGATTTTGAATTTATTCTATAATCAAGAAACTTTATAAAATAAAATGTTTCCAGAGAAAACAGGCAAACGGGTGTGTGTGGATGTGTGTAGCGGTTTGCATGTTGTGTTATGGTGTCTGAGTTAGAAATGGCTGTTTTTCAAAATTGTCCAAGCTCTAATTGCTATATATATATATATACATATCAACACGTCTGGTAAAGATCGGATGAAAATAAAAGGAGCTAGAGTCAAAGCAAATGTTAGCATTTTTAAAAATGGAAAAACATAACTCTGTTGTTTTGAAATAGTGCACGCTTTCTTCTATGCACGAGATAACTTCATCATATATAAGATTTCCAAAAACAAAAACAAAAACGGGCGAAGTTGGAAAGGGGTGGTGGTGCGGGTTGGTTTTGATAGGGGATGAGTTGGTAGGGGGTGGTGGTGCGGGTTGGTTTAGATAGGGGTGGAGTTGGAAGGGGGTGGTGGTGCGGGTTGGTTTAGATAGGGGTGGAGTTGGAAGGGGGTAGTGGTGCGGGTTGGTTTAGATAGGGGTGGAGTTGGAAGGGGGTGGTGGTGCGGGTTGGTTTAGATAGGGGTGGAGTTGGAAGGGGGTGGTGGTGCGGGTTGGTTGGTTTAGATAGGGGTGGAGTTGGAAAGGGGTGGTGGTGCGTGTTGGTTTAGATAGGGGTGGAGTTGGAAGGGGGTGGTGGTGCGGGTTGGATTAGATAGGGGTGGAGTTGGAAGGGGGTGGTGGTGCGGGTTGGTTTAGATAGGGGTGGAGTTGGAAGGGGGTGGTGGTGCGTGTTGGTTTAGATAGGGGTGGAGTTGGAAGGGGGTGGTGGTGCGTGTTGGTTTAGATAGGGGTGGAGTTGGAAGGGGGTGGTGGTGCGGGTTGGTTTAAATAGGGGTGTAGTTGGAAGGGGTGGAGTTGGAAGGGGGTGGTGGTGCGGGTTGGTTTAGATAGTGGCGGAGTTGGAAAGGGGTGGTGGTGCGGGTTGGTTTAGATAGGGTCAGATATGGCTGTTTTCCAAACTTGTCGATATTAACATTAAACACAAGTTTGGTAAATATCGGATAAATAAAATATATCTACAATATTAACGAAGCAAAACATAAAACATTTCATTCAATCAAGGACCACAACTCTGCTGTTTATGCTCGATTGTGGGTGGCTGTTCAACTGTATCAAGCAGTCATTAATATAAATTATAGACTCTGACCAAATTTGAAAAATATCAGATAAAAAGTTAAATATCTAGATATTTAACAAGCGAAATATAGCATTTTAGAATATAACAACATCAAGGGCCATAACTGTGGTGTACTTGAACAGAGCTATCTGGGTTTCGACCTTGTCCAAGCATACATGTATATCAACAACCTGTTCGAGTTTGGATCAGATGGATAATGAATGTTCTAAGGCGCTAATGAAACAAAACATAACACATTTTTAAATAATTAAAGGACCATAACTCTAGTGTTACTAAAGTTTTCAAACTTGTCCAAGCTTCTATTAATGTCAACAATCATGCCTACTCTGGTAAAGATCTGATGAAAAATTAAGGCCTTCCGTTTTAACGAGGCAACATGCAGCATATTTTACTAAATCCATGACCATAACTCCGATGTTACTAATCTGATTTGGCTGGTTTACGAACTTGTCCGTGCTTTTAATAAGTCTAATCAATTTAAAAGTGGTTTCAAATATATAGATTTACAATTAGCCGCGAATAAATGAATCTGAAAGGTCAATCTTGGTAAAAAGTTAAAAGGATCATCATGCCCTTTCCGATGGTAAGTATAAAATTATGAGCAGAATCTAAAATGAGGTCACAACATTACACAATTAATACTAAAACTAATAAATTAAATTATATTTTATTTGTACAACATAAGTGGAACCATTCTGCTAATATAAATAACATTTTAAAGGGACAAACGGCAATCTTGATTTTTTACAAACTGACGGCGTCCCGTTAGTTTTCCTCTTAACTTGCATTTGTTCAATCATTAATATTAATTGTTAGAATAGTTCAAAGCAAATTTGTTTTGCATATTCCTAACTTTTTATAATATTGCACTAGTAATATATTTAAAAATTTGGTAAAATAGTGAAGAAAGTTAAAATCTAAAAAAAAATATTTAATGTGTTGTTACCTTTAGTGCATAGGCGTGTCACTTTTAGTGCAGTTCAAAAATTGTGTTACCTTTAGTGCAGCAGTTGTTACCATAATGGCATAGGCGTTTTACTTTTAGTGCAGTTCAAAAATCGTGTTACCTTTAGTCCAGCTGTTGTTACCAGAAGGGCATAGGCGTGTTACCTTTAGTGCAGGTCAAAAATCGTGTTACCTTTAATGCAGCAGTTGTTACCTTTAGTGCAGACATTTTTGTTCGCTTAAGTGTAGCTTGTTACCTTTAGTGCAGTTGTTACATTTAGTGCAGTTGTTACTTTTAGTGCAGTTGTTACCTTTAGTACAGCTTGTTACATGTACCTTTAATGCAGCGTGTTACCTTTAGTCAGTTGTTACCTTTAGTGCGGCTTGTTACATATACCTTTAGTGCAGCGTGTTACATTTAGTGCAGCGTGTTACCTTTAGTGCAGTTGTTACCTTTAGTGCAGCTTGTTACATATACCTTTAGTGCTGTATGTTACCTTTAGTGCAGCTTGTTACATGTACCTTTAGTGTAGTTGTTACTTTTAGTGCAGCTTGTTACACGTACCTTTAGTGCAGTTGTTACCTTTAGTACAGCTTGTTACATGTACCTTTAGTGCAGCTGTTACCTTTAGTGCAGCTTGTTACACGTACCTTTAGTGCAGCTGTTACCTTTAGTACAGCTTGTTACACGTACCTTTAGTGCAGCTGTTACCTTTAGTACAGCTTGTTTCATGTACCTTTAGTGCAGCTGTATAGACGTATATGTAGGAAGCATTACAATTAGCACCTTCGTGTATTATCCCAGTAGTATGTGTGTGTTAGCACCTTCATGTATTATCCCAGTAGTATGTGTGTGTTAGCACCTTCATGTATTATCCCAGTAGTATGTGTGTGTTAGCACCTTCATGTATTATCCCAGTAGTATGTGTGTGTTAGCACCTTCATGTATTATCCCAGTAGTATGTGTGTGTTAGCACCTTCGTGTATTATCCCAGTAGTATGTGTGTGTTAGCACCTTCATGTATTATCCCAGTAGTATGTGTGTGTTAGCACCTTCATGTATTATCCCAGTAGTATGTGTGTGTTAGCACCTTCATGTATTATTCCAGTAGTATGTGTGTGTTAGCACCTTCATGTATTATCCCAGTAGTATGTGTGTGTTAGCACCTTCATGTATTATCCCAGTAGTATGTGTGTGTTAGCACCTTCATGTATTATCCCAGTAGTATGTGTGTGTTAGCACCTTCGTGTATTATCCCAGTAGTATGTGTGTGTTAGCACCTTCATGTATTATCCCAGTAGTATGTGTGTGTTAGCACCTTCATGTATTATCCCAGTAGTATGTGTGTGTTAGCACCTTCATGTATTATCCCAGTAGTATGTGTGTGTTAGCACCTTCATGTATTATCCCAGTAGTATGTGTGTGTTAGCACCTTCATGTATTATCCCAGTAGTATGTGTGTGTTAGCACCTTCATGTATTATCCCAGTAGTATGTGTGTGTTAGCACCTTCATGTATTATCCCAGTAGTATGTGTGTGTTAGCACCTTCATGTATTATCCCAGTAGTATGTGTGTGCATATAGTTAACTTAAGATAATATAATGGGGCTTTTTCAAATAGTCTTCATTATTTTATCATATCGATATATATATTAGTGGTACAATATAATCACAAATAGTAATATCCAAAAACAATTGACTTTGTACTGGTCAAATACTTATTAAGAATGATTTGCAAAAATGCAATTGATATAGAACAACTATTGTGGTTCCGCGAAAAAACTCAAGATTGTCGTGACCATTAATGTATATAAGTTTCTTTTATCAAATTGAAAACTATTTTGACAGGAATTCGATGGTAATGTTCATTTATGTTTTTCTTTTTATATCTGATGAAGTATTTTAAAGAAAAAACACACAAAATAACACAAAAACAAACAAACAAACGGACGTGTTGTTATATAGATAAAGTAGTTCGCAGTAGGCAATTAAAAATAACTATTTCAAATATATAACAACGCGTCTGCTTTATTTTTATTTTTTATTTAGAATACTTCATTTGATATTGTTTTCTATTGGAATGATGAACAATAGTGTCTTCATCACCGTTAGTTTAGCCAGGTGCCAATTCGGCCGAATTGCAAACTGGGAGCCACTTAACGTGGTCCGAGTATTACCTTTGATAACCTATCCAACCCCTTCTCCAAAAAGCAAAAACGGGGTTGGCTGGAGTATGAAATAAAACCTTAATTTCGGCTTTAAAACTGTGCATATTGTAAAATTAAAACATTTAATAGGCACTTTTTATAAGTTAATCGGATTTTTTCGGTAAAAAATGTTTTTAAACGTGTTTTATCGTCGAAATATTTGTTATAAAATCCTGCTAATATAAGCTTTCCCATCGCTTAATGGAGTTAAGACGGAACCATGTAATGAGTACGCAGTTCGCAACTCGAATAGCGTACTGCGAACTATTTCAAATATATAACAACAGGTCCGTTTTCTTTATGTTTTTCTTTAAAATACTTCATTTGATATTGTTTTCTATTGGAATGTTGAACAGTAGTGCCTTCAGCACCATTAGTTTAGCCAGGTGCCAATTCGGCCGAATTGCGAACTGGGAGCAAGTACGCAGTTCGCAGGTTGCAATTCGAATAACGTACAACACGTCCGTTTTATTTTTTCTTTAAAAAACTTCATTAGATATTGTTAGGAATGATGAACAGTCGTGTCTTCATCACTGTTAGTTTAGTCAGTTGCCATTTCGTACGAATTGCATACTGGCAGCCAGTACGCAGTTCGCAGTTCGCAATATGAATAACGTACTGCGAACTATTTCAAATATATCACAACATTTCCGGTTTATTTATAATTATGATTTTTTCTTAGAATATTTCATTTGGTATTGTTTTCAATTGGAATCTTAAACAGTAGTCCCCGGAACATGGTTAGTTTAGCCAATTAGAATAAAAATGGAAATAACATGCAATTCGAATAGCGAACTGCGAACTGGGTCCTAACTTTATAGTCATTCCGGCAGAAAGGATTTCTCAAACATGCTAGGTCGTCGATGCCCACATTCTGGGAATATTCGCTTTGGTCAATTGGCCAACACATGAAATTCCCCGATTTTAAGGAAAAAATGGTTTAGATGTAAAATCAATCGTGCACAATGATGAACATCACCTCACTTCCGGCAGTTTTGATCGCAAGCCTGCATTACCGGAAATCCTCCGCCTAAAACTCTCGACATTGCCAAAGAAATGCTGGCGGTGCGATTCCCGGGCGTGACAAAGCTCGAATACGTTCAATTTTTATTTCATGAACGTTTTTTGATATATATTTTTTCAGATGTAGTGAATCTTTTTTGAAATTGAAATGCATTGTTATACATTTGTAATCTATAGAGTAATGCTTACGCCGTCGAAAACCCATTACACCGGTATATAAACTTTATACATGGTCATATACCACTATTGCATTTTACATAGGGTTACATTATAGCCTTTTGGCCCTAAAACACATTTTACATACCCAAGGGAACCTTTTAGGCTACTTTATTTCCAAGAACTATCCTAGACACACTTAAAAAAGTGAAAATAATTGGGGCTTTTGTAATGCTTTCACCTACTTTCGGTTTGATGAAGGTGATGACCGTCGGGCTCGCAGCAAATAAATGTGAATTTCTGATAATTTACTATACCTGTAATTTTCTCAATAAAATAGATCAGATGCAAGAACAAATACACTTTTATTTTTTTTATCACCTACACATATTATTTTGACATTTTATGTACATCAGTTATGATTAAGGCAATTCTACCCAATCAGAAAATATCTCTTTCGAAAAAGATATACCCTAATACACTTTTTTCAGCCAATCAGTAGCCCCAAAACAATAGTGGTATGTGACCACATGCATATACCAGTCAGACTTTCTCGAAGGGAAGTAACAATGTTATACTAAATACGTACATTATCGTATTTGTTGTCTCCCTTCGATATTATGTTCTTTAGCAAGTGCTTGTTCTGTGTGTCGTTTGCTGTTTATAAAAGACACCGCCTAGTTCACCAACATTTTTTTGTCATCTAGCCCACCGGTATAGGTGCACGTGCATCCCCACGTGACAATGTTTTCACCCTGGTAAATATTTTTTTATTTTTTTCATTTTTTATTTTTAACCGCTTGTGAGATTTAGATAAAAAGTACTGCGAGAATCCCCATCAAAATAAAAGTTGTAACAGAATGACGGCTATTGCTTCTGTGCCGATACCATCCTCGCGACCAAGGAGGCACCGGCGTTCTTTAAAAAAGAGCTCATGGAGGGTTGCTTGTTTACTTGTTCTTCATTATCTTCGGGAAAAAAGGTCGACAATTATGGTACATGCAATTATTTAAAAAAAAAAATGGACACTATTTTTAATTAGATCAAGTCCGTAGCCCTCCCTGAAATTTAATCGAAACAAATCCTTTCCTAGCGGGTTCTGAGAATATGTACTCCGGATGAAATGTTGATTTCGATTTTTGTATTTGATTTCCTCAGTGGTTTTGTGCATTCCCGGGCCAGATTTTCTGCTTTAAGGTAGACAAATGTATTCAAGTTGGCCTATATTTTAGTGATTTTATTTAATATTCCTACGTAAATTGCCTACTTTAATGTTTCCTACCATCCCAAAATGTTACCGAGGCAACTGCCTCGGTGTAGTTGCCTCGGTGTGCCTCAGCGTAGAGTTTAATTAACATTGTTGTTGTGATACGGGAAATAATTCACGAGTGAAAAAGATTCTTGCGATATAGAAACGAGTGCACTTGAGCACGAGTTTCTATACTGGTTGTGTACCAGTTATCGTCATTCACCATATTTCGTCACTATCATTAAAACGCTCAATATTGTGATTATTTTTCGAGCCCACTTTACAAATCACTACACACTATCATCAGACGATTTGAGATGAAAAAATATTTTAGAAATGTTAACATACACTCTCAAACCAACCCGTTTACCTATATACATACCGTTATAAACAATACACAATCGGGGTAATCACGCGTTATTGCGCATGCGCAGGAAATTTTCTTTTTGAAACATCTGACCCTTTATGTCGAATCATTGAAAGAATTTCACATGCCCGAAAAACTAAAAGCATGTGATGAACATTCTCAGTCAGGGGACACAACGAGTACCCGTCAATCAATTTAAATTTGCAAACAGTTATTTCCTTTTAAATTATGAACGTCGACGTGAAATAAATTACACTCGATGGGTACAGTTGAAACATCGTTTTAAATTGTAGATGTAACTTTTTCTGACAATTTTTGTTTGTGTATTCAAAGGCAATGGTATATTTATGTTTCAATTAATAACTACACAAGTTTTCATCATCCGAAATATGGGTTATTCGGTATTAAACGGAAGATGACGATAACTACTACATTCAGCTCAGACCACCGACCCAATTCAGTCTATATTTAGTAACGGTCACGTGACACTTGTTACCGAGAATAGAAACAATGTAAACACAGAATATTTATGGCAAAGTGGTAAGCTTCTCTACCGGCAAAAATATTTAAGAGATGACAGGATATTGAAGAACCAACATAAAAATGACGATATCTGGTATACAGCCAGTACTGTATCGCAACAATCTTTCTCCGAGGGAATTATTTTCCGTATCATGACAACAATGTTAATTAAACTATATGTATTATATATTCTGTGATGAATTTCTTTCCAATCGTCTTTTGACACACGTATTCCTTCTTCTGTCACTCCTTTGGCGACACATCAATATCGTGACGTCACTCGCGCTGTGTGACGTCACGATATTTCTGCATCGGTACAGGCTGAAACCGTCCTGTTTACGATGATGGCTGTGAGGTAGGGGGCATTTCAAGCATATTTTGGTTGCATAGGTATACTTCTTAAAATTCAGAAATTTTTAACATTTCTTCAACCTGCTAAGAAAGTAGTTCCTAAAATCTGGCTACTGTGCTATCTTGCACACTAGGCGAGATAGCACAGTAGAGGAAGAGATATGTTATAGATTTTCTCAAACTGGGAAATTTCTATAATTCATCACAGAATATATAATATAATATTGTAATAGTACGGTAGAATCAACTGTCAGGATTTAACAACTTCGTTCTATTATTAAAGGAGGAATGAAGGATGATCTCTAAAAGGATTAAATATAACAACACTAGGATAGTTTCACCATCGTTTATATAGGCCTACTGTACACGTAAATGATATGCACGATATAAGGACCACGCCGGACACGACGAAGTGAGAAGGGACGGGTATCAATAGAGTTTAATTAACATTGTTGAAGTGATACGGGACATAATTCCCGAGTGAGAAAGATTCTTGCGATATAGAAACGAGTGCGTTTTCGCACGAGTTTCTATATCGCAAGAATATTTCTCACGAGTGATATATTTTCCGTATCACGACAAAAATGCTAATTAAACTATATAATATATATTCTGTGATGAATTTCTTTCCAATGGTCATTAGACACAAGTATTCCTTCTTCTGTCACTCCTTTGGCGACAGCGCGGAGTAATATCATGACTTCAATTCATGACGTAATATCGTGACGTCTACCGTTTAGTTCATAACATTTGGGTACTGTGCTATCTTGCGCACTAGGCGAGATAGCACAGTAGATGAAGGGATATTTTTTTGGGAAATTTCTATAATTCATCACAGAATATATATTATATAGTAAACATTTTTGTCGTGATGCGGAAAATAATTCACTCGTGAGAAATGTTCTTGCGATATAGAAACTCGTGCGAAAACGCACTCGTTTCTATATCGCAAGAATCTTTCTCACTCGGGAATTATTTCCCGTATCACTTCAACAATGTTAATTAAACTCTATTTATTATACCTCACATAAGACGCCCATGATAAATCCCCAAAGACAACAATGTGTAATTTTTTACTATCTCACGCGAGGGTGATAGTACAAGGTGATAGTAAATTGCAGGGTGATAGTAAATATAAATGTTTTCACATGCGCAGCTTTGATGCGCGCTGTTTCGGTGACGTCATCGGCTCAGTACGGTGAAATTGCTATTTTAACTCATCATAACTTCAAAAATACTTGACCGATTTCAATAAACTACCACTCATTTTCTTAGTTACGTTATTTTCGATCCACCGATATAACATCCATAGGAACTTTTAGAAAAAAAATGTTATTTTCAAAAAAGGAATCTCGCAAAGTGAAATCGGTATTAAAAATGAATCTTGTTTTTGCCCGAGGGGATTTCGGTATAATAAAATAAATATCACATTCATTAGAGGTGATAGTCTGTCCCAGGGTATGCTCCCTGCCCGACCCCACAAAAAAACAATACTAGGTGCCTTATGCTCAAGTGGCCAGTTGATTTTATCTTATTTATTGCTAGTTTATATTTTAGTCTTTATATTATAAGCATCATGTTCTTTCATTTACAAAAGTCTTAGCCTTCATTAAAAGTCTTAACCTTCGGATATTGATTATCACCCTCGGCTTCGCCTCGGGCAATAATCATATCCTCAGGGTGAACATTCTTACTATCACCCTCTCATGAATGTGATATTTATATAATATTACCTGCCAGTGTGTTACAGTTTACACCTTTTGTTTAGATTATAAGGATAAATCCGCTTAACGGATTAACGGATTAACGGAGGATTAACGGATTAACGGATTTATCCGTTAAATATAACTAGATACGACGAAAATATGTGTACTGACAGTCATTGAAAACGCAACATTAACTCCGTATATATATATGCTGTTGGATTATTCGCAAACCATTTGGAATAAAACTGCTGAACCAATATTTCTAAAAACAAATTTAAGTCTTTAATCTTGATACCTAACTTGTAAGGACTATCACAACCTGACCTCTATGGTGATGTGATTTATAAACATCGTAGGATTCTAGGTCATGATCACTTTCATACTATCTTTGTTAAACTTGTTAAAAAGTTTATCAAAAGAGGTTATGACCCTATCATTTTGCAACGTGCTTGGTGGTGGACCCTTTTACAGTTCGCCACTATGCTTTCCTCTTTAATTGTACGATGACCGGAGAGGCTGTGGACCCTATGATGACGCCTACCTAAAGCCCATTGGGACATTGGCGTTTGATGTTTGTCCATGATCTTTCTTGTCGTGCCCTTAATGGTTTATTCTCTTACTGCTCTGGCTTCTGCAAAGTCATTGAGTACCTTCATTGTGGCTTTCTAGGCTATTGTTGTTTTTGTATTATATTTACACGAGCATATTTGTGTTTTACTTGAATTGCCTATTGATGCTGCCTTGTTGGTTAGAGATTAGATCATGGCGGGGATTTTTTTATTTACATTGTCCTGTTTTAATGGGATGACAGTAGGGTAAGTGTGAGGTTTGGTGCACCCTAGAACCGGTTTAAACCCCCAGTGGCCTACTTTGCCACTGACCGTTCCAAGGCGGTAGCCCAATTGTCAACCATTTTTGTGTTTGTGATGTCGTTTGCATTTATTATTGCTTTTGCCTTCTTGCTTGTCTGTTTGCGTGTTTGTTTCTGTGTTTCGTGGTTTACTGTCCTCCTTGAATGCTACTTTCCCTGTCCGATCTTTTTATATTTCTTGTCTTTCTTGTTTATTGGCAGGCCTTTATGCCAAGTAATTAAGCAGTTATTTACCTTGTCATTTAACATTGTTTACTATGGATCATCATAAAAAGAAAACTGTTCCACAAATTTCAACCTGCATTAATCTGTCCCTGAACAAATTACAGATGATTTTACTGGCCTTTTTATTGTTTGACTTCTGACAGTCTTATGCCATGACATTTCCGAGAAAAGGATTTCTTTGTACGATGTAACTGAATGAATGAATGAATGGTGTTTTACGGCACGTCGACACATAAATAGGTCATACTGTGCGCAAAAACTGATGAAAGATGAAGAAATGAAGTAGTAAATAAAAGTTAATGTAAACATATAAAGATAAAACTATTTATAAATAAGGGATGATATGATAATAATATAAACTATGTATATATGTAAATCAACAAATGCCCGCCAACGGGTGTATAAACAGGTAAATATATATAAGAACACATTATTAATGATTTATAAAGTCTGATTTCTTTCAAGAAATCTAAAACAAGACTAAATTCTATAGTATCAAATAACTCCTTCATAGTATTAACATTGTAGTATCTTTGCGGCATAGGATCAAAGTCTACACATTCCAGCAAGATATGTTTGACCGGTAACGGTGCAAAACAGGGTATACATTCTGGTAATTGATCACCTTGTAATAAGTATGAATGAGTATACAAAACCGGAAATGCACGTGCATTTCATAACAACAATATTTTGTCCAAAATGCCTCAAATTTTATCTTTTAAACAAATTTGTTTTGTGGTGCGTTTTCATTGACCATGAGTATATATTGTTTATTGAAATATGATAAATATTGTTAATACCTGGACTACGGACATGGTATGTCGTCGAACGGAATCTGACGGAATCTGACAGATCTGACGGGTTGACGGATTTGACCTAGCACACTTATACATGTGTCTGTTTTAAGAGTTTTGAGTTATTTGAAATGCGCGCTGACTTATTATATATACACAATGGTGTCATGATACTTAAAAGTGAGATCCAAATCCGCTAATCAATCAGATCACACCAATATCAACACGTGCCTTAAACTAACCAATGAAAATACAGAACCTCAAAATCCGCCGACCTCGTCACTACTCCGTCGTCTGCTAAATTGGCCGTTGGAAACAACAGTCATATTTCAATCACATATCTACAAAACTTAATGATATAACATGTGTGCGCTTCCTACTCATTTAGCTTGCATATGGACAATACAAACTAATTCGAATGCGGAAGGAGACCTGTGACCTGGTCTACTCATTTTCACACCAATTTTTACAGCCCATACATGTTCTCCGGACTTTCCGCAAAGCTCACTGTTACCTGGCTATCGTGTGTAAGCAATCTATACATTTAAGATTAGATTACAAATGGAGGGGCTAGCGTGCCTACAAGGCAAAATTATGCATTTTTGCACATTCAAGGGCAGGAAATTCAGCTGTTATCGATCGAATCTGGCTGGTTCGAATCTAACTCTGGTGTTGCAAATCCGATCTCGCTGGTTTTCAAATTTTTCCGAGCTTTTATTGATATTAACAATCTTTGTAAGTTTGGTAAAGATCAAATAATAAATGAAGGAGCTAGTGTGTTCACAAGGCAATCTATGGCATTTAACAACAAATCAAGGGCCATAACTCCGGTGAAACTCATCCGATCTGGTTGGTTTTCGAACTTGTCGGAACTTTCATTGATAAAAAAACCTTGCAAAGTTTGGTAAAGATCCGATTAATAATGAAGGCCCTATTGTGTTCACAATGCAAAAGTAACGGACGACAACGACGGACGACGGACAACTCGCCATCCCATACGCTCTGCTGGCTCTACTGGCCGAAATCGGAAACAACTTTTAAACATGTTATAGCAGACAACTTTAAATTGAAGTTATTTTCCCAGTAACGATAAGAAGGTATAACGTGTTGCATATAAACTGCACAGACAAAAAATCATTGCATGTCTATATCTTTTGCTGATATGAAAACTGATTAGATTTCACCCTTCAACAACAGGAAAAACATGTTTTATAACTAAATTTTGGTTTTCAGTCTTTTAAAGGGGCCCATTAATACCCTTATAACTTATATTTATTTGATAGATCTATTTGTATAAAAACTATTGATATATTTCAATCTGTGTCGGCCCAGCGGCCGTCGGCCGAAGGTTGTTATCACAGCCGAAACACGTTATTATTACGTTTCCATATATCACAAGGCACACCTTTACGAAAATCAACGGAAAAAATTCCGGAATATTACGAGTTTACCCGAAGTCCAACTTCGGCGATGACGTCACACAGATGCCCCAGATACAATCAACAATGGCGAACAGCGACTCGAATGTTTCAGTTTCTGAGAGTGATTTGTATTGCTCGTATTCATCATTCTCCGAGCCTGATGACGATTCGGATGACGAACAGGGCAATGGTTTGCAGCCTTACCGGTTTGAACCTCTCAGAGCAGTGGTGGACGACGTTCAAGACAACGAAATTGATAGTGACAACCTGATTTTGCTGAACCCGAGGAACGTCTTGGAAATACCGATTGGTAGGTTTTAACTACTTATTTACTGACAGAGTTATCACCGCGATTCGGTGTCAAAGACAACATATAATAAACATTAATGCAATAATAATACGTTGAATGAAAACAGACGTCTTATACCACTGTCATTAGTTTTCGCGTCACAAACAACGTTTGTTCTTGACGTCTTTCATGTAATCCGAGCTGAACAAATTACATTCTTCGATTAAATAGTGGTGTTTGCGTGTTGTTAAGTACTATTTTAATATATTTATGAACTATTCAATGTCAACTACACTTTTCCGGGCTTACAGGTAGACTTTCCTAAAAATTACATTCCGATCAATATAATCATAGTCACAAACAAGAAACCAATTGTTAAACCTACAATGTTTTGTGTATGTTTATTTCAGGTGCACATGTTCGAATTGTGTGGTGATGGTGACCGAAAATGAGAGCCAGTGTGGCCATGGAATAGAGAACTTAAAGTTGAAGATAGACTCTTTTGAGATGAAACGAGGCATACATATCGATTTTATTACAGAGCAACCCGTGTTTTATGCCGTTTGTCTCGACGAATTCAGTTTGGAGACTGCTCTATAGACATACCAACAGCAATATGGGAACAGAGCTGTGGCTGATGAAAATGAATAAGTTATTAGTTCCACATTTTGTCATACTATCAAGTGTTGCGCTGCTATGCAAGATTTGACATCAATATATGTTTTTTATTTATGGCTATTAGCTTGTAATTATGTATTGTGCAAGGAGTTCCAATAGTTTGCCAGACAAAAAGAGCTATAGATAATGTTCTCCTCAATTCTAGGTTATATAGGCAACTTGTAGGGAGGTGTTGCAAATAATCATCTCAGTGTGTCAACTTTTACTTTCAGGAAAAATCGCCATGTTGGATATAGACAGTTAGCCAGTTGGTGCTGGGGTTTCTAGGGAAAAGAAGTGCGAGTCGTGTTGCTATCATGTGCAGTTGAGAAGATTCGTCGGACTTTTCCGTCTAACAATTACACAGGATTTTTGTATGCAGATGAGTAATTCCCTGGGCGTTGATCAATCTGCTTGTTCTATATATCACGTGTCTTATTATAATTGTTCCAATATGTATGAGTGCCTGAATTCAAGATATTCATAGTGAGGGAGTTTAAAACACATTTTGAGGTCATGTAGTACATACACTGAACCAAACAGCTAATGCACCAGTAGACAATACCTTTAATGTATGAACTTATTATATGCCGACTGGTAACGTTGGAGTCAGGTGATTTGACTTTTTTTTAATTTACAAGATATTTGTCTCGTTCAGAATGAAACTTGTTTTGATTTATTGATTGTTATTACTGAGATATTAAAGGTATTGTCTACTGGTGCGTTAGCTGTTTGGTCCAGTGTATTACTAACTGTTGTTTATATTGCACCAATAATATATTTAAACCATTGGTAGAACAACAAAGAAAATTAGAGAAAACTGAAAATTGTATTTTATAAAAATAAATTAAGCAGGTGAACCGTTTAAAATCAAAAGTGATACTGGATTTTTAAATCGAAAGGGGAATTTGAATGCTTGATAACAATTTGAAGATTTCTGTCTGTCCCTTTAACTACATCTACTACTCAAAATTTGCTGATGATCACTTTTTTTGCTGTCTAAATTTCTTGCTAAAATAAATAGCATTATTTCTATTTTACATGAAATTATTCAGGGCAGTGTATGGTCATGTGATCGCATGACTTGATTCAAATTGTGGAGTTGTTTAAGTTTCAATGAAATTAATATAAAATTATGTGGAAGAATAAAAGTGATCCTTAGCAAATTTTGAGTAGTATATATAAAAAATAAAACAAGGCCATATGTTTCTAAAACTTCATATATACATCATACACAAAGCAGAGCAGTAACAAGTCCACTACATTTACTATATATATGTATATATATATGACATAACATGCGGTGAGGGAGTGTAATAACACCATTGAACATTTTCGATATTCCACTAGTGGTATAACATAACGTTAATGACGTCATGGACGTCACGTTCATGTACGTTTTCTGACAAAATGCAATAAAATACGATATGTGAGTTATATGATAAAATAGAATCTAACATTCGTTCTCATTCATTATTGAATTTATTAAACTCGTTAGCAAAAAATATATAATGCCAACTCGTTCAATAGTGAATGAGTACTCATGTAAGATCCTCTATATATATCACATGACTTACGGTGTGGGAGTGGAATAACACCATTCTATATTTTCGATATACCACTAGTTATATAACTATGCAAATAAGCCTGGTACGCGCTATCAAATAAAATCGATAATTCCTCTTATCCAATTCCCATGGTTAATGTTGTTTTCGCGCCAGGCAAAATGCAATAAAAGTCGATATGTGAGTTATGTGATAAATAGAATCTAGCATTCGTTCTCATTCATTATTGAATTTATTAATCTCGCTAGCAAAAATGATATAATGCTCGGCAAAAGCCTCGCATTGTATCATTTTGCAAACTCGTTTAATAAATTCAATAATGACTACTCATGTAAGATCCTATATATATATATACTACTCACAGTTTGATAAGAAATATTTTTGCCTTTCACACACATGCAACACAAACTGTTTATTATTGCGACATGCAAAAACACACGAGTAATTTTTTTCTAAGCAATTTTTGACAATAAAGTAATGAATTTCACAAATCAATTGTAAAACAAATCACCATAAAATGTCAAATTGAAATATTGGTGCTTAGCAAACTTTTAAATAGTATAATTATACACCATACATAAAATAGAGTCCAGTAGTTTCTATATCTACAAATATTTTATAATTATATACTCATAAAAGTAGGTCAAGAAAAATAATCTACATATATACACCAAACATGATACAATAACAAACGAAGTATGTTTCAATCAACTACACTTGAGTGTGTAATAAATTATCACATATATGAGCCGAAACACGCGAAAACGACCCTTCAGACAAAAATTTCACACTTAATGTTTTTTGATGTTTATGAAACACGGTGATTTTCTCTTTCAAAATCTCTTTATTTTATGATGATATCTTAATTAAAAATGATTTTATCTCAATTTGAAAATTAAAGATCGTATTCACCATTAATTTTGACGCTGACGTCGTCGTCTTGGACAACGTCGTTCATTAAAACATAAACAATTACCATTTTCTATAGCATCAACTATTTATATTAGGAAACATATTACCTATGATATAATAATTACGTAAAACACAGAAGTGTCGAGAAATTTGATTAATAATTAACTGATTACCGGCCGACGTCATAAATTGTTACGTTATGACGTTGTCGTCCAAACGTCCAAAGGGACGTTTTCGCGTGTTGCGGCTCATATATATACAGTCTGATCAGTCAGAAGTATACATCCACTTCTGTTGAGGTCAATAGTTCACTTCTATCAATAGTCCTTATCGAGAATGAATAGTTTTAACTATGGACTGAAACAGAAGTAATTTGTTTGTACTATTTAATCTAGAAAAAAGTAAGAAACTGTTTTAGTAAATTATTGTATTTGTGTGTTTGTCTATGATCTTTCTTGTCGTGCCCTTAATGGTTTATTCTCTTACTGCTCTGGCTTCTGCAAAGTCATTGAGTACCTTCATTGTGGCTTTCTAGGCTATTTTTTTTTTGTATTATATTTACACGAGCATATTTGTGTTTTACTTATATTGCCTATTGATACTGCCTTGTTGGTTAGAGATTAGATCATGGCGGGGATTTCTTTATTTACACTGTCCTGTTTTAATGGGATGACAGTAGGGTAAGTGTGAGGTTTGGTGCACCCTAGAACCGGTTTAAACCCCCAGTGGCCAACTTTGCCACTGACCGTTCCAAGGCGGTAGCCCTATTGTCAACCCTTTTTGTGTTTGTGATGTCGTTTGCATTTATTATTGCTTTTGCCTTCTTGTTTGTCTGTTTGCGTGTTTGTTTCTGTGTTTTGTGGTTTACTGTCCTCCTTGAATGCTACTTTCCCTGTCCGATCTTTTTATATTTCTTTTACAATACGAAACTGGAGCACATTATGAAGGTTTTTCAGTAGATCGCATTCAGTGCCTTTAAGTCTCAGTAAACAATGTTTTGAAAATTCAGGAATCGATTTATGTCTTATCTCGCCTTTTAACTGGAGTAATACTAGAAAGATGAACGAAATATCAGATTGCGACTTCCATAATTTACAACTGTAATTTGACTTTCTTGTAACGGGTTGACAACTGTGGGCCGAGCCTCTTCCTTTCTCGGCTTTCTTTTACCGCTGAAAAGCGTTGGTGGTGCGGGGGTTAACACTGGTGTTCTATCATTTCTGATACACTTGTCCAAGACTTCCTTCATAAGGGCAGTTACGTAAGCGAATGTAATTTCCTTTCTTTTTATTCTTACAGATAATTCTCCATCCGACTTGTACTTTGGGATGTCTATCTGTATTTTATTGTCTCCCTTTTTGCCTTCAATTGCATGTGCCGAACTTCTTTTCGTTATGGTGAAACAAACACATTTCGTAAGAATTTTAATTGTTGAGTGAATTGGTCAACACAATAATGCTTAATGATATATAAACTTGACTATATGTTTCTGGTACTACAACAAACAATTAACTAGAAATGTGTCCATGGGACACGGATGCCCCACTGAAAACAATCAGTGTAAAAAGTAAAATTTTACGGAAAAGGGGACATAACTCCGGTACTATTATAATATGTTAATAATTCATATACATTATCCATCTTTTGAGATGTGCATTAATGTTTGTTTCCATATGTTGATGAAGTCAAGGTCACTTTGTTCAATATAGTTCCTCATATACAGGCTTTCATAGAGTTCTTCTATGTCAGTATGCTCACTACTTGAAAGAAACTGAATTAATTGATAGCTTTTTAGGTAAAGATCTGATTCGGCATTAAAATCGGCCATATCAGAATGTTCATTTCTGTCTTGTACTACGTATGGTGACGAAAATGCTAATCCAATGCCAAGTTTGTGAAAGAAATGTTGTGCTATGTAACTCCTCCAAATATCGCTCACTCGTCCGTTGACACTTATAGGCAAAGCCATGTAAGCAAATGCTGGTGGCATCCATAACGTTGCCTGTGCATTGAAAGGTGCATATGTATTTCTAGGTAATACTAATACCGGATGTGTCTGTTTAGTGGAATTAAAATTGAAAGGCATGTTGCTGACGAATCGATAGATAGCATCTACATCCGGCTGCCTATTTGCTAGTGATTGAATCACACCGACTTTCATTTCTTTTTCTGAAATACATACTCCAGGAGTGGTTGTTTTGTCTTTAATAGATTGCAAAGGAAAACCTCTAGGCCATATACGTGTCTCTGAATTAACAAAATATGGATAAGGATTCATTAGTTTATTTTTAAAACCTTTTAAGCAAACATAACGATGCCGCAATGTTCCTCCTTGAAAATCATCCATATTTACAATTCCAAGATTATCGTCATCAAAATCCCATATATATTTTGCCTTGTGATGTATTGCATACACATATCCTAAATTCTTTCTCCCAAAGTGCTTGAATGGTATAACTTTAGATAACATAGGATACAGTAATTGTTGTTCTTCTACTGAAAGGTACTTTATCATACTTTTCTTCTTAGTTTCCATAATAATGTCCTTAAGGTATTTCTCTTTTGGTGGCGTCGGTGTATCAGCAACAATTACAAGACACCAATTTGACAGTTTTGAAATGTGCTTTATGGCCGGTGAAGGAGGAAAGATTGTCGTTACTACTGCCCAGTTGTCACAGTTTGAAAAATTATCTAATACAGCCAAAGACAACTGACTTGGTGATGGAGATAATGAAGGAATATTTCGGATTTTTATACCAGAAAACATTGTCCCTGTTACGGCACCAACAGTTGAGGGAACAACATCACATCCTGAATTTATTATGTTGTTTTCGTGGAGGTGATTCATAATCTCAATAGTAGATTTGTGATACATAATCATTTTTTCGCAGAAATCTGACTCGATATCCTTTGCGGAGACAGGCTTTAGATGTCTAGGTTTAAACGTTATTATTTTGTTATCGCCCTGCACATCGACATCATTGTAGATTGACAACCAAACTGCAAGAGATTTACATCCATATTTCAGTTCAACCAACTCATCATTCGTTTGGCATTTTTCTTCACCGCAATAGGTCCTATTTGCTATTCGTTTAATTAATGCACTTCCTATGACCAAAAACATTTCATCCACAACTAAAATTTTCTGTTTGTTTATGGTTACTTTAGTTGTCCAGCCGTAAAACAACTTCAGGGATTTCAGTCTGTTAAGCCTGTCGAAGATTTGTGGAACGCATAAGAAAACGTCGTCATCAAGTTTGGCTCCGAGAAGAGCATCTGGGTAGTTATCATTTATATATTTTAACCAAATGTACATTTTTTCACCAAACTTAAAAGCGCGACCATGGTGAGAAACATTAAGATATAAAATGTCTCGGTAAACATTGTTTTCATGAATTGTATCATTAGTTGGATCGTCAATAAGGAACTTGTAAGTAATTCTGAAAGGCAATTGGTCATACATACTAAGCATTGTAGAGATCCATGTGCTTCTTTGTGTTTCTCTTAACTGTGTTTTATCATGAGCTGAGAGTATTCCGAAAACAAGATGTGGTCTTTGATCAATTTCGAGTGTTTTTCTACTTGCATGGATTTGTCCTGTAGGTGTCGATTGGATCTTCAAGTAATAGGTTGATACGAACAAGACTATAACAACCAAACACGACATGCTTAGACCGCAAAGGTGAAATTTTGACGGCGCCATCGTAACGCGACTATAAACTATCAGAAATGGTTTTATCTTCCTGTGAAATCTGCAATGGAAGAGGTTAGTACATCAATTACGCTATACATGTTAGTCGTGGATTCCTGTGCATGCATAAACGTGTATTATTTATACAAAATATAACTATAGTTGTTGATGCATGTGTACAATGCATAATTCGAAATAATGATGCATGTATACAATGTCAATTATTCTTTATAAATGTATGTATACAATGTAAATCATTCTTTATAAATGTATGTATACAATGTCAATCATTCTTTATAAATGCATGTATACAATGTCAATCATTCTTTATAAATGTATGTATACAATGTCAATTATTCTTTATAAATGTATGTATACAATGTCAATCATTCTTTATAAATGTATGTATACAATGTCAATCATTCTTTATAAATGTATGTATACAATGTCAATCATTCTTTATAAATGCATGTATACAATGTCAATCATTCTTTATAAATGTATGTATACAATGTCAATCATTCTTTATAAATGTATGTATACAATGTCAATAATTCTTTATAAATGTATGTATACAATGTCAATCATTCTTTATAAATGTATGTATACAATGTCAATCATTCTTTATAAAAGCATGTATACAATGCCAATCATTCTTTATAAATGTATGTATACAATGTCAATCATTCTTTAAAAATGCATGTATACAATGTCAATCATTCTTTATAAATGCATGTATACAATGTCAATCATTCTTTATAAATGTATGTATACAATGGCAACCATTCTTAATAAAAGCATGTATACAATGTCAATCATTCTTTATAAATGTATGTATACAATGTCAATCATTCTTTAAAAATGCATGTATACAATGTCAATCATTCTTTATATATGTATGTATACAATGTCAATCATTCTTTATAAATGTATGTATACAATGTCAATCATTCTTTATAAAAGCATGTATACAATGCCAATCATTCTTTATAAATGTATGTATACAATGTCAATCATTCTTCAAAGATGCATGTATACATTGTCAATTATTCTTTATAAATGTATGTATACAATGTCAATCATTCTTTATAAATGTATGTATACAATGTCAATCATTCTTTATAAATGCATGTATACAATGTCAATCATTCTTTATAAATGTATGTATACAATGTCAATCATTCTTTATAAATGTATGTATACAATGTCAATAATTCTTTATAAATGTATGTATACAATGTCAATCATTCTTTATAAATGTATGTATACAATGTCAATCATTCTTTATAAAAGCATGTATACAATGCCAATCATTCTTTATAAATGTATGTATACAATGTCAATCATTCTTTATAAATGCATGTATACAATGTCAATCATTCTTTATAAATGTATGTATACAATGGCAACCATTCTTTATAAAAGCATGTATACAATGTCAATCATTCTTTATAAATGTATGTATACAATGTCAATCATTCTTTAAAAATGCATGTATACAATGTCAATCATTCTTTATAAATGTATGTATACAATGTCAATCATTCTTTATAAATGTATGTATACAATGTCAATCATTCTTTATAAAAGCATGTATACAATGCCAATCATTCTTTATAAATGTATGTATACAATGTCAATCATTCTTTAAAAATGCATGTATACAATGTCAATTATTCTTTATAAATGTATGTATACAATGTCAATCATTCTTTATAAATGTATGTATACAATGTCAATTATTCTTTATAAATGTATGTATACAATGTCAATCATTCTTTATAAATGTATGCATACAATGTCAAGTATTCTTTATAAATGTATGTATACAATGTCAATCATTCTTTATAAATGTGCGTATACAATGTCAATCATTCTTTATAAATGTATGTACACAATGTCAATTATTCTTTATAAATGTATGTATACAATGTCAATTATTCTTTATAAATGTATGTATACAATGTCAATTATTCTTTATAAATGTATGTATACAATGTCAATCATTCTTTATAAATGTATGTATACAATGTCAATCATTCTTTATAAATGTATGTATACAATGTCAATCATTCTTTATAAATGTATGTATACAATGTCAATCATTCTTTATAAATGTATGTATACAATGCCAATCTAAACTGACAGATGCATATTTACAATGATAATTTATCGGTATTATATAATTATGTATTTATACAATGTAAATAAATTATCATACGTGCATGTATATAAAATAAATATATGACTATTGATTCATATACTTAATAAAATCAGTTTATGTATATATGCATGTATAGAATGTATAAAAGTCGAAGAGGAATATAGCATTCAATGGCTAGCCAACCAAAACAGGCATATAAACAAACAACAACAGGCATATAAACAAACAACAACAGGCATATAAACAAACAACAACAGGCATATAAACAAACAACAACATGGATGAATACAATGCAAGGTAAATGACATCACAAACATAAAGGGTTTACAATCGGGCTATCACTTTGGAACGGTCATTGGCAAAGTTAAGAGCTTATTAGTGTTTGAAATAGTACAAATTATGACACAGTGTTAAATTAATGTAATCAACAAATATATAAATTGTTCAGAGATATGGTACGTTCACAAAGAAATATAAAAAGATCGGACAGAGAAAGTAGCATTCAAGGAGAACAGTCAACCATAAAACAAAGAAACAAACATGCAAACAGACAAACAAGAAGGCAAAAGTAGTAATAAAAGCAAACGACACCCCAAACACAAAAGGATTGACAATAGGGCTACCGCCTTGGAAGGTCAGTGTTAAAGTAGGTCTCATAACTATTTAGCAAAGTATCAATCGACTTGCAAATTCACATACATTGTACATCACTGGCTGCAATAGAAATTATGCAGGATACCGGTACTACCGTCGGTGTATTACATGTCACTGTAGAGCACAGCTGGTAGTGGCCATTCTCCAGATGGCAAACATTGAATCAGAAGTTACTTTTTAGCACAAAGAACTGCATCCATCCCAGATAAAAGACAGCGAGAACGACTTGAAAAGAGCCACATAATCTATCATTGGTTTCACAAACCCATTTCGAGTTGATATTGTTTTGAAATTGTTTCCGTATCACATGGTACAATCCGTTAATTAGAGCGGGGCTCACATATATTTACTAGATAATGATTTGTTTGTGTAAAGATAATGGTATAAGATTGTTGTGTTAATGAACCGACATCTAAAAGTATGTATTTTTACAGCCTAAGCCTCCCGGAGTGGAGCTAAGCCTTTAGGGTGTGTAGGCCATCTATGTGATTCAGTGGGAATCAACGCATAACGTAACGAGCGGTGGAGACGGTCCCCGCACCTGGACAATATGGTCAGGTTAGTATAGTATCAACAACCCCGGGACACGTGATGGGCCCGTCATCAGTCCTCAGTGGAGGAACTAAACCCACAACTTCGGTGGAGGTTAATCGTCGCGTCATCATATATATCGCGTCATCATAACCATCGCGTCATCAACCCTTATAAAAGGCTTTTGATGACAATCACCCATCATTGGAATCGCGCATCATATTCATGAACTCTCGTGCATCATTTTTTGTAACGTTTGTGATCATCAACATTGTTGTAACAACAACACTTTAGTGTCATATATATTCAGTCGACACATTCAGTATTTGTGATAATACTACGAACGTCTTAAACGTTCATGAGAACAGTCTTTTTCATATTTCATCTGTGTATTCGTTTTTTTTTTTTATAATTGTATATATATTTAACATATTTTAAAAATTGCATTAAACTTATGTAAATGCAGTCATCGTCATTCATTCTTTCCTGAGTTAGTCCCAACCACTACGGTCATATTTCGACACCAGCATTATCCAGACCTACCAGATGCAGAAACAAATTTAAAGAAGATCAAGTGATTGAATTGGACTGGACTATAATGATATTGCGTCACAACAGTTGGTTGACAATATACTCAACGAGCCTGACACTGAAGAAGGAAGCGATGTTGAGTTGGAAGATGTGGAAGTCCACAACCTGATTGATATTGTGTTGAGAAAGTGATGACAATGAATAGAAGAATCATGAGCTCAGCTGATGTAACATATTTCCATGAAAATACTTATTGTACGATGTCCTGTTAGGGTCATGTTACCATCGCAACTTAACATCGACCATCGACCTAGCGATGGTAAGATGCGATTGTCGATGGTAAGTTGCGATGGTAAGATGCGATGGTCGATGGTAAGATGCGATGGTAAGATGCAATGGTCGATGGTAAGATGCGATGGTCGATGGTAAGATGCGATGGTAAGATGCAATGGTCGATGGTAAGATGCGATGGTCGATGGTAAGATGCGATGGTAAGATACAATGGTCGATGGTAAGATGCGATGGTCGATGGTAAGATGCGATGGTAAGATGCGATGGTCGATGGTAAGATGCGATGTTCGATGGTAACATGGCCCTAACAGGACACCGTAATATTGAATTCATAACAATATAAATACATGCATGTTATCTTATAGAGCTTACATGTATATGTGTTAGTAACATAAGTAACGTTTAACACAGTTTGTAATATGTTGACATTGGTTAATTCATTTACATTTGATTAATATATGAATAAAAAATTATAAATTATATAGCAGTTAAACATTTCATATAATTTGCTATTTTGATATTTTAATGTAAAAAATACGGAAGAGTCGTGTTAATTGTATGCAAGCTTCATTTTGTTCAATGTTTACTTACGTCGAAGCAGTATATACAGGAACATAAGTATACACATCCATGTTTATATCTGATACTTAGAGGTCGTATTTAAATAAGATGATGCAAACGTAAATGGTAACGTAAGTAACGTTTATATCCTGTATATATATACTATATACGTACATAAGTCGTCCCTGGGCGGATATTTTTTATTATATCATGTATATATACTATATACGTACATAAGTCGTCCCTGGGCGGATATGTTTTATTATATCATGTAGATATATACTATATACGTACATAAGTCGTCCCCGGGCGGATATTTTTTATTATATCATGTATATATATACTATATACGTACATAAGTCGTCCCTGGGCGGATATTTTTTATTATATCATGTATATATATATACTATATACGTACATAAGTCGTCCCTGGGCGGATATTTTTTATTATATCATGTATATATACTATATATAAGTACATTAGTCGTCCCTTGGCGGATAATTTTTATTATATCATGTATATATACTATATATAAGTACATTAGTCATCCCTGAGCGGATATTTTTTATTATATCCTGTATATATATACTATATACGTACATAAGTCGTCCCTGGGCGGATATTTTTTTATTATATCATGTATATATATACTATATACGTACATTAGTCGTCCCTGGGCGGATAATTTTTATTATATCATGTATATATATACTACATACGTACATAAGTCGTCCCTGGGCGGATAATTTTTATTATATCCTGTATATATATACTATATACGTACATAAGTCGTCCCTGGGCGGATATTTTTTATTATATCATGTATATATATACTATATACATGTACGTACATTAGTCATCCCTGAGCGGATATTTTTTATTATATCATGTATATATACTATATACGTACATAAATCGTCCCTGGGCGGATATGTTTTATTATATCATGTATATTTATACTATATACGTACATAAGTCGTCCCTGGGTGGATATTTTTTTATTATATCATGTATATATATACTATATACGTACAAAAGTCGTCCCTTGGCGGATATTTTTTATTATATCATGTATATATATTCTCAAATATATATATATATATATAAAAAAATCCTATAGCTAACATTTTGTTAAAATAAATAGCACCAAACTGTGTCTTGGTATTACATATTTTTTTTTTTTTAATAAATGGTCCCGGATTAAAAGCTACAAATCTCATTGATGCAACTTTCCTATAACAAATAACAGATTAAGGAAACTCTGCTGTATGCATGGATTAATTTCTGTAAAAACTGATAAATTGAACCTGAACTGTGTTCAAATGAAACTGAGTTATTTGTGACAGTATGGCTTTGAAGGGAAAAAAAGTGTGACAATAGAGTTTAAAGTTTAACTGGGGGCATTCAAAATTGAGCAAGGCATTTCAGAAAAAGAGAAAAAATAAAAATAGAGAGAAAAATAAAGAAAGCAAAAAAAAAGAAAAGAGAAAAGAAAGACAGACAGAAAAAAAGCAAGATAGTACAGTGATTCAATAGTTCTGGTTCATAACATATCTATTTCTCTAAACAAAAAAATTATAAAAATAATCACTGCACATACTTTTTAAAATGACTCAAACGCATTCTTCAAATACTCAAAAGAAAACAACAGGTTTGAAGCAATTTTGGTCTTCTCAAAGGACCTTCTAATTCTATGACTACGCTAAACTGAGTACGAAACGTGCAATGGCATTGGTACGAAACGTCTAATTGCCAGAGTACGTTTCGTACCACAATTGGGTACGAAACTTCCAGGGTATGAAACGGCCATAATCAGTGTCAGAGTGTGCACCATATCTTTCCCAGTAAAACTCTACAAAGCGCTTTACAATGACGTTATAATAATGAGCGTCTAACGAAATATAAAAAGATCGGACAGGGGAAGTAGCATTCAAGGAGGACAGTCAATAAAAAAACACAGACATAAACACGCAAACAGACAAACAAGAAGGCAAAAGTAATAATAAATGCAAACGACATCACAAACACAACAGGGTTGACAATAGGGCTACCGCCTTGGAACGGTCAGTGGCAAAGTAGGCCACTGTAGATCGACGATTTGTGAAGCGTTCGTAGAATGATTTTTCAATTTTGTGTTTAATCAATTATTCTTCTCATAAACTATCGGAACTATCGGAACTCGCATCTTACCATCGACCATCGCATCTTACCATCGCATCTGAACACAATAACACCATTAAAAACAAAATACCCACCATTGTGCGGGTAATGATGGATTTTGTTTGGTTAATTTTTGTTTTCTTACAATTTGGTTTTACTTTTGATATTTTGTATTCGTGTACATGTTATCTATAGTCGGCAGGTCGTGTTTTGCCCCTATTATTATATAATCACATTAGTCGTCATTGAGCGGATATTTTTATAGATATAAATATGAGACAAATTATCAACCAAACAGTGCTTAATTTTTTTTATCTCGAGCGCTTTCGGATTTTATCATCGCCTTCTTCAGGATACATACATGAAGTTACAAACACATACATTTCGGGAAAAAATGTTTAAAAGTGTAATGTGTATATATCCGCTCAATGACGACTAATGTGTTTACATAATAATATCCGCTCAATGACGACTAATGTGTTTACATAATAATATCCGCTCAATGACGACTAATGTGTTTACTTAATAATATCCGCTCAATGACGACTAATGTGTTTACATAATAATATCCGCTCAATGACGACTAATGTGTTTACATAATAATATCCGCTCAATGACGACTAATGTGTTTACATAATAATATCCCCTCACTGACGATTAATGTGTTTACATAATAATATCCGCTCAATGACGACTAATGTGTTTACATAATAATATCCCCTCAATGACGACTAATGTGTTTACATAATAATATCCGCTCAATGACGACTAATGTGTTTACATAATAATATCCGCTCAAGTAATATATAATTGTATATAACCCGAGGGACGAAAGTTCATGCACTAACCTCCCCTTTCAGGGTTTCAGAAGGTGCAATCATGGAGTCCTACGAGGTTGTCTGGTGATCGCACAAGAGAAAAGTGAAGCGTAGTGACTGACTGTAGAGGGGCCAATCACCAAGCATTAAGTGCGTTGTACTACTAAACGGTCGTATCCTTTTCTGATGAATTAATGACTAATTTTGTAAATTGTTAGGAAATCCATCAAACCCCTTCAATTTCCGAAGTTTATAGATCACATCTCCATAGAGTAAAGGATGCGATATTGCTATAATAGACATTGTTTGAAAATAGTGCATCAATCCATTTAAGATAATTATATCAAAAAAATATTATACGAAACAACTATGGAATAAATCTGATTGGTTCCGACAATTTTGCATTTGAGTACTCTGGTAATGATATTTTTTTTTTTTTAAATTAAGCATATTTGTTTTTTTACATTTATGGTGAACAGGTTTTACATTTAACGTAATTTTTAAATTTGAGATTCTTAACTAGGGCATTCCTTTATGTACAAGTAAAATAATATGTAAATACTTTGTTATAATACTTAACAAATAACGAAAAACGAACTCACCTACATAAAAGTTTTAAACATTAAATTACAAATCCTTAAGAACATCTCCGACTGCGCGATTACGTATTCACAAACTGCTTGTACCCAAATCAGCAGAAGTTTATTTATTTATTCTCTTTATTTCCTATAACAGAGATTAATATGCGCAAATGTGCAGTGCGCAATAACACGTAATAATGAACGAATGCAACTGTGAATCATATAGATAACTTATGTACAGGAATCAACATTTTCAATTCAATGAACAAATACAACACAAAGAACAATAGATCATTAAAATTATGAAAGATAATAGCATAGCATATGTTATAGATACACAATGATTTTAATTATAAAGATAGATCTTTATTTTCAATATATATGAAAACAGTTAGTATATATGTTATCACACTATAACTTACACAAGCAATTATGCAATCATGTGACTCTGTGTCACTCGCAGTTTCAGTTGTTATTGAAAATGTTTTCACTATATCACTATGTACGCTATTTCGCCTTTCGTAAGGCTATGTCATATAATCTACGTTCAAACAATCGGCAACAAAGCTGTTTGCATTTCTTTACGTAAAGCTATGCCATAAAATGTTTAAACAATCGGAAACAAAGCTGTACGCATATCTGAAGAACATTTCTTGGAGTTCAATTGTGTTCAATATATCTGATGATTTTCCGATAACATGCTGAAGAAATGTTTTATTATCATAAGTTTGCAACTCTCTTAGAAGAGCTCTCCCAAATTGGGATACAACCCCGTTGAGGGAAGTCTCACGTAAAGCAAATGTGGCTTGGCAAGCTGTGTAAGTAAAATCAGTATGTATGGTCTCACACAAGGGACAGATCTTTGCTATTTTCGTTGGAATATCAACCCATATTTTACTTACAACTACCGAGTTAGCGAGAGTTTGTCTGTCCGGGACACATTTCCATACCATCGCTGGGGAGATATTATTATAAACACACACACATCTGGAGAATGTTTTGTCAATTTGTGTTCTATTCATCCAGTTTTGGACGTCTTCATGATGTATGACTTTGCTACATATGGTTTTCCATGCTTGTTTTGATGGGAAAACACCAACCTCAGCATAATTATGCAGAAAATGTACCATGTCGTACTTTCGAAGGACGTTATAAATATCGGGGATGTACTACGTTTGTTTATTTTCATTTCTTACCAGAAACATTGCCAGTCGATTATTAAAAATGTGCTTAGGAAGAAGATGTGTTGGCATGTTACACATGTTTTGCAAAAATCCCAATTTTCGTTTTTCTATATCAGATTGAATTGTCGACCAACCTAGCATATTCATACACATATCAGTTCTTGTTAATTCCAATTTGTCAATGTCTCCTTTCGTTAAGTTAAACCACAATTCTGAACCATAAAGTAAAGTTGGCACACATAGTTTTCTAAGAAGCGAGGCCGATATTAATTGATTGAGTTGATGTTGATTCAAACCAAGTGACAGAAGAGAAAATAAAGACGAACATGCCTTTTTACATGCATTTTTAATTTTATCTTCATTATTAAGTTTGTCATTTATATGTATGCCAACGTGTTTGATATTTCTTACTATTTCAAGTTGATCGTGTCCTAGTGTAAGAAATATAAAAGGATCGGACAGGGAAAGCAGCATTCAAGGAGGACAGTCAACCACAAAACACAGAAACAAACACACAAACAGACAAACAAGAAGGCAAAAGTAATAATAAATACAAACGACATCACAAACACAAAAGGGTTGACAATAGGGCTACGCCTTGGAACGGTCAGTGGCAAAGTAGGCCACTGGGGGTTTAAATCGGTACTAGGGTGGACCAAACCTCACACTTACCCTACTGTCAACCCATTAAAACAGGACAGTGTAAATAAAGAAATCCCCGTCATGATCTTTTAATTTTGAAAAGAAGATCAGGGTTACGATAATAACATTTTGCAAAGGTTTTGCAAAGTTTATGGTAACGGTAACCCTGACTGAGTAGCTTTTTAGTAATACACAGATTACGAATATTAAAGTCCTCAACTCGAGTACAAGCTCTTGAAAAACGAATAAGTTGAGACACATACACCCCATAAAAAGTTGCTCGGGGAACATCCCCATTCAAGTGGGGGTAATTAACAATGTCAAAATTAAAATCATCTCTCTTGTCATAGATTTTGCTAATTATTTCACCATTTTCAATCGAGAGATCTAAATCAAGAAAAGAAGCGTTATTATCAGATATATTAGCTTTATTAAGCTGAAGTTCTTTAGGATAAATATTATCAACCTTAATTGGAAAGAAGGGGTTGTCAATGTTCAGTATGTCATCCAGATAACGAGAGGTGTCATTAAAAGCTTCAATAACATCTGCCTGTGTATCTGGTGAAAGACTCAACATGAAATCACTTTCATAGCAAAATAAAAACAAATCTGCGACAAGTGGTGCACAGTTAGTACCCATAGGAATACCAACAATTTGTCTATAAATGGTGGTACCATACCTGACGAAAATATTATCTAAAAGGAAGATGAGTGCTTCACAAACTTCATAGCAAGTCCACATAGTATTATTGTCTAAACTGCCGTTAGTAAAAAACGCTTTAATATTATTACATGCCAAAAATGCAGTATTTTCTCTAGCGAATGTTTTTTGAATAAGAGAAATTAGCTTCTCTTTAATAAGATGATGTGGTAAGGTTGTATATAGTGTAGAGAAGTCATACGTACTTGACCTTTATTGAAAATTTTATCAAGAACGTCTCCTGAATTTTTTATAGACCAAAATAAATTAATCCCAGAGTTTTCATAAGTTTCATCACAATATAGTTTAACGTGATCTTTAACGGCAGTAAGACAAGAAGTTAAAAGTTTGGAGATGTTTGTTGTGGTGCAGGCACTAGAATTAGAAATAAAGCGAGCCGTATACGGATTTTTATGTAATTTAGGAATCCAGTACATGGTAGGCAGTTTATTTTGCTTATCGTTTACACCAGCCTTGAAAGTAGTGCACCTAGTGATATGTGCGGAAACAACATCATCCTCAGTAGAATGGAGTATACGAATTGGTGCTGCCGAGTTCCAGAGATAAAACATTGACGTAATGTAGGCGACAAACAAGAACTAAAACAAATTTATTATGAATTTCCTGAATTCCCGATTTTAAATTACGAAAGGAAAACCTAGGTCTCGGAGGAAGTAAAGAGGGGTTAGCATTATAAAAGTTAATACGTGTGTCTATAATTTTAATAATTGACTTCTTCCAAGTAGAAAGCGAGTTTGGGTCCGCATCTTCTCTACGACACCATTTAATACTAAAATCTTCAATGGAGTGGGCGATCTGGGCACGACAGGCATTAAAATCAATAGTTGAAGGTAATCTATATTTAGGACCTTTCGAAAACAAATGCCGAATACGTTTATCAACAATATCAAAATTACCGGTGATGACATGACCTGCTGGAGCATAGCAACATTTAGATGTGTTGCATTCACATTCCTTAGGAGTATTATGTACTATATCAAGGTCAGAAAATAAAGCTAGGTTGAACTTTTTTTCTGGAGGTATTTCCAAATATTACGATATTGCTTTGTGTGGGGTTTATTATGTATCGCCATCTACAAGTGTATGCATGAACAATATTGAGCATATTTTGCAAGTTTTCGGGAGAAGTGCAAGAGAGCGTCAAGTCATCTGCTAGTGTAGAGTAACCAGCTTTTGTATCTAGTACACAAATTCCAAGATTACTGTCTGATAGTTCTTGCAATTATCCATCTATAAATAGGTTATACACCCAAGTCGATATGGTTCCTCCCTGACGGATCCCCTGTTTAACAGGAAACCAGGTTGATCTGGTTCCACAGACATTTATACTGCTTTTCATGTCGCTATGTGCATTAACCAAGATATTCAACATTTTTCATCGATACCGAGCTGGTGTAATTTATAAAATAGACCATCTAACCATAGTGTGTAAAAAGCTTGTCTTGTGTCTAGGGAACACATATATAATACACTACCTAATTCTATGTTGTACAGCACGGATTCCTGAATATTAAATGAGGCGGTCATGTAACCTAAATGTTGTTGGTAAGCGTTTTGTTGCTCATTCGGGAATATAATATTATCGGTTTTAACCAATCTGTTTAGTTTTAAATGTAAAAATGTTTCAAATAATTTATTAATTGCTGGTAATAACGTTATAGGCCTATAATTTCTTGGATCGGACACATTAAATAGATTATCATCCAGGGCTTTAACTTTAGATATAAGATCACTATTATAACAGTGTATTAATATATGGTCTACCATATTTTCTGTAGTAGAAAATGTGAAACTTGGACCTGTGCGTAGTGTCAGGTGGGCAAAAGCTAATAAGGCATGATGATTTACCAGTCTAGATAAACATTTGTCTCTAGGTGACTTTGTCGCGTTGCATAATTCGTTATTTAAATATGCGTTTAAATCACCCGCGATTATTACTGTTCCGTAAGCTGAGTAAGAATCTAAAATAGAATGCAATGTGTTTATTTCATTCTCATAGTCAGTATACTGATAATTAGCAGATGGCAAGTATGCACAGATTGCAAATATTTTTTAGTTGTCATTTAGAGTTATTTCTATACCAGCAATTCTTTCTTAGGATAATTCGTCCATAGTTCTCACTAAAACTTTAGCTCTTTTTATATAATATAGAAACACCACCTTTACCCCATCTTAGTGATCCGTATATGTCCATCGAGGTGTCACACTGTGTATGATTGCAATAATTCGAGTGAACGCTATCCATAAAGCTAATTAAGTATGGAAGAAGTTTATGTTCCGTTATAAGGGCTATATCGATGTCGTATGCTTCTAAAGTTTTACTTAAACTACCAACAGAGGACATGATGCCTCGTACATTCCACGTTAATATGTTTTATGTTTGTTTTGTTTTGTTTTGATACATTTTGAATTTGTGTTAGAAAGTTTCTAGTAATCAATATCTGAAATCCGATTTTCGCGTTCATCGTAATCATTATTATATTCATATCTGCGTTCTCTTCTGTTTTTCATTGAATTTTGGATTTGAATCCACTGTGTTTTATTATACCATCGTCTGCAGCGCATGAATTGTGGCCAGAAGGAGTCATTCTAGAATGTTCCCCTGATAGTGGGGTACAGATAGTCTTGCAACAATGTCTCCTGTTTTACTATCGAACATAGATAGTTCCGTACTGGTAATCCCTCTTTCAACAAGAAACGACTCAAATCATTGCTGTATGCTAGGATCTATCCCACTTACATAGTAGCTTTTGACTCGCCCTCTATAACAACCATTGAATGAGTCATTGGGATAAATGTCCCTATGTTTGGGGTTCTGGTTCTCTCTGTTTTGAGTTATGTGAGAAGTTATCTTGTAAGTTTCAATGCAAGATTTATTATTTCGCGGTATGTTTTCCGATTCTGGATCAGCAGAACATGCGAATTTGTTTGCACTGTCGTTTTGAATATTCTCGGTAGTTTGAGTGTATTCATGTGGTATGTCTTTGACAGTAGGCTCATTACGTTTCCATTTCATTGTGTCCCTGCAGAAGAATATATTTGTGCGTGTCTGCGTATTTATTTCTTGAGTCTTTTCATCTGAGGGCTTCTTATTTTGACTATTTACTACTTCGGCGTAGGTCATGTTTTTCTGCTCTGCTTGCACAATAGCTGGTGTAACTGTAATTGGAGAGCTGCCACGTATTGAGGCTCTGTTGGGGAGTGAATCAAGTCATTCATGGGGTGTTTCTCTCTCTGGTTTTCTGAAGTGACTCTCGTGGCAGGTTGCTGCTGTATTCCCGTTTGGGTTTTCGTTAAAGCAGCATTGATTGTAGTTTTGTCTTTACTGGCAGACTCCATTGCAGATGAGATACATTGTATTTCAGCGAGGTAAGATTGCAACACGCTGTTTACTATCGACTCGCTTTCTTTAATTTCCATTGTCATGTTAGTTTAAGATTCTTGCACCTTTCTTTGAGATAAATGTTTTCAGCTTTCACTGAAGCCATTTCTGCTGTCATTTCGTGTATCGTTTCAACATCTTTCTGTCTGTTTTGTTGCAACTCAGCGTACCTGTTATTTATTTCTATTACTGTACTGAGTACCTTACTCAGTTCTACAGTACAGTTTGCAGATTGCTGTTTCAACGGGAAACGTCCATCGTTTACACTGTCTGCCTCTATTTGTGAACTGTTTATATGTTTCCCTTTGCTAAATATCGATTCTATTTCGTGTGCTTCTCCTTTGAAAAAACATATGCAGAACATAACAATCCATAGCTAGCTTATCGTGAGCAGGGTTTCGGCGAGATCCTCGCCTAGATATTAGTTTACCTCTGGGACAGCGAAAAACTCGATATTCGTTATTCATCCGGAATTATTCCGTATGTGAGATTTGGTCAAACGTTTTCTGAGAAGTTATTTACACTAAAAGTCTACGATGGACGAAAAGCGGACTAAAAGTGACCCCAATAGTTTATTTCAACCCTGATCCGAAGCCTCTGGGCCATCGGTTCAAGTGAACTAAAAATATTCAATACCTCGACCTGAGGAAGTATCTGCCACCAATGAAGTACATATGAGCATTTTCAAACAAACTAAACTGAGGTAATCAGAAAAAAAGTTTACTCATCATCAAGGTTATGTTTAAGCGAAAACAAAACACACGGAAAATATGACTTTCAACTTGGTTATACTGGTGTTAAGTAATGTCTAATGACAACAAAAACATATGACCAAATATCAAAGAAATGAGGCATTCACAAGAAAACTGAGGTTCAGTTATCTAACCAGGGCTAAGGTTTGTGACAATCACGCAAAAGATTACAATGACCTTGGTAGTATTGGTGTTAGGTGATGTTCTCTAATGCCAACAATGCATATGATTAACCATCAAACAAAGAAAGGCGGCACTCAGAAAACGTTAATTGAAGTTATAAACAAGGTTACGTTACCTAACCAAGTTTAAGTTTTATGAATATAAATCAAAATATGACCTAGGCCTTGGTAAAGTTAGCGTTAAGTGCTGTCCATCAATATCAACAATATGTATGACCAACTATCAAGCAACGTGAGACATTCAGAAAAAAAAAATTAGAGTTAAGATACCTAAGAGTAATGAACTTGAAGTTGGCAGTAGCAGTTGCAGCAGTAGCAGTAGCTACTGCCAGCAGTAGCAGCAGTGGAATCAATATACATCATAAGTATGTTTTCTTTGCGCAAGTATATTGTTTCTACTTCCCACCATCATGTTTAACAGACAACCCATTTCGCAACCATCCTATGTTTGCTATTGCTATTGCTACTGCTAATGCTACTGCTAACTACTCTCAGCAGTAGCTGCAGTAGAGTCAATAGTCATCGTAATTATGTTTACTTTGCGCAAGTACCCACCATCATGTTTAACAGACAACCCATTTCGCAACCATCCTATGTTTGCTATTGCTATTGCTACTGCTACTGCTACTGCTAACTACTGCCAGCAGTAGCTGCAGTAGAGTCAATAGTCATCGTAATTATGTTTACTTTGCGCAAGTACCCACCATTATGTTCAATAGACAACCCCTTTCCCATCATATGTTTGCTATTGCTACTGCTAACTACTGCCAGCAGTAGTAGCAGTAGCAGTAGGTTGTAGAGCACCATCTCAATAGATATACTCATCGCAAGAATATTTTCTTTGCGCAAGTATGTTGTTTCTACTTTCCCACCATCATACCCCTTTCGCAACCAGCATATGTTTACACAACCGCTTCGCCCAGTATTATCATGGCATATATGTTTTGTTCTCTATCGTTATAGCTGTAACTATAACAGCAGTGGCAATAGCTACTACTAGTATTAGCAGCGGTAGCAGTAGCTACAGCTAGCATTTGTAGCAGTAGCAGTAGCTATTGTTAGAGTAACAACAGTAACAGTTGGTCTTAGTTGCAGTTAGTTTCTCTTTTTAGCCTTCAAGTTGTATACACAACCCTCAGCAGTAGCAGCAGTAACAGCAGTAGAAGTATCTAACCAAGCCACAGACGGAAATAAAGTGTCAGGACGCTGGGCGCACGTACGGCGAAGATATAGCAGTAGCTAGCAGTACCTAGCAGTATCTATCAGTAGCATCAGTAGCAGCGGTAGAGCAATAGCAGCAGTAGCAACAGTAGTTTATACTTTTATTTTTAACCATCACGTTTTATAGAAAAACCCTTTCGCAACCATCATATGTTTACACAGCTTCGCCAAATAATATCATTTCCACCGTTAATGCTGTAACATTTCAGTTACTGCTAGTAGTAGATGTAACAGTAACAGCAGTAACAGTATATACTGATAGCAGTAGCAGTAGTAGCAGTATTAACTGATGGCAGTAGCATCAGTAGGACAGTAGCAGCGGTAGAAGCCATAGCATCACCATCTCAATAGGTATTCTCATTTCGCAAGTATTTATTTTTATTTCTACGTTCACTTTTTTAACCATGATGACCGCTTCGCCAATATGAAGTATATATATTTGTTTCCCTACCGTTAATGCTGTGACTTTTTAGTTACTGCTAGCGGTAGGAGCAGTAGCAGTAGCTACTACTAGTACTATCAGCAGCAGTAGCAGTATATACTGCTAGCAGTACATGGAGTAGAGCAGTAGAAGCACTACCATCAACATATATTGTTGTTTCTACTTTTCATTTTTAACCATTATGTTTTATAGATAACCTCTTTCGCACTTCGTTCTCAACCGTTACAGTTGCAACTTATTAAACAAAATAGGTATGTTGTCGGATAACGAGTGTCGCCGGCGGCAAGATCAACCTCATAGACATGCGGTCTCACGGATTTTAAAAGCGTTATGGCCAACCTACTAATATCACTCCGCTTGAGATTGTTTATCGCAGTTTTTGTTCTACTGCTGTATTACTGAAGTATGCACACCGGTACATTTAAACATGCATTTCCTGTCGGATTACGGGTGTTGCCGGCGGAAAATTCAAAATCAAATATACGTGGTCTCAGCGATTTCTTAAAGCATTATGGCCGACCTACTAAAATCAACCTATTGAAATTCTTTATCAACGTTTAAGTTCTACTGCTGTGTTACTGAAATTTGCACTGAAATATACTCGAAATGGCGTTTTTGTCGGGTTTCGGGTGTTGCCAGCGGGTAGATCAACCACATAGACGCGCGGGCTAAGCGGTTTTTAAAGCCTTTTGGTGGTACTACTAAAATCAGATCACTTGAGACCGATGATCACAATTTTGGTTCTACTGCTGTATGATTGAAATTTCGAAAGTAGTAAAAAATATATCTGGTCGTCGGATAACGAGTGTTGCCGGCGGGACGATCAACACCATAGACATGCAGTATCACTGGATTTTAAAAGCCTGATGGCCAGCCTACTAATACCATCTCACTTGAGACTGTTTATCGCATTATTTTTCTTTTGCTGTAGTACTGACCTCTGTACTCCGGTACACTTGAACATGCGATTTTGTCAGATTATGTGTGTTGCCGGCGAAAAGGTCGTCGGATAACGAATGTTGCCGGCGGGACGATCAACATCATAGACATGCAGTTTCACTGGATTTTGAAAGCATGAAGGGCAACCTACTAATACCACCCCACTTGAGTTTGTTTATCTCAGTTGTTGTAGTACTGAAGTGTGTACTGAATTGAAAATAAATCATAAAGACCGTTAGTAGAGAAGTTTCACGTGGAACTATTCTAGATTACTATAGTTTCGCGTGTACTTCTAAAATTAAAAAGAAAACGTTTTATTGAGTGAATAAAAACAGTTACCATGTAAACACAGAGTTCGCGAGACAGCATGTCTACGAGCTTGATCTTCCCGCCGGCGACACTCGTTATCCGACAACAGACCTATTTTGTTTAATAGTTTCAACTGTAACGGTAGAGAACGAAGTGCGAAAGCGGTTGTCTATAAAACATGATGGTTAAAAATGGAAAGTAGAAACAACAAGAGATGTTGATGGTATTGCTTCTACTGTTCTACTGCATTTACTGCTAGCGGTATATACTGCTACTGCTGCTACTCCTAACGCAAGAAGTAACTATAAAGTCACAGAATTAACGGTAGGGAAACAAATATATAAACTTCATATTGGCGAAGCGGTTGTGTTTTAAAATATGATGGTTAAAAAAGTGAACGTAGAAAGAAAAAGAAATACTTGCGAGATGAGAATAACTATTGAGATGGTGATGCTACTGCTTCTACCGCTGCTACTGTCCTACTGATGCTACTGCCAGCAGTTACTACTGCTACTGCTAGCAGTAGATACTGCTACTGCTGTTACTGTTATTTCTACTACTAGCAGTATCTGAAATGTTACAGCAGTAACGATAGAAAACCAAACATATAAACCATGATATTATTTGACAAAGCAGTGTAAACATATGTTGGTTGCGAAAGGGGTTTTCTATAAAACGTGATGGTTAAATGATATATAGGGTCCTATAGAAACCACAGCGTCCGAACGCAATGGCATCGTAGGTCCGCACTGTACTGCAAACAAGAACTTGAAACTACAATGAAAGAGACAAAAAACAACAGAAAGGGTGGTGAAGACAGGGTTACCAACTTGGAACGGTCAGTAGGCAATAAGACCTACTGGTTAGCTTGAATCGATTTTATATGCGCACAATCCTCGCTATTATTCTGTCTTCAGCGCCCAAATAGACAGGACAGTGTAAACAAAACTAAATCCCATCAAAAGGAAATCTCTAACAATAAAGTCCACATCCAACTATCTAAAGAGAAACCAACTAAAGATATACATACAAAATAATAAACATCTCAGGATGTATCCAGAATCGTACTGAACAACCATAGTAGTTGCAGCTAAAGAGAAGACCAATCTAGGGTACGACCAGAAAACCCGAAGGACGAAAGCTCATGCACCCACCTCCCTTAGTTGGGGTTTCAGTAGGTACAATCATAGAGTCCCAAGAGGTAGTCCAGTCATCGCACAAGTGAAAAGTGAAGCGTAATGACTGACTTTAGAGGGGTCAATCACTAAACATGCAGTGCGCTGTAAAACCAAGGGGTTATATCCTTTTCTGACGAACTTCCTGATTAAATTTGTAAAGCGGTCAGGAAACACGTCAGACCCATTTAACTTTCGAAGTTTATAGACCACATCTCCATAAAATGAGGATTGTGATATGCCTAGTCGCAGAAGTGTTTTAAGGTTGGTGTTGTACTTTTCCAGCAGACCCTTGTTGCGGCGGTAGAATTTAGAGAAAGATCGACGTAGTTTGTGATAATGAAAACCGTGCTGAAGAAGTTTACTTGTAATAACTTGATTACGATCATTGAAGTCTATAACATCATTACACGCTCTAGCAACTCGAATGAGCTGGGAGATATACACCCCAACTAAAAGTAGAAACTACTGTTGCTACTGCTGCTATTGCTCTACCGCTGCTACTGATAGCTACGCTTCTGCTAGCTACTACTAGCTACTGCTATATCTTCACCGTACGTGCGCCCAGCGCCCTGACACTTTCTTTATGTCTGTGCCTTGGTTAGATACTGCTACTGCTGTTACTGCTGCTACTGATGAGGGTTGTGTATACAACTTGAAAGTTAAAAAGAGAAACTAACTGCTACTATGACCAACTGCTACTGTTGTTACGCTAACAATAGCTACTGCTACTGCTGCAAATGCTAGCTGTAGCTATTTCTACTGCTGCTAATGCTAGTAGTAGCCGTTGCCACTGTTATTGCTCCTACTGCTAGCAGTAGCTGAAAAGTAACAATTATAACGATAGAGAACAAAACATATAAGCCATGATATTATTGCGCGTAGCGGTTGTGTAAACATATGCTGGTTGCGAAAGGGGTATGATGGTGGAAAATTAGAAACAACATACTTGCGCAAAGAAAATATTCATGCGACGAGTATATCTATTGAGATGGTGCTCTGCAACCTACTGCTACTGCTGCTACTGCATATGATGGTTGCGAAAGGGGTTGTCTGTTAAACATGATGGTGGGAAAGTAGAAACAACATACTTGCGCAAAGAAAACAATTACGAAGACTATTGACTCTACTGCAGCTACTTCTGGCGGTAGTTAGCAGTAGTAGTAGCAGTAGCAATAGCAGTAGCAAACATATGATGGATGCGAAATGGGTTGTCTGTTAAACATGATGGTGGGAAGTAGAAACAACATACTTGCGCGAAGAAAACATACTTACGATGACTATTGATTCTACTACTGCTACTTCTGCTATTGCTGGCAGTAGCTACTGCTATGGATGCAACTGCTACTGCCAACTTCACGTTCATTAATCTTAGGTATCTTAACTCTAATAAAACATTTCTGAATGTCTCATGTTGCTTGATAGTTGGTCATACGTATTGTTGGTATTGATGGACAGCACTTCACGCTAACTTTACCAAGGTATAGGTCATGTTTTGATTTATATTCATAAAACTTAAACTTGGTTAGGTATCGTAACCTTGTTTATAACTTCCATTAACTTTTTCTTAGTGCCGCCTTTCTTTGTTTGATAGTTAATCATATGCATTGTTAGTTTCTTTGATAATGGCTCATACGCATTGTCATTGGAGGCAGAGACATCCTCAGGTCGAGGTCTTGAAGGCAGAGACATCCTCAGGTCGAGGTCTTGAAGAATTTTAGTTCACTTGAGCCGATGGATCAGATAACTTCTCAGAAAACGTTTGACCAAATCTCACATACGGAATGATTCCGGATGAATAACGAATATCGAGTTTTTTGTTTTTCCGATATTCAACATGTTGTTCTTGAATAACAAATCTAGAGTTTTTTTGTTTTTCGATATAAACAATACTATTTGTTGAATAACGAATATCGATCTTTTCGTTTTTTGATATTTAATTTTTTTTGGTTGAATAACGAATCTCGAGTTTTTTTGTTTTCGACGTTCAAAACTTATTTGTTGAATAACGAATCTCGAGTTTTTTGTTTTTCGATATAAAAACCTATTTGTTGAATAACGAATCTCGATCTTTTTGTTTTTGATATTCAAATGTTTTTGGTTGAATAACGAATCTCGAGTTTTTTGTTTTTCGATATTCAGATTTTAATGTTGAATAACGAACTTCGAGTTTTTTGTTTTTCGATATTCAGATTTTTTTTCTTGAATGACTAATGTCGAGTTTTTGTTTTTCGATATTCATTTTTGTTTTATTGAATAAGGATTGTCGAGTTTTTTGTATTTCGATATTTAGATTTTTTTTGTTAAATAACGAATCTCGAGTTTTTTGTTTTTCGATATTCAGAGTTGTTTTGTTGAATAACGAATCCCGAGCTTTTTGTTTTCCGATATTCATTTTTTTTTTGTTGAATAACGAATCTCGAGTTTTTTGTTTTTAGGATTTTTTGTGTTGAATAACGAATCTCAATTTTTTTGTTTTTCGATATTCAGTTTTTTTTTGTTGATAACGAATCTCGAGGTTTTTGTTTTTCGATATTCAACTTGAATATCGAATGTCGAATATCGAATATCATGCTAACTTCAGTCCGCCTTTATTGCTTTTGCTTTTTATAACTGAAAATGTTTACTTCAAAACATCATTATCTATCCTTTTCAAAAAAAATACTGATGCCGAAAAATTCGGAAGCACAAATTTACTAGTTCATGTCATATTGTTTCATATCGAAAGAATCATTAGACTTGACATTAAAATGAACATATTCAGCGAGAATGTGAAGATATTTGATTCAGTTACAAATACATTGTCGATATCAGTTGTGGTCTCTGGCTCCTTTGATAGCCTTTTGAGAGATGTTTGCCAACTCAGCCTCATTCTGGAAACTGTTATGAATATTCATTTAGGCAATATTAAGAAGGGTCTATTATCCAAAGCCTCATCACTAATCTTTCCCTCTCCATGAAGGTCAAGAATGTAGCCAATATTTGCACTCACATTTTTACTTTAGGTTTTATTTTTAGTTTAGGTTATATTTCTTTAAGTCATTTAAAGTAAAAATATTCATAGTAATAAAGATGGAGGGAAGTACATGCATATTCATGACCGTTGTTAGAAATTCAAATTATTGTAAACATCATAGATATATAATAAAAAATAAAGTAATCATGTCAAATCCTGTCTAAAATATGGTAAAGGGACTTACGCTAAATATCAGATATGTGTTCCATGCTGAGCATCAAAGATTAGATTACTTGACCGATATAATGAGATGAAAGAACAGATAAGAATTAAACAGATAAGGGTTAAACAAACAGAAATAAACGAGACTGAAAACAACTGGCCAATAGAACAGGGACGAACAGAAGCCATGAACACTATACAAAAAAGTCTAAAAGGTGTATAGTATATTGCTTTAGTAATGTTTATAGTCATGATCGATCGCCCTCATACCAAGAAATCGAAATTTAGGTATATAATAAAAAAATAACAGGTCGTGTCAAACCGGTTGAGAAAAATAGACGATTATTACGTGGTATTAAATATTTCGTCTGGCGAGGGCAGCTGCCCCTTAGCCTGGTGATCCAGTGGTGGTCCAGTGGTCTAGTGGTCCAGTGGTGGCATAGTGGTTTAATGGTCTAGTGGTCCAGTGTGGTCTAGTGTGGTCCAGTGGTTTAGTGGTCTAGTAGTCCAGTGGTCTAGTGTGGTCTAGTGTGGTCCGGTGTGGTCCAGATGTCTAGTGGCCTAGTGTGGTCCAGTGGTCTAGTGGTGCAGTGTGGTCCAGAATGAATATCTCGGGCATTGACGACAATGCCCGTTAATATTTATCGTGACCAGAAAGCATCATATACATCTACTACATGTAATCATGGATAATATCAACATATAGCTAACGTCAGTAATGTCCTCCGGGTCAATATCGGCATCTTGCGTCAGTTCTGTCCTCGTAGACAATACCAACAGTTAGCGTTGGTATTCACCACAGGGATATTTTACACATTTCCTCAGAAACAATATCAACAGTTAATGTCAGTACAGGCTTTGGGTTCTATCAATAGCTGCATGCAGCATCAGTACTCTTTACAGGGACGACAAATACAACAATGTACGGCGGTACAACTTTAAGGGAGAGCTACTTTAGAAAACGACAGTACTGTATCCGCACCCAGAGTAAGTATTGTCTTCGGAGAAAAATACCAACAGCTAGCGTCATTACACACCTCCTGAACTATGTCAACAGCTAGAGTAAGTATAGAGACTTATCCCACGAGAAGTCTGTTTGAGAATAATTTTAATGACAAATATTGGTATGACAATCAGTGTGTTCCTAATTTGGTTACCCGATTATATTCGTTCATTTAGTTTAAGAAAACTTATTATAATATACCCCATTTCAGCTTTTTATTATTCAAAGGGAAATAAACGTGATTGCCTTGTATACATTTATATTTTCTTCAGTTATGAAATTTGTAAAGAAGCATGTTCATAGGAGTCGTTAAGATGAATTTGAAAAAGATATTCATCTGAAGACGGAGTAGTAATTTAAAAATCAAAAAAAAATCAATAAAAAAATCATAAAAACGGACCCATTAGCAGCAAATACCACACGTAAGAGAGAAAAGTAGCATACTTGGTTTTGTTGAGGCTGTTAATGAAAGATAAAACACGTATATGGCGCATCACCTATCACGCCCCCTAAGCGGTATTCTACTTTTAAGTAATACAAACTGGACTATAATAGTTTGCATGTAGCAGTATGTTAATCCTCTACCACCGTCGCTTCTCACCGCTGTGGGTTCGAGTCCCATTGGGATGACGTAAAATGACGTAAAACACCATACAAACACAAATAATATTTTGTAGTGTTTCGTTTCGATTAAATGACAACAGAAGAAGGCGCAGTCAGTTCAAGCTAAGGAAAGAGTGATATACACTTTGCCGTTATTGTATAATACAATTCATGGGTTTAATATGGTACAGCTACTTTATATGCACTGCCTGTGTAATTGTCTCATGTGTTGTGCTTCAATATGTAATTAAACTTGATATTGTAGGTCGGAAAAAACGGGTATGTATCCGTAAATAACGTTTTATCCTCAAAATGATAAAATCTAGAACGACTGTCATTAAACTGGTGCATAATGTCTAGCCTTTTACCGGTCTATGAGCAAAATATATTACAAAAGAAATGTTTTATTATAGTAGGTCAAGGTGTAAATAGTGAAAGAAACTCTAAATCAACAATTTAATGAATGATAAAGGTGCATTTTCAAGGTTTACCAATATCTAATATTAAATACAAACAAATCAAAACATGTCATCAAAATGCACAACGTTATGAACGAAATATGAAAACAATTGTTTTCATAAATGATATAGTCCTCTCTATATAAAAGCCCGGGAGAAATTTTAAACCGGCCCGGAAAACAGAGAAAGCTGCACTGTATAAAAGAGCATTACGCATGCTACATGCGTTTGTCTTAATAAAGGAATATGCGGAAATCTTGATTTATTTTTAACTCTCGGTGATTGATTTAGACTACCACATCTTAATAAGCATTTGCCATATCCATTTCCTTGTAAATAACGGTTCATATTAATGTTTAGGTTCATTCATTATGGTTAGGCCCTTTGGAATAGAAAACATCATCATTTTGTCAATTTTAAGTGGCACCCCTAGACCCCAACACAATGCCTGATAAACCCTCTTTAAAGTGTAAACTTACACATCATATGAATTTCGATATAAATACAAAGAAAATGTATACTTCAAACGCATCGTTTCCTTAAACCCGATGAAGCATATGTTTTCCTATGCACGTGCACATTTTATATGTAACTGAAGCACAAGGTGATGGTTTTAATTTGTATTTTGATTGACCCAAGCTACTTCTCAAGAACGTACTCCACAGAACGGCTCTAGTCTCTAGTTTAACATGAAACACTTTTAAAGTGGGTTGTAGGGTAAGGATGTCAGCCACGTGTCATTTATTAATAGTGAACGTGATACAAAACAGTTTACAAGGACATCCAGCCATCCACAACTACAGTGAAGAGCGTGATCATGACCGAATTAGCTTTCATAGAAAACAGTACAGGGATAGTATAACGTACTTAATGACACAGTTTGGATACAAGGTTTAACATACAATGTTTATACCTATCGTAGAGCCGACAACTATAGTATTGAGGAGGTTTTGGGTTATATTTTGGGACTGCCAGAATCAGCGCCAGGCCATCGGAACCTTAATCAGACCCGTTAATAAACATACATTCATATATTCAAAAAGATATATGCGTGTGACAATGATTGAAGGATATATGAACAGAAATATCATAACTTATAAAGGAAAGAACAGACTAGTAGATAGACGAACGATCACAAACATGTTTAATAAATAACGTGTTAGAAATATTAAGTTAAACGTTTATTGTAAATACAGACGGGTGTAAACTGATAGGCATCGACGGACGCACTGAAGATACAACAAGTACGCACGCTCAATATAAAAGGGCCTACAGGACATACAAACATAAACAGACAGACACAGACAGGAGGACGTACATACATCAAGTCAGACGGAAAATATAAATATTAACATAAAGTATATTACCAATTTTAAATAAACAGTGTATGGTAAATATGGAGGAACGTAAACAGATGTTATATAGAGACGGACCAACAATTCAGACGAAAATGAGAATAAATAAAACACCTACAGATAGACAGACGGGAGACATGACATAGAGGCAACATAGCTGATATAAAGAAAATATTGTATGTTTCGTCCTTTCGAATTTCCGTCCTCACACTGTCAGTTTGTCTTCGTACAGAGATTTCCACGTTTACCTTAATAGGGCGAAATAGTAGCAGGCCCAGAAGTCGAAGTTAGAAGTAAAAGTTCTGTACCGATTTTTGCATGACAATGACCTGGGTTTTTTCTAGGAATGCATGCACTTTATTTTTATTTGGAATGGTCAGTACATGTGTAAGCATTTTCCTCATTACATTAATTTTCCCACAATAACTTGTTTAGATGACTTGCTTCTCGGAAAAAACTGTTGAGTTGTTTAAGTTGGTTAGTTTCCTGCATTCGTGGAAGACCACGGGGGTCATCACCATTTAAAGTAACGTAACCGAATTTTATTTCGCAAAAATCTATAAATGGATGGTAAACAACCAATGAAAGGAATATTAACAAAGTTTTCCATTGTATCCTATTACAATATATACTGCGCAGTAGGGTTTTTTCAAGGAGAAGGACAAATTTAAACGAAATTGCTGCAGTTTTATTATCACGCTAATGTAAGGGAAATACAAAATAAATCACAGATTTTACATACATCAATTTGATCGGCAACAACAACTACGCGTATAAAAGACCTTGAAGATATATTGTAACTAAGTTTCATTGACAGCCGACACTTTATTTAGGTGCACTCAAACCCGCATTAAGATACCAATACATTCAACTGCAACATTGGTCTCTTAACGCATGTTGTATCTTAAGGGGGAATTGACCTACTCAAATATTTAAGAGAACGCATATGAACTATGTATATTTTTAAATTTGAAGATATTTGTGATTTGACTTTGAATTTTGTTTTGTCCTCATGTGAACAAGATTTTAATAATAACGTCACAAATATGGCTATGTTTGACGTGTCTCATAAAAGTCGCGTTGCACTCAATTGTCAACTTTTTTAGCATCACAGAGTGTTAGTTTAGTCACATACAATTATATTTTATATCACACTGTAAGTCTTGACGAGACCTTTCATCTTATATATAAGTTATATCATTTAAATTAGGCTGTAAACTATTATATATAGAATTTCCTATGTCTTTCGCTGCTTGTTTACGAAGGAATTTTAAGGAAAAAAAATGTTAAAGCCATTTATCTTTTAAATGGCTTGATAAAAAACTGCACAATTTTAGTATATTTTAGAGAATTTAATTTCCTGTTTAAAATTTGCTGGTCATCGGAATATTTGTTTCAGAATACTTCTTTTATTGAACCCAAACCCCTTCGAAAAGTTTACGTCGTGTCATTAACATAACGACGTCAACGGTATTGATATTAAAGGTATATTGTACATGTTGGTGATATATCAATAATTATTTTTAAATAATCAGCTGTCCATAGTAATATTGATAGTAACCTGCTAAACGGAATGTACATCCTATTCAACATAAATTGTTGGCGGGTTGGTAGGGTGTTCCAACAGTCAGCTTCGCATGAAGTGAAGCCCTGCACATTATAGTACACATATCGTAATAAACTTCTCGAAACGAAACCCCACGGGTCTTCAAACAATTTCTTGTTTTACAACATTATGATAAAAAGTTTGGTAACATAGCGAAATGGTATAGCAAAACCCAAAATAATGCCGAGATCAGCGAAGATATATCAAGCTAAGTGTCCCGCGTGAAGACATAGTTTTACATATTTATATTTTAAAGAAACTAACGGCCAAATAATGGCAAAATTATACTACAAAACCGTTTATCAACTCTATCCAGGTATTCAGGTCATATAATAATGTATATGTATCAATTAAAAGTATAGGTTTATTCACGGGTTCTTACAATAATTGTGTTATTGAATATGCGTAAATGAAGTATGACTTGGTAACTATTAATTTGACGCTCCAATTTCGGGGTTTGGTATGGCTGGTTAAAACCAGTTATAGTGTGTCTATATTGTTGGTATTCAACAATATGTAAGATGTATATATATAGTTTTAAAGACACCAGTTTATTGGGTCAACAAATTTTACACTCGATATATTGGGTCCTAACCTTGCTATTGGGTCCTCAATCTGCCTATTGGGTCTTGTCCCAATTATTCAACGACCCAATAATACATGCATGTTTAACAGAACTACATTTACCTAATTAGGCCTCTCGCACATAACTTATTTTACACGTTTATTGGGCCCCTGAGTAGGGGTTATATCTCCTTGACAGTTTGCTAAGTGTCTATATATACTGTTTATCCAATTAGAGTTCAGGTCAGAGTTCAGGACCCAATACATTGGGAAATTCACTATGATCCAATAAACTAGTGATGCGGTATATATATATACATGTTTTAACAAGACCCAGCAAAAATGTTGGGTCAGACCCAGTATTATGGTATGAGAATAAAAGGCGTTAACAGTTGAATTACCCGTTAAATTACGACTATATAGGGATACATAAGTACCTTTAGGTGTACTTAATTCATAAAAAAATACCAAACACGTCTATACACACTATTTCAGGATGGTCCCAATAAATGTGTTCAAATTGAGAGACCCAGTATCCTGGTGACTTTAAGTATATATATATATATATATATACAACAAAAGACAATTATTTCAATGCCGTTCAAAGTCGATTTCGGTCATAAAATAATCAAACGATTTTATCTAATTAGTGTTTACAAAGGTTTACAATCGTTCAACGCTCCCATGCTCTGTTCTTGTAATATGAAACTTCAAGATAAAAGAAAAGCAAACAATACGTAATACAGGTACAGGTGTACCGACATAAATTGGCAATGTTTAAACACTCGATAGAGATAAACAAACAAAGCTTAACTTGTTTTCATCTGATGTATTTTAATTATCCGTATCATTGCTATATAGCTTCCATAGCTCAGTGTGTAAAGTTTCAGCGTGTGTAATACAATTTAAAATGTTGTTTTTTTCTTGGCTATCCCATTAAAACCTGGTTTACTACGAATCAATGGCAATTTATTTACTGGTCGACCGGGATCAGCATGGCTTTAAATTATAATATCGCTTACGTCGGTGTTATGTGCGTGAGAAGTGGTAAGTCTTGCATTACCTCCCATGGGCTTTATAAAACCTAGTATGCTTATTTCCTCCCTTACTTATGTTAATTGTTTCCAAAAAATACATATGCCTTTTACCACATTTTACCCCCCAATTTACTGCAGTGTGGCGGGTGTACAACGACTCATCACGCTACAAATCAGTAATGTTATGCATTACTAACTGATCCTTCGGGACTTTTTAATTCAGTTACTATCACTTTAACGAATAAATCCACTTAAGCCGGTGCTAAGGTCTGTGATTAGGCGCATCTTATATTACCTCTCGGGAACATACGCAAAATAAAGCGAGTCTGCTAGTTTCTTCTCCTGTTTGAGTTTATGGCTTCCGATGGATCCTTATATTTAACTGTACTTGTGTACTTTACATATAGCCTATTAATGGTGCCTAGAAAGTTAGAGAATATCCTGTCGATAACCATCCCTGTTGGGAACACGTTTATGTTTATGAGTGTGTGTATATGTACCCTATACATAGGGCTGGGCCAAATTTGACTCCATGATAATTATTTGAGCCAGCTTGATAGACAACCATCAGCTTATGGTAACTGCAAAATACTACACCTTTCGATTTTGTAGTTTCAGTGAAGACGACGTTTCAGTTTGACGGTATCTAAGTCTATGTAATACGGTCAACCAGGTGATGGGGCCACATTTGAGGCAGTGTCATCATTGGAACACATTTGGTAGAGGACCAAAACTATTAAACATCCGGCTCTTGTAGTTTCAGAGAAGGAGCTTTTTTATTTTGTTTATCCTAAATAAATCTATGTAAAACATATGGGACCCCTATGGCGGGGCCATATTTGACTCCAGGGTCACCATTTGCATAAACTTGGTGGATGAACATAAGCTTATAGTAAAGGCAAAATATTAAACCTCTGTGCTGTTTTAGTTTCAGATAAGAATATTTGTTTAAAGGAAGTACATCAGGATTGGTATTACTTTTAATATTGTTCAAATACATTATTTATGTATTTAACTAATAAGAAATAAACTAACTGAGACATAAAACACCAACATAAATTACCCTGAACATATAAAATAAACGACCCGAAGAAGGTATTTCCTAATTATATTGACGCGCCAGAAATATCTATGTTAAACTTGGCGGTAAAATAAATCGAAATGTGCTGCAAAGCCGATATCGCCGATTTTCTCTGCGTGACAGCTATTTATAACTTGTGGCATTCAAGACTTGTAGATTGTAATGTTATATTAGTGCGCTGTATTACAGGAAACTGTTTATGTTCAATCTATATCTATGAATTATTTCACGTTTTAAATTGGTAATTTCATACTTTTTTATGTTTTTAAAAATATCAAATCCCGAAGCCTGGCATACATGTCAAATCTCTAGATACAAACTTTGGACCTCAGGGGCGCAGCCATTTTAACTCCAGGGACGTTATTTGTACAACGTTATAGTATCAGGTTGTCAATTATAACTAAAGAAAATCTGTTGAAATCCATTCAGTAGACCTTGTTTAAAAGTTTAGACTATATATGGTAAGGACGGCGATTTTGGATATCGAATTGACGACAGACGGCTAACTACCGACTGACGACGGAAGAAGGGTGTTTTCAATAGCTCATGTTTGAGCCTTCGGCTCATGTCAGCTATAAAACAGTTGAAATATCTGCGGATGTAAACGTTGTCCGCTGTCTTGAAAATAATACACCGTGTCATAACCACAACAGACAGTGGTATACCTTAATGTCAATGTCAAACTTATGAAGATGTTTATTCGGTGTGAATGTGTGTGAATCTATGTATTTATATATTTTCCAAAACTTCAATTACGGCATACATGTATATGGTGGATTTAATGGAAAACGAAATTAGACTATTTTAGTTATTCATTGTTAAAATTAAGATGACAGTAAATCAGCGGTTTAGAAATAAAGTTGTTGATATTTTAACTGATTTATACTTATTTTGCATTTTGGTTGAATTTTTGATACGTGGCGCTCTCTCTGTTGTTATTGTATTTAATTATTATAAATGAGCGTCTAATTGTGTTAGTTATATCGCCTTATTGACGCTGTACATTACAATTGGTTTTAAACCCCGTTAGTTTATATTGCCATTGACCGTTTTAAAAAGGTTCTGATCTTGACATAACTTCAACGTTTATACTTTTTAACGTTTTTCTTTCATCTCATATTTTCTATTTAATTATGGAATTAAATACTTAATATATGATGCCTGTATCTTGCGAATGCTTGATTTTCTACTTGACTTTTGTTAATACTATTGTCTCACTTTAACCAACGGCTGGGAGGAGGCAACTGTGACTGCTTTTTGACCATCCGTAGTCCAACCGTTCATTTACGTCAACTTAAAGTAAATTGATTGGTTTTGGCGAAACACTTCGGTTATCCAAATACAAATTATGTAAAGGTTGAGTCTCCAAGCGAAATATTATAATCTTAAATATATTAAAATAAATTGGCTTACTGTTTACAGCAATGATTGTAATGCCAGTCCACCTGTATCACTTATATTGCCACTGAAGAGGAAGCATTTAGTACGAGGTGCTTTTTACATTTAATGCTTTCTAATCAGTCGATGAGATTTTATTTTTAGCTATGTTTTAATTGCGTCAGACTGTATAGATTGTGTATAACTAAATGGAAATTACAACGGTTAGAATACAGATTAGGCCGTGAGCTAAGAAGGCGAACACTCTGTCCCCCGGGGTAATTTTATAGATCCTATTATTTTCTGAAAGCCCATTATGTTGGTAGTCTTTTGCAACTTGTGTGCCATCTGAGCGTGGGGACGTTATCGTGTTACATGGTGTAGAATACGTTATCTATAAAAAATATATACTGTATTTTGAAGACTAAGAAAGTATGAAGAAAGTGTTTGTATTTTAAATTTTCTTCATTAGTTATGCATTTTATAATACAAACTTTCGTTTCACCTAGTTTGTATATTGTGGATACCTGCGTTATTAAGCCTACGTTACCGTAATTTACGTTACGTTGTTAAGTTAAGTTTTTTTTAATTAAGACGTTAAGAACATTATTGATGTTACATCCGAACATTATTCCAGACCTTATAGATATCACAGACATACACCGGTCCATGATATTAATACTTTTTGGTTCTTGTAATATCCTTTACATTGTGTAATTTTAAATATTTATTTTTCTATTTTCCGCATGTTAAAATAAATTAGAAAAAGTCATCCAATAAACTATTAAAACTTATTGCAACATTCGTTTAGACATAAGTGCTTGTAACAACTCATCTGAACATTGTTTATGCTTTTTAAAATGCAAAATTTCGTTTCACTTTAATGTTTATAACTTTGAAATCTAATGTACGTTACCTTGTTGAATTAAGATGTTTAGTTTAAGGTATTAAAAACATTAACTATTCAATATCCGAAAATTATTTCAAACGTTACAGGTTATTACATATACACGTATCCATGATGTGAACATTGTTTGGTTCTTGTATTGTCCGTTACATTGTGTGTGTTTTTTTCTTTGTATAAATACTTTTCTTTTTTCCGTGTGTTACCAGGAAACTGGAAAAATCAGCCAATTAACCAATGCACATCTTATTACAACATTCCTCTATCACCGATGGTAACAGAAACGTTTGAACAGACATAACATTATGTCAAGGCTAATGTATTTTACCCCATGTGTTAAACATTACGTACGTTAACAATTAAGTTTCATTTTATTTAAATACGACATATAAGTATCAAATACAAACATGAATGTATGCTACAAACTACATTAACCTATATCATTCCAGTGCACTAATTGTTGGGTTTCAACTAAATGTCTGGTTAAATAGCGGAGCGTATACCAACCAGGTCGATACATTTTCAAAAAATAACAATCAACTGCTAGTACACACATACCGATTAACGTTAACGTATGCATTAATTTCAGTAGCTCAGTGTTCGTGACTGGTTTACAATGTTTGTATGGAGTATAGTTTTGTGACGACCTTTATAAAGTATGATTCATAGCTTTAAAAATCCTGAAGTTCATCAGCACTCATCGGCGCTAAATTTATAACAATCGGAATCCCACCGTTTGGCATGGATTACACTAGGAAAGACACAAACTGGCATAATGGGCAAACCACGTACACCTGCATATGTCATGATTGCTTTAGGGTGAATGATTTACACACAGCCGATATTAGGATGTATTTATACCGACACTCTATCATGATTCTTTATTAAAATTAAATGTCTCGTATGAATGTCTCCTATGAAAGTTGCTTGCTATTATTGTTTCAATGCTTTTTGCTTTTGTAAGAGGGCGATACAGTCTTAACGACAACAACATCAGAGACTAACATCAGAGACTTGTAGACAACAATACCAGAGAATAACAACAATACCAGAGACTTGTAGGATTCTGAAATTATGTATAACTACTTCTTTCTGAAATGGTATTAATTAATAGTGTCGTGTATGGGAACCTTGAATCGGAAATGTCATGTTATTGTTCTACAGAAATCCCAATAAATGTCTAGTAGTATTCTCTAACCGTGATTCTATTGGTAAACATTACTTAACGCTTGTAAACATATACATTAAATATGTACTCATTAGTATGTAGATATGCTTAAATTGACTCTTATCGAGGCGCCTTTGTGACTGCCGTATAACGCAATATTCCTTTATGTTATGTTACTGTTATACTAAGATCAATAAATGTCTAGGTGTCTATTGTATTATGTAATCGGTATACCGTACTTGACGCTAGTAAAGATATACTTTAAATAAGTATATTAAAGACTAACTCATTAATATGTATATATGCGTACCTTTATAGTACTAGTATTATTGCGTGAGCTATTAACAGATCCTCAAAGTGCTTGTCATTGACAACCGCTTTAGCTACTGCTCTGTTCTATGCAGCTATGAATATGTATGGTATGTTTTATATAGAGCCTCATTTAAATGTTTCCCTAATGATCGCCTAATCACAAATAACCGGTAAAATACGATGAAGTAAACAATGTTTTGAAAATGTAATGCCATAATTATACATCCTAGTTTAGTTCGTAATTTGGGGCATAGGTCCGATTAAGTTTTTTCAAAGATAATGCATGTATGTCCGCAAAAGTACATTGCTTTTAATTGATTAAAACATCCTATAACAAATGCAGCTTGCACCAAGTGTAAAACATAATGATGTCATACAATTACCGAAAAGGGAATCCTTGAAAACAACAAACATAAACAATTGAGAAAAGTGTATTGAGTCTGTTCATGAGAGGTATTAAATGGTGCAACAACTCTCACGCCTCCTAACAATGTCTTAAGCGGCATTATACCAAAACGATTGGGCTTGATGTTCCTTAACGATCCGTTCGTAATAACACTACAGTTTCGTAGTTGGGGCGACGTTTTACAGCTGCCTAGCAGCCCTTAAGGACTGCTTATGTAGATGTCAGTAATAAAGGAAAGTTACATTTAATGTTTTTCTTCAATCGTGTCTTTACGTGCAGTCAACGGTTTATTCTCTTATTGCTCTGGATTCTGCGAGGTCTATGGGCACTTTGTGGATTTCTATGTGGTATTTGTAATACATACATGATTATCTTTAGGCATGACTTCTTGGGACAGCGCCATTTTCATGTACGTGTGTACAACCATATAGCACATGACAGTAATTCACCACTATTAATGTAAACATAATAAAAAAAGGAATACTTATATGGCAGACATTTTGCACATTATATCCGAAAGATTTGATACAGTTTTATTCAAAATTGCTGTTTTGTGTAATATAAATTGGTCCATAGAATAGTCCATCGATAAAGCGGGAGCAGACGAGACATCATTTCCAAATAAAATAAGCGATTTCATCACATCATCCACATTTCGAAGTACACCATTATTAAAAAATATGATTTTCTTTATATGCCATGTGCATTCAATACACACATGATACACATGAAAAACATGCACAAACATTGTTATTGAAACTAGTGGCAATGGAAACATTCGTATGAACAGTTCGTTTGATCGTATTTATATACTGTTATTTGGTTTGGAGGGTGTTGGTTTGATTGTAGACATACCCAATGATCAATAACTTTTGTTTTGAAATTCTATGAAAAATAGTCACCCAAGTGTGTTTAACGTATACATACATTTAGTTACCGGTTATAATATTTTGACAGAGAAAGTTTGTCAATATCACAAGATTATAGCACTGGGATTTTTTGAAATCACGAGTCACTGAAAAAAATCTGTGCTTTTTTACAATGGTGTACTTCGAAATTTTGATAATGGGATAAAATGGCTTCATAACCTCTGCTCCCAACTAAATTTCATTTTGTTTATTTCACACATTGTTTTCTCGTTTAGTGCAAAGCATTTTATTAGAAACTGGTACCATAAGCCGCTGGTCATGAAATGGTATAAACATATCACATTGACTGTTCCATGTTCACCGTGGTATGCATGCCATCTTTGGGATGACTCAAATGTTTGTACTATTGACATTTTAAATATTGAGTTCTGCTCAACCTGGGGCTAGAGAACGTGACAGTAGCTATCAATGTTCACTACCGTTCATGAACAGTCTCAGTCAAACTGAGACTGCAATATTCGACGATTTCCAAATTTCTCCTTTCATACTGTTTTTATTTTATTTAGAACTGATGTCTCGTCTGCTCTCGTGGGAAAAATATAATCTAATATAAAGCCTAGCTGATATGTAAATACGTAAGTATTACTTTTTTATTGGTCTGTAGTTTTTTTTTATAAAGAGTCATTTACGTGTATCAACAGTTGAATGGTATCAATTAGAATATATCACGTATTATGTTTGCAGTATTGATTTTCACTCTAGTGCATATTCGGCTTGTATTTGCACCACAGTTGACAGAATAAAATGTGTTATATTAACCTCGTCAATAGGTCCAGGACTGGTCGAGGGCATCCCGCCGTAGACCTTACAATTGTCATAATAGTTCATGCATCTGATAAGACTGATGAGCATGTAATATTTACTTCAACAAATACTCAAATAGATACAATGATATGACATGTCATTAAGTAAATTATGTAATACATATAAAATCACACAATAGCATGAACAGGAATATACACTATTTTAATGTAATTTTCATTTCATGCATTATGAGAATTCATGTTTTACGACAATGGTGCACAGAAGCTAACTTTAAAGAATGTATTTATTGTAATAATAAAATACTATTTGAATTAATATAATATTCAGTTGTCACAAAAGGTGTACCACAAAAGGTGTATAGAAGCAATATTAACAAAAACAAAAACAAAAATTTCACACAGTAGGGTAATAGTATTGTTTACCATCACTTATCCGTTACAGATATGTTTCTTAAATCAAATGCTTTGTATGTGTACTTAGCCAAATATTGTATTTGTTTCTTATTTCCTGATGCTATTAAATGAGTCATAATTATCATGTTCGGTCTTCTATAAAAAATATGATTTTAAGAACAATTTTCTATTGTCATTATATAAAGGACATTCAAATAAAAAAATGGTATTTGCGTTTTCTCTTTTCTCCCGGTATTTTATTTGGTTTATTCTACCTACCAGCTTCTACTTTGCCTATGAGAAGGCACTCTAAGTTTTGTAAGTGCTTTTCTAAATTTAATAATGTTCAAAGTATCTAGCATGTCTAGATAGGATTGGGATTAAAGTCTGAGAGTCATGTATAACATATTGCTCTGCAATAACTATGTATTCTTTCATCCCAGTTTTGTACAAAATTATCTTTAAGGCGTTGCTTCAAGACAGATAAAAATATGTTCACATCCCCTACACCCTGTAATAACCATACCTCATAGAATCCTAAACGGGATGAGCTATCTTTGACAAAAGAGGCCAAGTTCGATTTAAATGGCAGTTTACTAATATCTTCTAACATCATCATGTAAATGTGATAAATGTATTTTATTTTATCTGAATTTAGAATCTTCAAACAATATTTAATGATTATGAAAAGTCTTCTTGTATAATAATGTATCCTTCCTAATTCTCCGTAGATAAAATCATTTTGATATGTTTACTGCAGAAAACAATTAGCTATATGTATGAAAGGGAATTACCTCCAGCCTTTTAACTGTATATATGAAAACGGATCTGAGATCTATGGCACTCAGTTTAATTAGTGAGAAATTCAATAATATTTTTATTATGCATCCAGTTCATTTAAGAACCCATATTTTAAGAACTGTACGAGGGTGCTTCAAAAAGTTCTGTCACTAGGCATATATCCTTTGAACTGGATATTACACTGAGATAAAGTAGTGTATTTATAGTACTACTGGGTTCGTTCTCTTAAATTCCACAACAAAAATGAAATATTTCCGGTTATGTATACCCCTGAATTATCTCCCCCTACCACACCTTTTGGATACTGGCATCTCTGAAAATGTCCTTGTTACAAAACTTTGTAAAAATTATTTGAATAATTCTATGCTTTTAAATTTTCTTGTACGCCATCTGTTGTTATTCGCCCATAATTCGTGAAAATGATTATCGAGAATTCGGAAAGGTCTTGCTGCAATCCAGATATAAGTGAATGCATATCCCTTAATTTTAGCAGAAATAACACTGATTTTCTTCATTTTGTTTACGGAAATATTATAATATCTTTTAAATGTCGTAATTATTCTCATAGTATTAATATGTTTCCATACATTTTTGCAAATCCTAGTCCTTCAGTGTTTAAATTTCATATTCAACACATTATGGTAGATTTTTGTACAATGTTTAGTGAAAATATTGATCATCCAAAAATGATATTTCAGAAGACTGCCCTTCCATTTAATGTCCATTTATCATTAAATTAATTTTACATGTTAGCTTAAAATGTTAATTTCTAAGACAATGCATTTTCATCTACCATGCTTAAATTCTGAATCTTGTAATGCACAGATATAAATGGTAATGTATGAGAAATTTCAAAGGTCTTCGACAAGTACTTAAAGAGAAACAGGCATTTAAAAAAGTAACAATTAACATACCTAAAAAAACTCAGGACGAAAATGCCTCAATATGTATAAGTGATGTGTATTGAATGTTCCATATATTTCGTAACACAGAAGATACAGCATTTATTTTACCATCAATGTAATGGTACTGAAATTCTCTTTTATTTGGTATCAAACATCAACACTCACAATGAGCATATAATTGTTAAAACGCGTTAGTGACAGAACTTATTGAATGACCCTCGTATAAAGGCTTTTTTCTATTTTCTGCTACTATACATTGAATTTATAAAAGCCGGAATGTTTCAAGTCATACGCGGCAATTTTAAAGTAGTTATCAAACATTAAAATTAGCACCTGAATTTATCAATCTAGTATAAGTTTAACTTTAAAAGAAATATAAAAAGATCGGACAGGGAAAGTAGCATTCAAGGAGGACAGTCAACCACAAAACACAGAAACAAAAACGCAAACAGACAAACAAGAAGGCAAAAGCAATAATAAATGCAAACGACATCACAAACACAAAAGGGTTTGTTTATTCATATTTCTACCGTGTGCTTAAATATATTATAAATTGATGCAATATAATCAACAAATAGTAACATACAACCTAATTTGCTTTGAACCAATAAAATGTATTCGTATGTATAAAGTAAATATGTACGATTCATACGGTTAGTTAAGAAAACATAATGCAACAGTCGAGTTTTGCTCGGTCGTTTCCAAAGGTCCATTATCATACTCTTTTTTGTATAGCTAAGCCAATCACTCTATGACACTGAATGTTTACAGACTCATTCTGCTAAACGAGTATCTATTATTATAATGTTTAAGACTTTTAAAATGGTAGAGTCCAGAGAAAATAGATACCCGTCCACAAGTTATAATCTAATTAAAAGGAAGCAATTAAATTAATAAGATTAATTTGACTTACTGTTCACGGTGATTAGTAAGATAAGAAATAAATCCAACATAATAACACGTGAAGTTCCGCAACACCTATATCGTGACTGAAACGGTAGCTATTTAGTATAATTACTGCCATTCTTTACAGCCAATCAACGCCAGCATATTCTATAACATAAGCATTGCATCCCTTAATAGGTGTTTACTTTGTAAAATGTCCAAGATGAGAACTTGCTATTTTCGCTTAATGCATTCATTACATAGAAAGGAGTTCAGTATTAGACTGAATGTAGTTGTAAATGAGCATTAATACCGATGTATTGATGAAACACTAATTATTGGTTACAATTTATCATTTACACTATTTAAACGTATATATTTGTTTAATCTTATGTTATAAGGAAACAAAATGTCGCAACATACACACGTAATGTAAATCATTAAACTAAAGACAATACATCCCTGTGTTACGTTGATAATTATACACAGTTTATCGACTTGTAAGTGATAAAGTGTGCATTCTTACGGATGGTGGGTGGTGTACAGTGCTGGTTTTACCCAGGAAAAGTGGGTGGTCTGCCTCCACCACAAAATAAAAATCGACCGTCATATATAACCTTACTTGTGTTGACAATGAGGTTAATCACCATACAAACACATTTAAGTCTTAATGTACATTAATACTACTTATGATAATGGGATTAAACTTGATGTGGGTATATATCTTCCAGTGGCGTAGCGAGTCCATGAAAACACGCCTAGTCCCCCCCCCCCCCCCACCCCCAAACACACTCACCGTCCACGGAAATAAAGATAATGGAAACGTAAACTTGATGAAACAGAGGCTTTCTCGTGGGTTTTAAAGCAGTATTTCTTGACAGTATTTAACGTGTACAACCAGGACAAAATTAATCTGTAAGTTACGAGTCATTTTTGTCATACTCACTCCATCCTGACTTCTAATGCGTTTTTTTGATTTTCAATGTTACTCATGTCGGTATTTGAGTATGGCACGCTATGTCGCGGTCTTTTTTTTCACAATTTGCATTTAAATTATTCTATATTGATGTGATTGTTGTAAATAGTGTAAAATGTTCTTAGGGTGCTGTTATGTTATTTACGTTTATAATTTATATTTTATACATTTGTGTCATTCGGTAAAAGATTATTTAAAAAACACGCGATAAAGATCATTTGGAAGCCAATGAACTGACTGCCGAACACGTATCCAATAATGTATCTAATGAAAAGTAATGAATCCATTGCATGTAATGAGTATTACAAGACACTATTTAAAAAAACGTATAACATGGTCGTAAAGATTGGTGTACTCTACATACCAGTTATTGGAAGTTGCAATTAACATGCTAAAATCATATAGAGTATGTCCATCTGGATTTTTAAATCAACCAACTAGATGATACCATACTTGCACCATTACTGGTTCTACAACATGCAATTAAGAAATATAATAGAATTGTCAATTATGATGTTGCTTTCAAATTATACTATTGAACAAAAAACACCAGCCTGTCAAACTTGAACCCCGATACGCTATTCAATCAACATATTCAAACAGACTATATTGATTTTTTAAAGTTCGATTATTTGTGAATAGTATACTAAGTAAATACAAATGTATGCACACTTGTTTCTTTGTTTGTTCGTCAGTTTGTTTGTTAGTTTGTTTGTTAGTTTGTTTGTTAGTTTGTTTGCTTGTTTGTTTGTTTGTTTGTTTGTATTTTCTGTATCGTGTTTTACGTCATTTCAACACATGTAAGGTTATATATTTATGACGGTCGATTTTATTTTTGGTGGAGGCAGACCACCCACTTTTCCTGGGTAGAATCTTCGTTTCGTGAATTGCTATAAATATAGTTCTTTTTAAAGCAGTAACATTCAAAATTAGAACATATCTGTCAATAAATTAACAGGTGTTAATATTGCCGATACGCTTGCAAAACTAACTATCTGCCGCATTTAAAAAAGAGCATTTAAAAAAATAACACATGTTGATGATTCAGCTTGACATGATCTGAAATTTGCATTTTGACGGATACATTTTATTTATGGACCCTTGAAATTGACTGAAACATATGACCCCGAATTGCATGCGACCATGTGTTGGTGATACATACGTTCGTAATTTGTCAACTAATTATGTGAAGCGGATTGGAGGTATAGCTGGACAGGAAACGTTTGCTTAATCGAGAAATTTACCTCTGTAACACACGCGACGTAAAATTTACCTCTTATTGCCACACGTATCCCTTTTTTTAATTGAAATAAACCATCCAGTCAAATGTTATAAATTCTGAATTGGTTTATTTAAGCTAATCTCGTTCACAAAAATGAGATATAGAGTCCTATAGAAACCACAGCGTCCGAACGCAATGGCATCGTAGGTTCGCACTGTACTGCAAACAAGGACTTGAAAGACAAAAAACAACAGAAAGGGTGGTGAAGACAGGTTTACCGAATTGGAACGGTCAGTAGGCAATAAGGCCTACCGGTTAGCTTGAATAAGCCTTTTTTCGTTCAGATATTTTTTAATAAGCAAAGTCTCTTACTGATACTCAAATTAACGGTTGTGTCAAATTGGGTCAAAATCGGATACTGCTTATTATATAGCAATACATTGTCATTCTGTTAATAATCCAGGATAACGATCATGCAGCGCATGCATCAATTCGTTGTATAGTCGAACTTCTCCGAGATCGTATTGAAAACAATCGTTCGAGGGACTTTTGGAAAAATCGATTAGTAAAATTATGGTGTTCCCAAGTATTAACAAATGGACGGACAACTCATACTGTGGAACATGTACTTTAGAGGCTGGGTATGCTTGTTTAAACGTAAAATGAAACAGTTAACGAAGTATTTGGAAGCGTTACAACTTATCAAATAAATTGAATTTAATTAAACTTTACACACTATGCCGCATACATATGTTCATAACCTCAGTGTAAACATATGCTGTATTCCATATGCGCTGCGTTGACTCTAATCATACAACAGGTAGCGTGCAGATCCAATTAGGTTATTAATAAAACAGGTGTTTTTTATGTAAACATAAACGTTAAAAGTTCACAATCGTTCAAAGCTCCCGAGCTGTGTTTTATATAAATATGAAACTTCAAATAAAAGAAAAGCTAAAACTAATGAATACAAGTACAGATGAACCGACAAAAAGTGGCATTGTTTACCCACTCGACACAAACACACGTTAATCTGTTTTCATCCGATGTATTTATTTATCCGTGTCATTCCTATACATATCCCATAGCTCAGTAAATAAAGCGTCTGCGTGTGTAAAATAAATTGTACCTGTGTTTATTTATTTGGTTTGAAACCAATTAAAACCTAGTCTTCGTTTAATGCAGTGTAGCGCCGTAAAACTTATCCCGTACTACGATTCAATGGCTTTAAATTATAATATATCTTCAGCCGGTGTTGGGAGCGTACGACGTTTGTATTTGCAAGGTCCTGTTTATTTGGAATGAAAACAAGGTGCGGATTGATGCGCCCTGGTTTAAACTCCTAGCTTTCCTTTTGCCGCTGACCATCCCTGTTGTCAACACTTTTATGGTTGTGAGTGTTTAAATATTATATCTTGATACGGTATATACGTACATAGTTCACATCCCTATATATATTTTTTTGAACTGGATTCAGAAGTAAGCTAGACGTATGTGTAAACCACGTGTTCCTATTGGCATTTTAAATATTGAGTTCTGTTCAATCCGGGGCTAAAGGGCGTGAGCGGTAGCCATCACTTTTCACTACCGTTCATGAACAGTCTCAATCAAACCCAGACTGCAATATGTTTTTATATTTATCGTGGCCGACGATTTCCAGGTTTCTCCTTTCATACTTGTTCATTGTCATACATGGACAGCATTGTACATAATTCGGCGACTAAAGCCTTGTGTTAATTACCTCATTTATTTAAAAGAAACGAGCTGGGATGTTTGTCTTCAAATCACAGATCAGTTTATATTATTGGTAAACAAATGTAATTATATCTGACCCTAAGGATCATAAACTTATGTTTTTCAAAAACAGTATGCAAACTATTAAAACTATGGCACTATTTTAGTTTCAAAGAAAAATATATTTTAAGTTTATCCCTATATAAAGCTATGTACACAATATGGCCCTTGGGGCGGCACCAAATGTGACCACTGAGGCGGGGCCAATTCTGATTCCACGGTCACCATTTCAAAATAACTTGGGAGAAGGCCATAAGCTTATAGTAAATGCAAAATATTAAGAATATGGCTCTTTTAGTTCAGAAAAGAATACTTTTAAGTTGTTCCCGTATATATGTACAAATGTGAACCCCTGGGCGGGCCATATTTAACCCTATTTGAACAATCGTGGTAGAGGACCATAAGAGGATTCTACCTGTAATATATGAGAGATCTGTGCCTTGCAGTTTCAGAGAAGATTTTTAAAATTTTCCAAAATAAGTTTATGCAAAACATATTACTCATGTGGCAGAGCCAAATTTGACCCCGGGATCACCATTTAAAGAAAGTTTCTATAAGCTTTAGCAAATGCACAATACTAACCCTACGGTTCTTGTAGTATCAGAAAAGAAGAATTGATTAGGTTTTTCCCTATACAAAATTATGCAAAAAGGAAAAATCCTAAGGCTCGGACAAATTTGACTCCATGGTCACTATTTGAACAAACCTGATAGACAGCCATAAGCTTATGGTAACTGAACAATACTAAACATTTCGCTTTTGTAGTTTCAGAGAAGACGTATAAGTTTCACGGTATATGAGGCTATATGTAATGTAATATGTATATGTAAAACGGTGACCTCCGTGGAGGGGCCAGATTTGAGGCCAGTGTCACCATTTGAACAAATCTGGTAGAAGATCAAAAGTTATGAACATCTGGCTCTTGTAGTTTCAGAGAAGGCGATTTTTATTTTGTTTATCCCAAATAAATCTGTTTAAAATATGTGACCCCTGTGGCGGGGCCATATTTGACTCAATGGTGACCATTTACATAAACTGGGTAGATGAACATAAGCTTATAGTAAAGCAAAATATTAAGCCTCTGGCTGCTTTAGTGTCAGAGAAGAATATTTGTTTAAAAGAAGTACATCAGGATTGGTATTACTTTTAGAATTGTTCAAATACATTATTTATGTATTTAATTAATAAAACATAAATTAACCGAGCCACAAAACACCAAATGATAATGCCCTGAACATATAAAATAAACAACCCGAAGAAGGCATTATCTAACTTTATTGACGCGCCAGGGATATAACTATGTTAAACATGGCGGTAAAATCAATCGCAATGTTGCAGAGCGAGAGTCATGTGTAAAAATCGCCGATTTTCTAAGAGCGTGTTTTTAAAAAAAAATCAAGATTGCCATGTGTCCCTTTTATTGCAGTAGCGCAGTGTCGTCCGTAAACTAGATTAAAATGGTTGTTTGAGGTGTACTTTTGTGACCACCTTTATTCTTTAGACCTTATGAGATATGATTCATAGTTTATCCCTTAACCCACTACATATATATAATGGACTGTTCTTACTTTGAATTAAGACCATTCCATTCATGTTACAAAGGTTGTTTTTGGTGAAAATGACTGGTCAGCCACCGGACAGTGTAACCCTACACGCAGGCTGATCTGGGGTTACAGTGGACACAAAGGCTAGTCGTGCTTAGCGGGTTAAGGGTTAACAATGTGTAAAGTTCATCAGCACTCATTGTCGATCAATTATTACATTTATAACAGTCGGAATCCCAACGTTTGGCTTGGATTACACCCAAAAATACCCACTGACTCACCATTCATAGCTAAACTAAATAACAAAACATACTGGGCAACTTCCTTATCTCTAATTATGTGATCAATTTCTTAGGGTTAACTTTTTTTAGATTACGTATTAGAATGTCTATATACCGGACACCTTTCTAAAGTCAAGCTTATCGTGTCCATTTATTAAAAGTGCATGCCTTGTAAGAATGCTTCATATGAAAGTTGTTTGAACGCACTTGCTATTGTAAGAGGGCGAGACAGTCTTAATATCAACAATACCAGAGACTTGTAGGATTCATAAATACAAGTTTAAAACTACTAGTTTTTGACATGGTATTGACAAAAACGTATTGCAGCGTCTTTTATTATGTTGCCAGTGGAAGATGTTTGACAGAATGAATGTTACGCAGCGCACGCTCTGCGGGTCACCGTCTGGACATTTCAACAGCCAGGCCAAACCAACCCATTCTTGTTAGAGGAAATAGTTTGGTGGGGATTGTCTTATTTACGTTGAATTGGGATGAAAATAGGGTAAGCTTGATTTGTTTTGCACCCTAGATCCTTAATTAAACCCATATTGACATTTTTTTGACCGTTTGAAGGCGACCGTTTGAAGGCGATACCCTTTTTGTCAATCCAATTATGTTGGTAGTGAGGCTTGAGCCAAACGGGTATTCAATAACAGGGATAACATTTAGTGTGTCATGATTAGTTTATTATGTTGGTGGTGAGGCTAGAGACAAACGGGTATTCAATAACAGGGATAACATTTAGTGTGTCATGATTAGTTTATTATGTTTGTGGTGAGGCTAGAGACAAACGAGTATTCTATAACAGGGATAACATTTAGTGTGTCATGATTAGTTTCAGTCTTTCTCCCGAAAGGAAAGGTCTTACGTAACCATATACCATTCAATTAACAGCAGCATATTCTACATACAATATACATACATATATTTAGTATATGTCAGTCATGTTTCATATATACACATTATGTACAACAAAGACCAGAATGTAACGTAATATACGGGTATTTATTTATTGAGGAAGTTGTTTTACGTGCATGTTATAGTCGTCTGCTTCCCTATTATAGCGTCTCGAATATGAATCGGTTTAAAGGCATTACGAGGTCCCGCCTTATTTCAATTAAGCCATTGGAAAGCTTATATAAGCAGAATTTTATATCGGATTTTTCGATAATAAAACATATTTAAAAACATTTGTTGCTGAAAATAAATGCGATAACCTGTTTAAAATGCGCTATTAAATGTTTAATTTTACAATATGCAAACCTTTTAAGTCAATATTAAGGTTGTATTTCATACCCCAGCCAAACCCGTTTTCATTTCTTGAAGAAGGGGTTGGATGGGATATGAAAGTTTATTTTCCGACCACGTAATGGAAAACACGATAATCTTGAGTTTTATATCAAGATTAACATTAGCACCTCTATTTACTAATCCTGTATTATTCTGACTTTAAACTACTTGTATATAATTAAGTAAAAAATATTCGTTATTTTACCATTTTTATACATATTATTATTATAATTATTATTATTATTATTATTATTATTATTATCCATCATCATCATCATCAGCATTGTGATCCACCATCATCATCATCATCATCATCATCATCATCATCATCATAATCATTATCATTATTATTATTATTATTATTATTACTGTTTTTAAAATTTTATTCAGACATCGAGTGTACATACAATTATCATATAAAATGTGCCCATGAGAGGAAAGAATTAGAGGAAACATATCAAATATGTTTAACACATTTCCGCTCGCAAACATATTATTGGTGTAATATAATCAATAGTTATTATTATGTAAAACAATTTGCTTTGCACAATTATAATAATTAGTGTTAAAAATTGCAAATATGCGAACTATGTAGACAACTAACTGGACGCCGCATATTTTGAACACGGTACACGATTATGGCTTCAAATGTATACATAAAAGAGGCAATCGTGAAATTTCGGTCAATCCCGTCATTCTTCAGGATCATGCCTCGTGTGTATATCAACTCATCGGTATGTTCAAAATCTTGACATTATGTTAGCTGGAAGGAAACGGCACAGAACATAGTGCGGATCGATGGACGGACGTTCAGACAGAGAGAGAGAGAGAGAGAGAGAGAGAGAGAGAGAGAGAAGGGAGGGGAGAGGGACAAATAGACAGACAATATATAAACATATTTAGAAATATTTAGATATATCAGTTATTTGGTCTGCCATATGGTAGTTTTTTCCTCTACCTGTCTGAAGCCTTTGAACATTGACTAGACTCTCGGTCGCTCATGCTCCCAAGTATTTAGATTCACCAGTGTTGAGTATATTGAACTATATAGCTGGTAAATTAACGTCGACATATTGTGTTCACCCTAATTTCTTATAATATCGGTTTTCTTAATAATGTGTAATCGCAGATTTTCCAAAAACGTAAAAGAAGTTAATATGTCGTGTGTAGTTCATGGAAAACGAAAATAAGTTAAACTTTGTTATTGGACACTCGACATTTACAATCAAAGTAAGTTATGTTTAAAATTACGTATTGGCCAATAATATAAGAAATTAAGAGTAATATTGATGTACCGTTATGAGTTTACTTTGACATCAACACATTTTCACTTACTAAGTATGCCCATTTCTCAAAATCACATGACAAAGATATGAAGCTTTATCCTGTTTTTAAACAATTTAGAAGGGTTTTGAGACGTAAAGATATTTTAAAACAATCTTCATCTTGCGTGTTTTCTGACGCTTAAAATCGTTTATATGTTCTGACTGCTATTTGTACGTACATAGATCATCTGTCCGTTAACTTTAGCCAAAGCGACACCTCTGAAAGTTAATGGTCTAGTTATGTATATCATTTGACATATACAAATAGTTTAATAGTAAAAACAGTTTGTAACCTGTCAAAATAAGTCTATAATCGAACGGGAAGATCGCAATTAAATAGTTAAATAAATTGGCTTACGGTTTACAGTGATTGCTGTAATATACTTCCAGTCCACTTGCAAGTTTAAGTCCTTATATTGCGATTTTACATTTCGGTCGCTATGATATAGTTGCGACATACCATATCAATTTCTACAACTAAGTAGAACATTAAAACGATTGGCTATTGATATAATAGGCATTCAACAAGTGTGTATAAACATGTATTGAATACTTGACAGTCGCCTCTATTCATGACTTACATATCTCTATTTCAAATTGAGAAATAATAAGTAACATCTATGACAAGATAGATTATTCTAATTTTGATTTTGTTAATTATCCCCAATTAGATGGGAATGTTTTCCCGAGCTTCTTCTTATTGGGTCTATGTTTCTCATCTTATTCATTGTTCTAGAGCTTGTAGTCGCGTTGAGGACATAAGTATTTATAATCAGTGTATAACTAATAAGCTACTCAATCAGGAATACCGTTACCATATACATCGAAAACCCTTTGCAAAGTTTTAGTATGGTAACTCTGATGTACTTTTAAAATATAAAATTAATGTAAGAACACTTCTGGGACAAGGACTATCACGACCTGACTTCTAAAGAAATACTTTTAAGTTTATTTGATTTTCAAAATTCGTAAGATCCTTGTCCGTAATCACTTTCTTACAATCTCTATTAAACTTGTTAAACAGTTTTCTAACGAGGTTATGAACCTATCATTTCGGTAGTTTGGTGCATATAATAACCGAAGCAGCATAATATATCATCATTCGAAGCCTATGACGTCAACATACTTAAACACATTGTGTGATAAATGTATGTTATGAGGCATGTTTGGAGTTATGTTATAAATAGAATCTCACATGCGTGCTTTATAATATTGAATTAATTAAACTCGTTGGATATTTTTTTTATGAAGCTCGGCACTGTCTCGCATCATAATATGTTAAACAACTCGTATAATAAATTAAATATTAAACAGATATTCACATAATATCCTGTGTTATATATAATAACGATGCACCTTTTATTGGATTTCCACTTACTGTCTACTTAAATAGCGGAACGTATACCAGGTCAAAAATTAACAATCAACTACTACTACTACTACCCAACTATTGGTAACAGTTAACGTATGCATTAATTACAGTATGGTAGTTATGGCTGTAAACTAGTTTAACATGGTAGTATGGCGTGTATTTTGGACGACCTTGACTCATATGTTTAAAGTTCATCTACTATGCATCGTCGATCAATTACCTAAATTTTTAACAGTAGGAATTCCAACGTTTGACTTGGATTACACCAAAAAAGACCAACTGACTCACAAATCATAGCTAAACAAAGTAACTACTTTTTAAATGGTACTAATACTGTAGACTATGCAAATCTTAAATCGAAATTGTTATGTTATTGTTCTACTGAAATCAAAATAAATGTGTATTTATTCTCTAACCATGATTCTTTGTTATTTTACCTCACATAAAACGCCCATGCAAAATCCCCATAGACAACATTGTGTAATTTCTTACTTTTTTAGCGAGGGTTATAGTACAAGGTGATAGTAAATCGCAGTCGATAGTAAACAAATTATCAAATGCGGAGCTTTGATGCGCGTTGGTGTGCCTACTAGCTGTTCCGGGGATGTCATCGGCTCAGTACGGTGAAATTGCTATTTTAACTCATCAAAAGTACCTGAACGATTTCAATAAACTACCACTCATTTTTTTAGTTACGTTATTTCCAATCAAACGATATAACTTCCATAGCAACTTTTTGAAAAAATGTCGTTTTCGGAAAAAAAAATCCGACAAACAGATTGCTTCACTGCGCATTTTCTGTTTCTCTCAAACAAGCAGTGGAGCAGTTAATCTGACGGCTTTAGTGAAGTATGTACTGAACATGATTTAAATTATTTTTGCTCGTTTTCACCTCGGGCGATAAGCATATCCATATAAGCATATCCTCAGGGCGAACATTCTTACTATCACCCTCTCATGAATGTGATATTTATATATTAACTCACTGGTCACTTGTAAACAGGAAATGTAGCATGCAAGAGCCACGTCGAACAATAGCACGTACAGAAACAAACAATAATTACAAAGATGAATACAAGGCAAGATATGACATCCCAAACATAAAACGGTTGACAATAGAGCCACCGCCTTGGATCGGTCAGTAACAGCAAATTCTGCTGGTGGTTTAAACTGGGTTCTTGTGTGCACCAAACATCAGTCATACCCTAATGTCATCCCAATACAACGGGAACGTTTAAATAACGACATCCACCCAGGTTATGTATCTAACAAACAAGGCAACATTAATTGGCAATATAAGAATAACAAATACATTATCATGTATATATACATATAAAAAACGGTTTGATTGAGACTGTTCATGAACGGTAGTGCACAAATGCTAGCTACCGTCACGCCTTCTGGCAGAATAGAATATTTAAAAGTTCAGTAGTACACAAGTTTACCTATGACTGTGAGCATAAAACATTCAATGTTGTATTATATACCGTGCCATGGCCAGCAGCGTATGGTCCCAGTTTCTAACAAAAAATTGTCCCTAAACGAGAAAACAATGGGCGAATAAAACAAAATGGAATTTTCTTGGGAGCAACGGTTATGAAGCCTGCGTATAATAAGTAACTGTCAAAAAACTAAATTAAAAAGCAGAAAAACATATCCCAATTGTGATGACACAATACTCAGAGCCTTGAAAGGCTGGAATAGTGGAACCACCAATTCGAAATAAAGTTAGAAAACAAAGTAGTTGAGAATGTACCACCGATATCTGTATATAAGTATCGGGCTGAGCGATATCCAAAGAGCGTAATGAATAACAGTTCTGATTTGAAATCTACAAAGCAAGTACTCAGCGACTTGTCAGAAGTCAGAGCAACAAGAGAACAAGCCGTGAAGTGTTCGAATATACATTATTTAAGACAAACAGCAAACGCTACAGTCCTTCGAGGATTTAGGTAGACGTCACCATAGGGTAAACAATTTCACCGTTCATCGTACAATCAAAGAGGAAATCATAGTGGCAAATGTAAATGGGTCAATTACTAAACATGCAGCGCGTTGCAAACTGATAGGTCATGACCTCTTTAAAACAAGTTTAATAAAATAGCATGAAAGTGATTATGACCAAGAATCTTTTTGAGTTTATTGCTTCCGAAGAATCCTTGTTACTATATATATATATATGTTATTATATATAGACTATTGATAGTGCCAACTGAGGATATAGCCTGGCGATGATTAACTTATTTGCACTGTCCTACCTGTTTGGGATGACAATAGGGTGACCTGGTTTAACCCCCTAGCTTCAGTTTGCCGCTGGCCATTCAAGTGCTATATTTCAATTGTCAAACCTGTTATGTTTGTGAGTGTGGTAATACTATACCGCTTTTATATCATACAGTTTATGTGATCATAGTCTACATCCCTAAATATACGATTTGAAACTGGTTTTAGAAGTAAGTTAAATGCACATGTGAACCATACGTAATAATAATTCGGCGGCTAAAGCTGTATCGTAATCGTGATAAGGTATTTATTCAATTTGATCAGCTTACAACTTACTAATGACACGCCATAAGAGGGGAAAATATAAAACAATTGAAAAAAGGTAGATTAACGTTAATAACTTTGATTACAAAAACAATGATTAAGAAAAAAATACTGTTTGGCGTGTAACAACATGGACTCGTTTTTACTTACAGTAATTCGGACAATTGCCTTATGTTGACCTGCCAAAAAGCATATGAAGCACTTATTTGCCAATTCTGTGATATTTGCGTCAAGTTTTCTACTGTCCGAATGACCCTTGCAATCACATTCTATCTGATCAAGTTAGCTACAGTTTATAGAGATATGGTTGGTATCGCTATGGGTACGAACTGTGGGCCCTTTTCGCATATTTTTTTTGTATTGCTATGAAAGAGATTTTCCCTAGAAATTTAGGCAGGCGTTTATGAATATACATCTTGGTAGCTTAATAATGTATTTAACATTGACAACCCTTTATTTTCTAGTATCATAACTCCTGTCAATTTTAAAAAAAACTTCAAACTCAACAAAGCTAATATGTTTGATATTGTCGCTTCTCGTATCGATTTGCAACTCTCAAATAGTTGAAAATGAAGAAATAAGCGCACATTTCTATAAAAAAGAGTATGAAAGGAGATATTCGGAAATCTAAAATATACTGTTATCTCGGTGTGATTGAGACGTTCATGGACGGTAATGGTAAAAGCTTGATATCGTTCACGCCATCTAGTTCCGGGTTGAGTAGAACTAAATATCTAAAATTTGAATAGTACGAAAATGTGAGCCATCCCTAATATGTTATGCATATATATTTAATATATTTTATATTTATATTTTGATAAAACTCACCATTCGCTTCTCGATAATTCAATAAATTCTGATAAAGGTGATCCTTTGGGAGCAACAAACACAATTAAGAGAATAAAGTAGCAGACTCGGTTTTATTGAGTCTGTTCATGAGAAGTAATGAAAGAAGCAACATCTCTCACGCCCCATAGTACCGGCTTAAGCGGTATTCTACTTCCGAAATCCTGAACGTTTGCAATAATAATCCGAAATTCTACTTCCGAAATTCTCAACGTTGCAATACCAATCGATCTTACTTGTGAAAATATTGAAGATAAAAAACATTTTCTTTTGCACTGTAATCATTTACACCAACAAATAATTGTTATGATGAATGCATTGAAAGACTTTAATAACATATCTATTAATACCCTTCTCGCTGGGGATGCTCTAGTATCTAATGAAACAAACTGTAGAATTTTCAAAATAGTGCAAGATTTCATTTTAATAACAAAACGTTTTTGAAACAGGTGTCTATCATCTATCAAATATGATAAAACAAATGTACTTAATAACTTGCACAGGAGAACATAATTTGTCAATTTTTAGAAGATATCTCTGACCAGCTCGAAGAAGCCAGATCTTAGTGCTGCCTGAAACATAGAAACACACGACTCTGTCTGTCTGTCTGTCTGTCTCTCTCTCACTCTCTCTCAAACCACTTCATATCCAATGTTCTTTAACTTAACAGAACGAATTAAAAATGTATGTAGTGGGAATTATTTGGCTGTTATCCACAACAATGATGTTTAAACAATCCAATATTTAAACTCCAAAATATCACATATATTGTTTGAAATATCATGTATTCATATCATTATGTTAAGGAAACATATTTATACAAGCTTATATAGCTTCCTTCTGAATCCTTTTCACCTGTGTGTAAAATCTTCGAAAGTCTGTATAATAAGCAATGTAAATTGTAAAACATTTGTGAATAAAATATTGTTTAAAATAATCGATCTTCTCGTCTGAAAACAACAAATCGTAAATATATTGTATCAATATGTTTGAAACAAACACCTTTACATAACAAACTAGAACGAACTCGACGGCGCGCATCGCAAATAAGCGACTTTCTACACAGGTAAATTTCCTTTTATACCCTATATCCACTGTACGTGTACTTGTTTTGATTATTCTTTGATACTAAGATCAGAAATAGTAATGAGTATGTTTTTCTACATGTATGGTACGGTAAATGAATAAAATATGTTTAGGGTATTTGTGAATTTGAACTTTGACCCCTATCTCAGTGTATCATGGTGACCGTGGTGCAGATTATACTGATATTCCCAAAACATGACGAGGCCCTCCCAATGCAGCTTTTGTATGCAACATAAAAACAGAACGTTCACTACTGGTATTTTGGTTTAATATTGTTATAAAACAATGTATTAGTAACGAAGCTTTGTATTAGTACAGCTTACTTGTAAATGTGTATTTCTGTTTTCTTTTTAAACAATTAAAGTTCAACGTAATATATACTGATATATCTTAGATAATGTTCAATATAGAAATTCTAGTCAAATAAATAAATATACCTGAACGGTCATGTAGCATGGCAGCAGTAAATATGCATCATTTAACGTTGGGGAAATAGGTCCTTAAGCATCATACATTTAAATATTGTCAACTTAGATATCGTTAAGCATCATATATTTACATATTGCCAACTTCCATATCATTAAGTATCAGCTATTTACATATTGCCAAATTTGATATCGTTCAGTATCAGATGTTTACATATTGCCAACTTTGATATCGCTAAGTATCAGATATTTACGTATTGCAAACTTGGATATCATCAAATATTTAAATATTACCAACTTGCATATCGGATATCGTTAGGCATCATATATTTACATATTTCCAACTTTCATATCATGAAGTATCAGGTATTTACATATTGCCAACTTGGATATCGTTGAGTATAAGATATTGACAAGTTGCCTATTTTGATATCGTTAAGTATCAGAAATTTACATATTGCCAACTTTTATATCACTTAGTATCATATATTTACATATTGCCAACTTGGATATCTTTAAGCATCATATATTTACATATTTCCAACAGCATCAGATATTTACATATTTCCAACTTTGATATCGTTAAGTATCAGATATATACATATTTCCAACAGCATCAGATATTTACATATTTAAAACTTTGATATCGTTAAGTATCAGATATTTACATATTTCCAACTTTGATATCGGTAAGCATCAGATAGTTACATATTTCCAACAGCATCAGATAGTTACATATTGCCAACTTTGATATCCGTAAGTATCAGATATTTACATATTTCCAACTTGGATATCGGTAAGCATCAGCTATTTACATATTTCCAACAGCATCAGATAGTTACATATTGCCAACTTTGATATCGTTAAGTATCAGATATTTACATATTGCGACTTAGATATCGTTAAGTATCAGATAGTTACATATTGCCAACTTTGATATCGTTAAGTAACATATATTTACATATTGCCCACTTAGATATCGTTAAGTATCATATATTTACATATTGCCAACTTTGATATCGTTAAGTATCAGATATTTACATATTGCCAACTTTGATATCGTTAAGTATCAGATATTTACATATTTCCAACAGCATCAGATAGTTACATATTGCCAACTTTGATATCATTAAGTATCAGATAGTTACATATTGCCAACTTTGATATCGTTAAGTATCAGATAGTTACATATTGCCAACTTTGATATCGTTAAGTATCAGATAGTTACATATTGCCAACTTTGATATCGTTAAGTATCAGATATTTACATATTGCCAACTTAGATATCGTTAAGTATCAGATAGTTACATATTGCCAACTTTGATATCGTTAAGTATCAGATATTTACATATTGACATCTTTGATATCGTTAAGTATCAGATAGTTACATATTGCCAACTTAGATATCGTTAAGTATCAGATAGTTACATATTGCCAACTTTGATATCGTTAAGTATCAGCTATTTACATATTGACAACTTTGATATCGTTGAGTATAAAATATTTACATATTGATTACTTTGATATCGTTAAGTATCAGATATTTACATATTGCCAACTTTGATATCGTTAAGTATCATATATTTACATATTGCCAACTTTGATATCGTTAAGTATCAGATAGTTACATATTGCCAACTTTGATATCGTTAAGTATCAGACAGTTACATATTGCCAACTTTGATATCGTTAAGTATCAGATATTTACATATTGCCCACTTAGATATCGTTAAGTATCAGATAGTTACATATTGCCAACTTTGATATCGTTAAGTATCAGATATTTACATATTGCCAACTTTGATATCGTTAAGTATCAGATAGTTACATATTGCCAACTTTGATATCGTTAAGCATCAGATATTTACATATTTCCAACAGCATCAGATAGTTACATATTGCCAACTTTGATATCGTTAAGTATCAGATGTTTACATATTGCCAACTTTGATATCGTTAAGCATCAGATATTTACATATTTCCAACAGCATCAGATAGTTACATATTGCCAACTTTGATATCGTTAAGTATCAGATAGTTACATATTGCCAACTTTGATATCATTAAGTATCAGATATTTACATATTGCCAACTTTGATATCGTTAAGTATCAGATATTTACATATTGCCAACTTTGATATCGTTAAGTATCAGCTGTTTACATATTGCCAACTTTGATATCGTTAAGCATCAGATATTTACATATTTCCAACAGCATCAGATAGTTACATATTGCCAACTTTGATATCGTTAAGTATCAGATGTTTACATATTGCCAACTTTGATATCGTTAAGCATCAGATATTTACATATTTCCAACAGCATCAGATAGTTACATATTGCCAACTTTGATATCGTTAAGTATCAGATAGTTACATATTGCCAACTTTGATATCATTAAGTATCAGATATTTACATATTGCCAACTTTGATATCGTTAAGTATCAGATAGTTACATATTGCCAACTTTGATATCGTTAAGTATCAGATAGTGACATATTGCCAACTTTGATATCGTTAAGTATCATATATTTACATATTGCCTACTTCGATATCGTTAAGTATCAGATATTTACATATTGCCTACTTCGATATCGTTAAGTATCAGATAGTTACATATTGCCAACTTTGATATCGTTAAGTATCAGATAGTTACATATTGCCAACTTTGATATCGATAAGCATCAGATATTTACATATTTCCAACAGCATCAGATAGTTACATATTGCCAACTTTGATATCGTTAAGTATCAGATATTTACATATTGCCAACTTTGATATCGTTAAGTATCAGATAGTTACATATTGCCAACTTTGATATCGTTAAGTATCATATAGTTACATATTGCCAACTTAGATATCTTTAAGTATCAGATAGTTACATATTGCCAACTTTGATATCGTTAAGTATCAGATATTTACATATTTCCAACAGCATCAGATAGTTACATACTGCCAACTTTGATATCGTTAAGTATCAGATAGTTACATATTGCAAAATTGATATCGTTAAGTATCATATAGTTACATATTTCCAACAGTATCAGATAGTTACATATTTCCAACTTTGATATCGTTAAGTATCAGATATATGCATATTTCCAACAGCATCAGATATTTACATATTTCCAAATTTGATATCGTTAAGTATCAGATATTTACATATTGCCAACTTTGATATCGGTAAGCATCATATATTTACATATTTCCAACAGCATCAGATAGTTACATATTGCCAACTTTGATATCGGTAAGTATCAGATATTTACATATTTCCAACTTTGATATCGGTAAGCATCAGATATTTACATATTTCCAACAGCATCAGATAGTTACATATTGCCAACTTTGATATCGTTAAGTATCAGATATTTACATATTGCGACTTAGCTATCGTTAAGTATCAGATAGTTACATATTGCCAACTTTGATATCGTTAAGTATCAGATATTTACATATTTCCAACAGCATCACATAGTTACATATTGCCAACTTTGACATCATTAAGTATCAGATAGGTACATATTGCCAACTTTGATATCGTTAAGTATCATATAGTTACATATTGTCAACTTTGATATCGTTAAGTATCATATAGTTACATATTGCCAACTTTGATATCGTTAAGTATCAGATATTTACATATTGCCAACTTAGATATCGTTAAGTATCAGATAGTTACATATTGCCAACTTTGATATCGTTAAGTATCAGATATTTACATATTGACATCTTTGATATCATTAAGTATCAGATAGTTACATATTGCCAACTTTGATATCGTTAAGTATCAGATATTTACATATTGCCAACTTTGATATCGTTAAGTATCAGATAGTTACATATTGCCAACTTTGATATCGTTAAGCATCATATATTTACATATTTCCAACAGCATCAGAAAGTTACATATTGCCAACTTAGATATCGTTAAGTATCAGATGTTTACATATTGCCAACTTTGATATCGTTAAGCATCAGATATTTACATATTTCCAACAGCATCAGATAGTTACATATTGCCAACTTTGATATCGTTCAGTATCAGGTGTTTACATATTGACAACTTTGATATCGTTAAGCATCAGATATTTACATATTTCCAACAGCATCAGATAGTTACATATTGCCAACTTTGATATCGTTAAGTATCAGAAATTTACATATAGCCAACTTAGATATCGTTAAGTATCAGATAGTTACATATTGCTAACTTTGATATCGTTAAGTATCAGATATTTACATATTGCCAACTTTGATATCGTTAAGTATCAGATAGTTACATATTGCCAACTTTGATATCGTTAAGTTTCAGATTGTTACATATTGCCAACTTTGATATCGTTAAGTATTATATATTTACATATTGCCTACTTCGATATCGATAAGCATCAGATATATGCATATTTCCAACAGCATCAGATAGTTACATATTGCCAACTTTGATATCGTTAAGCATCAGATATTTACATATTTCCAACAGCATCAGAAAGTTACATATTGCCAACTTTGATATCGTTAAGTATCAGCTGTTTACATATTGCCAACTTTGATATCGTTAAGCATCAGATATTTACATATTTCCAACAGCATCAGATAGTTACATATTGCCAACTTTGATATCGTTAAGTATCAGATGTTTACATATTGCCAACTTTGATATCGTTAAGCATCAGATATTTACATATTTCCAACAGCATCAGATAGTTACATATTGCCAACTTTGATATCGGTAAGTATCAGATATTTACATATTTCCAACTTTGATATCGGTAAGCATCAGATATTTACATATTTCCAACGGCATCAGATAGTTACATATTGCCAACTTTGATATCGTTAAGTATCAGATATTTACATATTGCGACTTAGCTATCGTTAAGTATCAGATAGTTACATATTGCCAACTTAGATATCGTTAAGTATCAGATATTTACATATTGCCAACTTTGATATCGTTAAGTATCAGATATTTACATATTTCCAACAGCATCACATAGTTGCATATTGCCAACTTTGACATCATTAAGTATCAGATAGTTACATATTGCCAACTTTGATATCGTTAAGTATCAGATAGTTACATATTGCCAACTTTGATATCGTTAAGTATCATATAGTTACATATTGCCAACTTTGATATCGTTAAGTATCAGATATTTACATATTGCCAACTTAGATATCGTTAAGTATCAGATAGTTACATATTGCCAACTTTGATATCGTTAAGTATCAGATATTTACATATTGACATCTTTGTTATCATTAAGTATCAGATAGTTACATATTGCCAACTTAGATATCGTTAAGTATCAGATAGTTACATATTGCCAACTTTGATATCGTTAAGTATCAGATATTTACATATTGCCAACTTTGATATCGTTAAGTATCAGATAGTTACATATTGCCAACTTAGATATCGTTATGTATCAGATATTTAAATATTGCCAACTTCGATATCGTTAAGTATCAGATATTTACATATTGCCAACTTTGATATCGTTAAGTATCATATATTTACATATTGCCAACTTTGATATCGTTAAGTATCAGATAGTTACATATTGCCAACTTAGATATCGTTAAGTATCAGATAGTTACATATTTCCAACTTTGATATCGTTAAGTATCAGATATTTACATATTGCCAACTTTGATATCGTTAAGTATCAGATAGTTACATATTGCCAACTTTGATATCGTTAAGTATCAGACATTTACATATTGACAACTTTGATATCGTTAAGTATCATATATTTACATATTGCCAACTTTGATATCGTTAAGTATCAGATAGTTACATATTGCCAACTTTGATATCGTTAAGTATCAGATAGTTACATATTGCCAACTTTGATATCGTTAAGTATCAGATATTTACATATTGCCAACTTAGATATCGTTAAGTATCAGATAGTTACATATTGCCAACTTTGATATCGTTAAGTATCAGATATTTACATATTGCCAACTTTGATATCGTTAAGTATCAGATAGTTACATATTGCCAACTTTGATATCGTTAAGCATCATATATTTACATATTTCCAACAGCATCAGAAAGTTACATATTGCCAACTTTGATATCGTTAAGTATCAGATGTTTACATATTGCCAACTTTGATATCGTTAAGCATCAGATATTTACATATTTCCAACAGCATCAGATAGTTACATATTGCCAACTTTGATATCGTTAAGTATCAGATGTTTACATATTGCCAACTTTGATATCGTTAAGCATCAGATATTTACATATTTCCAACAGCATCAGATAGTTACATATTGCCAACTTTGATATCTTTCAGTATCAGATGTTTACATATTGACAACTTTGATATCGTTAAGCATCAGATATTTACATATAGCCAACTTAGATATCGTTAAGTATCAGATAGTTACATATTGCTAACTTTGATATCGTTAAGTATCAGATATTTACATATTGCCAACTTTGATATCGTTAAGTATCAGATAGTTACATATTGCCAACTTTGATATCGTTAAGTTTCAGATTGTTACATATTGCCAACTTTGATATCGTTAAGTATCATATATTTACATATTGCCTACTTCGATATCGTTAAGTATCAGATATTTACATATTGCCTACTTCGATATCGTTAAGTATCAGATAGTTTCATATTTCCAACTTTGATATCGTTAAGTATCAGCTAGTTACATATTGCCAACTTTGATATCGTTAAGCATCAGATATTTACATATTTCCAACAGCATCAGATAGTTACATATTGCCAACTTTGATATCGTTAAGTATCAGATATTTACATATTGCCAACTTTGATATCGTTAAGTATCAGATAGTTACATATTGCCAACTTTGATATCGTTAAGTATCATATAGTTACATATTGCCAACTTAGATATCTTTATGTATCAAATAGTTACATATTGCCAATTTGATATCGTTAAGTATCAGATATTTACATATTTCCAACAGCATCAGATAGTTACATATTGCCAACTTTGATATCGTTAAGTATCATATAGTTACATATTTCCAACAATATCAGATAGTTACATATGGCCAACTTTGATATCGTTAAGTATCAGATATTTACATATTTCCAACAGTATCAGAAGTATCAGAAAGTTACATATTGCCAACTTTGATATCGTTAAGCATCGGATATTTACATATTTCCAACAGCATTAGATAGTTACATGTTGCCAACTTTGATATCGTTAAGTATCAGATATTTACATATTGCCAACTTTGATATCGTTAAGTATCAGATAGTTACATATTTGCCAACTTTGATATCGTTAAGTATCAGATAGTTACATATTGCCAACTTTGATAACGTTAAGTATCAGATAGTTACATATTGCCAACTTTGATATCGTTAAGCATCATATATTTACATATTGCCAACTTTGATATCGTTAAGTATCAGATAGTTACATATTGCCAACTTTGATATCGTTAAGTATCAGATAGTTACATATTGCCAACTTTGATATCGTTAAGTATCAGATAGTTACATATTGCCAACTTCGATATCGTTAAGTATCAGATATGTACATATTTCCAACTTTGATATCGTTAAGTATCAGATAGTTACATATTGCCAACTTCGATATCGTTAAGTATCAGATATTTACATATTTCCAACTTTGATATCGTTAAGTATCAGATATTTACATATTTCCAACAGCATCAGATATTTACATATTTCCAACTTTGATATCGTTATGTATAAGATATTTACATATTTTCAACTTTGATATCGGTAAGCATCATATATTTACATATTGCCAACTTTGATATCGTTAAGTATCAGATATTTACATATTTTTAACTTTGATATCGGTAAGCATCATATATTTACATATTTCCAACTTAGATATCGTTAAGTATCAGATATTTACATATTGCCAACTTTGATATCGTTAAGTATCAGATATTTACATATTTCCAACTTAGATATCGTTAAGTATCAGATAGTTACATATTGCCAACTTTGATATCGTTAAGTATCAGATAGTTACATATTGCCAACTTTGATATCGTTAAGTATCATATAGTTACATATTGCCAACTTTGATAGCGTTAAGTATCATATAGTTACATATTGCCAACTTAGATATCGTTAAGTATCAGATAGTTACATATTGCCAACTTTGATAGCGTTAAGTATCAGATATTTACATATTGACATCTTTGATATCATTAAGTATCAGATAGTTACATATTGCCAACTTTGATATTGTTAAGTATCAGATATTTACATATTGCCAACTTTGATATCGTTAAGTATCAGATAGTTACATATTGCCAACTTTGATATCGTTAAGCATCATATATTTACATATTTCCAACAGCATCAGAAAGTTACATATTGCAACTTTGATATCGTTAAGTATCAGATGTTTACATATTGCCAACTTTGATATCGTTAAGCATCAGATATTTACATATTTCAACAGCATCAGATAGTTACATATTGCCAACTTTGATATCTTTCAGTATCAGATGTTTACATATTGACAACTTTGATATCGTTAAGCATCAGATATTTACATATTTCCACAGCATCAGATAGTTACATATTGCCAACTTTGATATCGTTAAGTATCAGAAATTTACATATAGCCAACTTAGATATCGTTAAGTATCAGATAGTTACATATTGCTAACTTTGATATCGTTAAGTATCAGATATTTACATATTGCCAACTTTGATATCGTTAAGTATCAGATAGTTACATATTGCCAACTTTGATATCGTTAAGTTTCAGATTGTTACATATTGCCCAACTTTGATATCGTTAAGTATCATATATTTACATATTGCCTACTTCGATATCAATAAGCATCAGATATATGCATATTTCCAACAGCATCAGATAGTTACATATTGCCAACTTTGATATCGTTAAGCATCAGATATTTACATATTTCCAACAGCATCAGAAAGTTACATATTGCCAACTTTGATATCGGTAAGTATCAGCGTTTACATATTGCCAACTTTGATATCGTTAAGCATCAGATATTTACATATTTCCAACAGCATCAGACAGTTACATATTGCCAACTTTGATATCGTTAAGTATCAGATGTTTACATATTGCCAACTTTGAAATCGTTAAGCATCAGATATTTACATATTTCCAACAGCATCAGATAGTTACATATTGCCAACTTTGATATCGGTAAGTATCAGATATTTACATATTTCCAACTTTGATATCGTCGGTAAGCATCAGATATTTACATATTTCCAACAGCATCAGATAGTTACATATTGCCAACTTTGATATCGTTAAGTATCAGATATTTACATATTGCGACTTAGCTATCGTTAAGTATCAGATAGTTACATATTGCCAACTTAGATATCGTTAAGTATCAGATATTTACATATTGCCAACTTTGATATCGTTAAGTATCAGATATTTACATATTTCCAACAGCATCACATAGTTACATATTGCCAACTTTGACATCATTAAGTATCAGATAGTTACATATTGCCAACTTTGATATCGTTAAGTATCAGATAGTTACATATTGCCAACTTTGATATCGTTAAGTATCATATAGTTACATATTGCCAACTTTGATATCGTTAAGTATCAGATATTTACATATTGCCAACTTAGATATCGTTAAGTATCAGATAGTTACATATTGCCAACTTTGATATCGTTAAGTATCAGATATTTACATATTGACATCTTTGTTATCATTAAGTATCAGATAGTTACATATTGCCAACTTAGATATCGTTAAGTATCAGATAGTTACATATTGCCAACTTTGATATCGTTAAGTATCAGATATTTACATATTGCCAACTTTGATATCGTTAAGTATCAGATAGTTACATATTGCCAACTTAGATATCGTTATGTATCAGATATTTAAAAATTGCCAACTTCGATATCGTTAAGTATCAGATATTTACATATTGCCAACTTTGATATCGTTAAGTATCATATATTTACATATTGCCAACTTTGATATCGTTAAGTATCAGATAGTTACATATTGCCAACTTAGATATCGTTAAGTATCAGATAGTTACATATTTCCAACTTTGATATCGTTAAGTATCAGATATTTACATATTGCCAACTTTGATATCGTTAAGTATCAGATAGTTACATATTGCCAACTTTGATATCGTTAAGTATCAGATATTTACGTATTGCCAACTTTGATATCGTTAAGTATCATATATTTACATATTGCCAACTTTGATATCGTTAAGTTTCAGATTGTTACATATTGCCAACTTTGATATCGTTAAGTATCATATATTTACATATTGCCAATTTGATATCGTTAAGTATCAGATATTTACATATTTCCAACAGCATCAGATAGTTACATATTGCCAACTTTGATATCGTTAAGTATCATATAGTTACATATTTCCAACAATATCAGATAGTTACATATGGCCAACTTTGATATCGTTAAGTATCAGATATTTACATATTTCCAACAGTATCAGAAGTATCAGAAAGTTACATATTGCCAACTTTGATATCGTTAAGCATCGGATATTTACATATTTCCAACAGCATTAGATAGTTACATGTTGCCAACTTTGATATCGTTAAGTATCAGATATTTACATATTGCCAACTTTGATATCGTTAAGTATCAGATAGTTACATATTTGCCAACTTTGATATCGTTAAGTATCAGATAGTTACATATTGCCAACTTTGATAACGTTAAGTATCAGATAGTTACATATTGCCAACTTTGATATCGTTAAGCATCATATATTTACATATTGCCAACTTTGATATCGTTAAGTATCAGATAGTTACATATTGCCAACTTTGATATCGTTAAGTATCAGATAGTTACATATTGCCAACTTTGATATCGTTAAGTATCAGATAGTTACATATTGCCAACTTCGATATCGTTAAGTATCAGATATGTACATATTTCCAACTTTGATATCGTTAAGTATCAGATAGTTACATATTGCCAACTTCGATATCGTTAAGTATCAGATATTTACATATTTCCAACTTTGATATCGTTAAGTATCAGATATTTACATATTTCCAACAGCATCAGATATTTACATATTTCCAACTTTGATATCGTTATGTATAAGATATTTACATATTTTCAACTTTGATATCGGTAAGCATCATATATTTACATATTGCCAACTTTGATATCGTTAAGTATCAGATATTTACATATTTTTAACTTTGATATCGGTAAGCATCATATATTTACATATTTCCAACTTAGATATCGTTAAGTATCAGATATTTACATATTGCCAACTTTGATATCGTTAAGTATCAGATATTTACATATTTCCAACTTAGATATCGTTAAGTATCAGATAGTTACATATTGCCAACTTTGATATCGTTAAGTATCAGATAGTTACATATTGCCAACTTTGATATCGTTAAGTATCATATAGTTACATATTGCCAACTTTGATAGCGTTAAGTATCATATAGTTACATATTGCCAACTTAGATATCGTTAAGTATCAGATAGTTACATATTGCCAACTTTGATAGCGTTAAGTATCAGATATTTACATATTGACATCTTTGATATCATTAAGTATCAGATAGTTACATATTGCCAACTTTGATATTGTTAAGTATCAGATATTTACATATTGCCAACTTTGATATCGTTAAGTATCAGATAGTTACATATTGCCAACTTTGATATCGTTAAGCATCATATATTTACATATTTCCAACAGCATCAGAAAGTTACATATTGCCAACTTTGATATCGTTAAGTATCAGATGTTTACATATTGCCAACTTTGATATCGTTAAGCATCAGATATTTACATATTTCCAACAGCATCAGATAGTTACATATTGCCAACTTTGATATCTTTCAGTATCAGATGTTTACATATTGACAACTTTGATATCGTTAAGCATCAGATATTTACATATTTCCAACAGCATCAGATAGTTACATATTGCCAACTTTGATATCGTTAAGTATCAGAAATTTACATATAGCCAACTTAGATATCGTTAAGTATCAGATAGTTACATATTGCTAACTTTGATATCGTTAAGTATCAGATATTTACATATTGCCAACTTTGATATCGTTAAGTATCAGATAGTTACATATTGCCAACTTTGATATCGTTAAGTTTCAGATTGTTACATATTGCCAACTTTGATATCGTTAAGTATCATATATTTACATATTGCCTACTTCGATATCAATAAGCATCAGATATATGCATATTTCCAACAGCATCAGATAGTTACATATTGCCAACTTTGATATCGTTAAGCATCAGATATTTACATATTTCCAACAGCATCAGAAAGTTACATATTGCCAACTTTGATATCGGTAAGTATCAGCTGTTTACATATTGCCAACTTTGATATCGTTAAGCATCAGATATTTACATATTTCCAACAGCATCAGACAGTTACATATTGCCAACTTTGATATCGTTAAGTATCAGATGTTTACATATTGCCAACTTTGAAATCGTTAAGCATCAGATATTTACATATTTCCAACAGCATCAGATAGTTACATATTGCCAACTTTGATATCGGTAAGTATCAGATATTTACATATTTCCAACTTTGATATCGGTAAGCATCAGATATTTACATATTTCCAACAGCATCAGATAGTTACATATTGCCAACTTTGATATCGTTAAGTATCAGATATTTACATATTGCGACTTAGCTATCGTTAAGTATCAGATAGTTACATATTGCCAACTTAGATATCGTTAAGTATCAGATATTTACATATTGCCAACTTTGATATCGTTAAGTATCAGATATTTACATATTTCCAACAGCATCACATAGTTACATATTGCCAACTTTGACATCATTAAGTATCAGATAGTTACATATTGCCAACTTTGATATCGTTAAGTATCAGATAGTTACATATTGCCAACTTTGATATCGTTAAGTATCATATAGTTACATATTGCCAACTTTGATATCGTTAAGTATCAGATATTTACATATTGCCAACTTAGATATCGTTAAGTATCAGATAGTTACATATTGCCAACTTTGATATCGTTAAGTATCAGATATTTACATATTGACATCTTTGTTATCATTAAGTATCAGATAGTTACATATTGCCAACTTAGATATCGTTAAGTATCAGATAGTTACATATTGCCAACTTTGATATCGTTAAGTATCAGATATTTACATATTGCCAACTTTGATATCGTTAAGTATCAGATAGTTACATATTGCCAACTTAGATATCGTTATGTATCAGATATTTAAAAATTGCCAACTTCGATATCGTTAAGTATCAGATATTTACATATTGCCAACTTTGATATCGTTAAGTATCATATATTTACATATTGCCAACTTTGATATCGTTAAGTATCAGATAGTTACATATTGCCAACTTAGATATCGTTAAGTATCAGATAGTTACATATTTCCAACTTTGATATCGTTAAGTATCAGATATTTACATATTGCCAACTTTGATATCGTTAAGTATCAGATAGTTACATATTGCCAACTTTGATATCGTTAAGTATCAGATATTTACGTATTGCCAACTTTGATATCGTTAAGTATCATATATTTACATATTGCCAACTTTGATATCGTTAAGTTTCAGATTGTTACATATTGCCAACTTTGATATCGTTAAGTATCATATATTTACATATTGCCTACTTCGATATCGTTAAGTATCAGATATTTACATATTGCCTACTTCGATATCGTTAAGTATCAGATAGTTACATATTTCCAACTTTGATATCGTTAAGTATCAGCTAGTTACATATTGCCAACTTTGATATCGTTAAGCATCAGATATTTACATATTTCCAACAGCATCAGATAGTTACATATTGCCAACTTTGATATCGTTAAGTATCAGATATTTACATATTGCCAACTTTGATATCGTTAAGTATCAGATAGTTACATATTGCCAACTTTGATATCGTTAAGTATCATATAGTTACATATTGCCAACTTAGATATCTTTATGTATCAAATAGTTACATATTGCCAATTTGATATCGTTAAGTATCAGATATTTACATATTTCCAACAGCATCAGATAGTTACATATTGCCAACTTTGATATCGTTAAGTATCATATAGTTACATATTTCCAACAGTATCAGATAGTTACATATGGCCAACTTTGATATCGTTAAGTATCAGATATTTACATATTTCCAACAGTATCAGAAGTATCAGATAGTTACATATTGCCAACTTTGATATCGTTAAGCATCGGATATTTACATATTTCCAACAGCATCAGATAGTTACATGTTGCCAACTTTGATATCGTTAAGTATCAGATATTTACATATTGCCAACTTTGATATCGTTAAGTATCAGATAGTTACATATTTGCCAACTTTGATATCGTTAAGTATCAGATAGTTACATATTGCCAACTTTGATATCGTTAAGTATCAGATAGTTACATATTGCCAACTTTGATATCGTTAAGCATCATATATTTACATATTGCCAACTTTGATATCGTTAAGTATCAGATAGTTACATATTGCCAACTTTGATATCGTTAAGTATCAGATAGTTACATATTGCCAACTTTGATATCGTTAAGTATCAGATAGTTACATATTGGCAACTTCGATATCGTTAAGTATCAGATATGTACATATTTCCAACTTTGATATCGTTAAGTATCAGATAGTTACATATTGCCAACTTCGATTTCGTTAAGTATCAGATATTTACATATTTCCAACTTTGATATCGTTAAGTATCAGATATTTACATATTTCCAACAGCATCAGATATTTACATATTTCCAACTTTGATATCGTTATGTATCAGATATTTACATATTTTCAACTTTGATATCGGTAAGCATCATATATTTACATATTGCCAACTTTGATATCGTTAAGTATCAGATAGTTACATATTGCCAACTTTGATATCGTTAAGTATCAGATATTTACATATTGCCAACTTAGATATCGTTAAGTATCAGATAGTTACATATTGCCAACTTTGATATCGTTAAGTATCAGATATTTACATATTGCCAACTTTGATATCGTTAAGTATCAGATAGTTACATATTGCCAACTTTGATATCGTAAAGCATCATATATTTACATATTTCCAACAGCATCAGAAAGTTACATATTGCCAACTTTGATATCGTTAAGTATCAGATGTTTACATATTGCCAACTTTGATATCGTTAAGCATCAGATATTTACATATTTCCAACAGCATCAGATAGTTACATATTGCCAACTTTGATATCGTTAAGTATCAGATGTTTACATATTGCCAACTTTGATATCGTTAAGCATCAGATATTTACATATTTCCAACAGCATCAGATAGTTACATATTGCCAACTTTGATATCGTTAAGTATCAGAAATTTACATATAGCCAACTTAGATATCGTTAAGTATCAGATAGTTACATATTGCTAACTTTGATATCGTTAAGTATCAGATATTTACATATTGCCAACTTTGATATCGTTAAGTATCAGATAGTTACATATTGCCAACTTTGATATCGTTAAGTTTCAGATTGTTACATATTGCCAACTTTGATATCGTTACGTATCATATATTTACATATTGCCTACTTCGATATCGTTAAGTATCAGATATTTACATATTGCCTACTTCGATATCGTTAAGTATCAGATAGTTACATATTTCCAACTTTGATATCGTTAAGTATCAGCTAGTTACATATTGCCAACTTTGATATCGTTAAGCATCAGATATTTACATATTTCCAACAGCATCAGATAGTTACATATTGCCAACTTTGATATCGTTAAGTATCAGATATTTACATATTGCCAACTTTGATATCGTTAAGTATCAGATAGTTACATATTGCCAACTTTGATATCGTTAAGTATCATATAGTTACATATTGCCAACTTAGATATCTTTATGTATCAAATAGTTACATATTGCCAATTTGATATCGTTAAGTATCAGATATTTACATATTTCCAACAGCATCAGATAGTTACATATTGCCAACTTTGATATCGTTAAGTATCATATAGTTACATATTTCCAACAGTATCAGATAGTTACATATGGCCAACTTTGATATCGTTAAGTATCAGATATTTACATATTTCCAACAGTATCAGAAGTATCAGATAGTTACATATTGCCAACTTTGATATCGTTAAGCATCGGATATTTACATATTTCCAACAGCATCAGATAGTTACATGTTGCCAACTTTGATATCGTTAAGTATCAGATATTTACATATTGCCAACTTTGATATCGTTAAGTATCAGATAGTTACATATTTGCCAACTTTGATATCGTTAAGTATCAGATAGTTACATATTGCCAACTTTGATATCGTTAAGTATCAGATAGTTACATATTGCCAACTTTGATATCGTTAAGCATCATATATTTACATATTGCCAACTTTGATATCGTTAAGTATCAGATAGTTACATATTGCCAACTTTGATATCGTTAAGTATCAGATAGTTACATATTGCCAACTTTGATATCGTTAAGTATCAGATAGTTACATATTGCCAACTTTGATATCGTTAAGTATCATATAGTTACATATTTCCAACAGTATCAGATAGTTACATATGGCCAACTTTGATATCGTTAAGTATCAGATATTTACATATTTCCAACACTATCAGAAGTATCAGATAGTTACATATTGCCAACTTTGATATCGTTAAGCATCGGATATTTACATATTTCCAACAGCATCAGATAGTTACATGTTGCCAACTTTGATATCGTTAAGTATCAGATATTTACATATTGCCAACTTTGATATCGTTAAGTATCAGATAGTTACATATTTGCCAACTTTGATATCGTTAAGTATCAGATAGTTACATATTGCCAACTTTGATATCGTTAAGTATCAGATAGTTACATATTGCCAACTTTGATATCGTTAAGCATCATATATTTACATATTGCCAACTTTGATATCGTTAAGTATCAGATAGTTACATATTGCCAACTTTGATATCGTTAAGTATCAGATAGTTACATATTGCCAACTTTGATATCGTTAAGTATCAGATAGTTACATATTGCCAACTTCGATATCGTTAAGTATCAGATATGTACATATTTCCAACTTTGATATCGTTAAGTATCAGATAGTTACATATTGCCAACTTCGATATCGTTAAGTATCAGATATTTACATATTTCCAACTTTGATATCGTTAAGTATCAGATATTTACATATTTCCAACAGCATCAGATATTTACATATTTCCAACTTTGATATCGTTATGTATCAGATATTTACATATTTTCAACTTTGATATCGGTAAGCATCATATATTTACATATTGCCAACTTTGATATCGTTAAGTATCAGATATTTACATATTTTTAACTTTGATATCGGTAAGCATCATATATTTACATATTTCCAACTTAGATATCGTTAAGTATCAGATATTTACATATTGCCAACTTTGATATCGTTAAGTATCAGATATTTACATATTTCCAACTTAGATATCGTTAAGTATCAGATATTTACATATTGCCAACTTTGATATCGTTAAGTATCAGATATTTACATATTTCCAACTTAGATATCGTTAAGTATCAGATATTTACATATTGCCAACTTCGATATCGTTAAGTATCAGATATTTACATATTTCCAACTTAGATATCGTTAAGTATCATATATTTACATATTGCCAACTTAGATATCGTTAAGTATCAGATATTTAGATATTGCCAACTTTGATATCGTTAAGTATCAGATATTTACATATTACCGACTTTGATATCGTTAAGTATCAGATATTTACATATTGCCAACTTAGATATCGTTAAGTATCAGATATTTACATATTGCCAACTTTGATATCGTTAAGTATCAGATATTTACATATTGCCAACTTTGATATCGTTAAGTATCAGATATTTACATATTGCCAACTTTGATATCGTTAAGTATCAGATGTTTACATATTGCCAACTTTGATATCGTTAAGTATCAGATATTTACATATTGACAACTTTGATATCGTTAAGTATCAGATATTTACATATTGCCAATTTTGATATCGTTAAGTATCAGATATTTACATATTGCCAACTTTGATATCGTTTAGTATCAGATATTTACATATTGCCAACTTTGATATCGTTAAGTATCAGATATTTACATATTGCCAACTTAGATATTGTTAAGCATTATAATTATTTTACAATAATTATCTATCCACAATTGATGTTGTAACAAGTCGCAAAAAATATACAGCTGTTCAATCCAATATATGTAACAATGTCAAACATGGCCATCTAAATGTATAGATATATACTCCTCAAAATAATTTACGGACCATGTTTAGATTTCGGTCATTTTCTTAAGTTTTGTAATTAAACAATTTACTATTGTTGTTGTTTTTGAATTTTTGAATTTAGTTTTATTCCTTTTCCATGTTTACAGTTGTTATATTACACATGTATTAACATTTTATATGACTATGAAATCAATAATAATTAAGATTAAGTAAGTATAATTACTGTATATATATGTATTTTTGGCGTTCTGTTGTAATTTTTTTTTTTACCTCGAATTGCAGCAGAACGACCCCAAAATAAACACATATATAATAAATCACCATGAAATGGTGATTTTACTTGATTTATTAAAACTTTTTTAAAATAGGGGTAGTGAAGATTGCAAGTTTAATTTTTTTTTATAAGTTATCAAAATTATAAAATGTTTCTTTAATACAAAACAAATTTGTCGATTTGTTATCAAAATTACATTCAATTAACAATTTTCTGACCTTGAATACAAAGGTGGTGGATCGTACTCATACACATTACTAAAACAATTTATTACACACTTTTTAGATTTTTTTGCAAGGTTGCCATTGCTTCCTTTCTTCCCTGCTCCACTAGTTCTTTTTTTTGAACTTCACTTATTTCAGCCTTTTTTTGTTTTGTGTCCTGTTTTAAACTATAATATTTATCTAACTCATCTAAAATCATCTTAAACTCTTGATCAGATATTTGTGCATCACTCAACGCTTTTGATATTAACTGCTTTATGCTATTTAACTTAGCCTCTGCCCAAGTTTTTATTTCATGATGTTTTTGAGCTTTTGCATTAAGCTTGCGTCTGATAAAATTAATACAAACACCTGTAGCTCCACATACTATTGCTGCTATTTCCAAAGGTAACAAAACTGGAATAACAAATCCAATCCCAGCCATAATAACACCTGCTGATATCAAGGTAGTGTCAATTCCATCTGTAATATTAATACCACGTTTATATTTTTTATAAAGTGACTGACGTATATCTCGTTCTGTTATTAACTTTTTTTCAATTTCTGAAATCTTTTGTAATCTATAATTTTGTCCGTCTTCCACTGAATTTTCCACTGGCAAATCAGGATATAAACTTGGTGCTGTTGGTTGCTTCGGCATTTTTTTATTAATAAATAAAAAATTAAATTAATTCAATTACTAATGATGCCACCGTATTTACAGCGGTAGCGTTAGCAACCTTGCATATAAAGTTAACAACAGAACCAGCGCCAATCTCTAAAGGTTTATCAAAGTTATCATGATTGCGTGGGATGATGTGAAGCGTTATACCATAATTTGGTTGTTCAACACCTTTGACAGAAACTATTACAGTTACGTCACCAACTAATCGGTCACTTGCTAAACCTATTCCCATAATCCGTCCACGGCGTGTCATTACATGCCCCACATTTGATTCTGCCCCACCATTACCAAATGAGAGTATTCTATTCATTGCAAGTGGACCCTTAGCCTCCGCAAATATTGTTATAATCCCATATTTAAGATTATCAACTCTATTTTTTAAATGATTAAACTGGTTAACAAAAGGCACAATTTGTCTATATAAATTTTGAACATCATTTATCAAAGCCTCTAAGTCTTCTGTTTTTTTAGGGCTTGTTGGTGGTCCAAATATACTCATTTTTTTTTTATAAAAATATATTTTTTAAATAATTTCTAAAACACAACTCATAGGCAAACCGTGATTATCTATTTTGTTGCCATGCTCATCTCTGACTTCTATTTTCAATTCAGTAATTGCATCATTTGTAAGACAATGATATTGAGGATAAAAACGTGTATATACAATATCTCCAAACTGCTTATTTACCACAGGTATAACCCCTATAATAGTGCTTGGTGCACCATTGAAATAATTACTACTCGTATTAATTTGTTTCAGATGAACATATAGCTGTTTATAAGGAGCTAAATCAATTGGGTGAATTCCAGTACGAATACCTTTTGACCATTTTCTATCATCAAATCCCAGCATTTGTGAAAGACTGCTTGATAATCGTGTTTCTATTGGCGTATCTAAAATGGCTGTAGCACTTTGCGCATAAATGGCTAGGATAATATCTTTATTTAGCAATTTAAACTTTTCTACCAACTCTTGAAAGTTATAGAGTCCACCTGGTATATGATACGTTTTATCTGGGTTTTTTGTTTTTATAACTTCATGATTAATATTAAACCAACCAATAGTGTATGTAAAACTTTTTAATCCAACGCGCTTAGTTCCATCTCTATTATCGATATACTGTTGTAAATTAATAGAGTTGTCTATGTTTGAAATTGTATGAAACATTTTTTTAATATATAAATATAAAAACATAAATAAAAATGATTTCTAAAGAATTCAAATATAACCCAGATGCTCACTATTCAAATACTTTTAGCAAGAAAGTGATAGATATAATAAATCAAAACATAGTTATTACATCAGACGGTAAAGGCTTTAAAGCATCATTTTCAAATGTCTTTGAAAAATACAAACTCCCATACGTCAAATCAGATGCTATAGTCCAACGCTGGGAAACAGATTGGATGTTATTTTGGCAGAATCAGTTAAACTTTGCTATTTGGTGTGCGACAACTGGATGTGGCATTGATTTCAATAACCATTTAAAAGCTGATACTTTGGTTGGTTCATTATTTCGATTCCATGTCTACTACCAAGTTAGGAGAATATTATTTGAGATGAGTGTAGCAATGCCGCAAGACTCAAATTGGAATGCTTTTAATAACACATATAACCGAAACGCATACGAGAGAATATGCAAGGAGTTTAACGTTGATTTATATTCAGACTGGAGACAGAAACAAAGCTATAATAATGGTCTAGGAACAATTTATAATTACTGGACAAATATTGGTTATCATCCTTTGATAAATACTGTGTACGACAACAAAACGATGAGTTTTACAGTCTATGAGAGTGATATAACATATCACATTGATTACATTGCACAAGGATCTGAAGCTGACAACAGCTGGTCTACTTTTATACTAGATAGTTCATTTGGATTTACAAGAGCAGGAGTAGAACGCATCAATGATAGCATAAGAACATACTGCTGGGCAATTCTTGGCTCACAATCACAAACAAGAACAGATATACTTGGAACTGGAACAGCATTTGATGCACAAAAACATTTTTTAGCAAATGTAGAGGACGCAATAAATAGCCCCATCGACTTGCCCAGTCAAATTTCAAGATATGAAAACACCTTAAAATATGCAAGAAGTAAAGTAAATTTTGTCTATGGAAGTGGATTGTACATGTCTCCGAGTGACATGGAATTAAAAATTGGAATAATACAAGACTACAATAATGAAATTGTAATAGCAACCGATGCACAAGCATTAGGATTGAATAATGATGTAAATGTAAAACCAGTGCCACCAAAAATAATTCAACCTTTTCAAGGCACCACAACAAAGAAATTTTTACCGGAACATTCTGACTTTGATAAATCATCAATACATAAAACTGTGGAACATAACCCACCAGAAATACAAAAAAATAGCGATTGAACACGAAGATAACAAAACAACTATAATTGTTGGTACTATAGTAATAGGTCTTGCTGCATTACTTATTTACGAGATTTACTGAACCACTCTTTGGCTGCCACATACAACAACCCAGAAACAAACACAAGCAGAGCCCATAGATTGTTACCAAGCCAATTAATAACATTACCTGTTGCAGATAAAAGCCATGATACTATTGCACCAATAACTCCTGGAAGTGCTGCAGCAGCTTTACCAGCTAGGTTGGCAAGAAGTTTACCAAGATTAAGTAGTTGTTTTTTTATCCAATTTTTTACACTTGATGGATCAGGCTTTGGAGTTGGAGTTGGAGCAACACTTGATGTGGGAATAATAGAATTAATTATCACCCCAAGAATCATACCAAACGCAGTCAGGATACTAACAATAGTAATACCTTGCTCCTTAAACAAGGTTTTGATCCTCTCACCAAGAGTTGTATCCTCCTTTAACATTTTGTTTATTGTCTCTTTTATCCTGCTTACTTGGTTACGAAAAGCTTCTCTGTTTTCATTAATGACATCCATTCTTGCACCTCTTTCATTTTCAAGGTCTTTGATGCGATCACTAATTCTTTTTATCTGGAATTCATCATTATCAGTCTTAGCTTGTTCTAACTTTTGTTTTTCTCTTGTTATGTCTTTATCAAGTTGTGTGAGTTTTGCTACGTTATTGGTAAGTTCTTCCTTGACAGTTGTCATCGCTTTTACTATTCCATCCATTTCACGCTTGTCTATATTTGTTTGTGTTGAAACATCAGGACGCTCAATCACATCCCAGTCATACAATGATGTCTCTATGTTATCCAGTGATGCGTTTATGCTATCTATATCACGTGATAAATCTTGTAATGGAATAGCATCCACATTATCTGGTAAATAGTTTATTGTGCTCTCCAACTCTTGCAACTTTTGTCTAAATTTGTGTGATACTTTTGTTTTACTGTCATACTCCGGCAAATTCAAAAATTGTCTTATCGCCCTTGTTCCCCCAGAGCCAATAATCCTGTAATATTCATTTGCCAAAGAACCAAGAGCAAGAAATGTAAAAGAGCCTTGCCTGGCAGTTATTCTTATTTCTTTATCACCAACAATCCAGTATAATGTTTTACCATCATCTGATACTTTAAACTGGTCATAATCCATTTTGTCCGGTGCCATTTTATATCGTTTTTCTATTTCATCATAAAAGGATTTTACAAGATTTTTCTTGTATGCTTCAAGTTCTGATTCTTTCAACTCCCCACGAAGTTCAGCAATATGGTCGCTTTGATTAAGAAGACTTCTTAGAACAGGCTCATCAGGCACCATCGGTGCATCATCATCATCAAAATCATAATATTCATCATAATCATCTGGATCGAACGCAGGATTGTCAAATCCTCCTTCAGCCATTGTTTATTTTATTTAATTTTAAAAAATATATTTAAAAAATAAAAACAATGTCGGCTTACGGAAACAAACTCAGCCCTCATAGAAAACTAAGAGAACCTCATGGTGCCAAAGGCATCCGCACAAGTGTAGTAATAACTAATAACCCCTCAACAATAGACCAAAACCAGCAACTGCTTGTAAGACTTCCCAATCTGAGTACTAATGATGTGATAGTTCCTCGTACTGCTCGTCTTGCCTTTGAAATAGAACTTAAAAGCAGAACAGACGCCAACGCTACTCTATTTCAAAATCTGGGTAGAACAATTGTAAAAAAAATGACAATAAGAATAAGTGGCAACGAAGTCATGTCAATAGATGACAGTGATATATATCATTGTTATGTAGATTTATGGAAAAGCCCTACTGAACGATTAAACACAGCTTACCAAGGTATTGGTAAATCAAACATGCTAAAACATAGAGTTAGCGCAGGAGATGCTTCCGCAGACACCGGAGATGAAGCTATAGCAGCAGCTTTTGGAAATAGATTTTGTATTCCACTGGACTTTGAAATGTTAGAAAGTCATATGCCATTTTATCAAGCGGGGCTTGGTGATAGGTTAGAATATGAATTAACGTTTAACGATTATAACAAAGTTATCAAAAGCAGTGATGCTGATGCATCTTATGTAATAAAAAATATCTGCTTGGAATTTGATACGGTTAGTGATGTTGAATTATCCAGACAAATAAGACAGCAAATCAATGGTAAGATGTCATTTATGTATGATCGTATCTTGCGACATAGAAAAATAATAGCAAACAAATCTGATACTCTTTGGAACATCAACATTAATGTACCAGCACGGAGCATGAAAGGTATTTTAATGTTGTTTGAAGACCCAGAAAGAACAAGCGCAGAAACCTATTACAACCCAAAGATTGAAAAGGTTGAAATGACAATAGAGGGAGTACCAAATCAGTTGTATAGTCAGGGCATGAAGGCATATCAACATTGGGATGAAATCAACAAATATTTTGCTTTAACATCAAAAAGAAACAAAGAGACAGAAATAGCAGCGAGGGACTTAAACTTTACCAGTGTTTCTCTTGAGACTTATTTGACAAAATCATATGCTTTGTGGCTTGACCTTAGAACATGTGATGACAATTTATTACACGGCAGTGGAAGAAGAATAGAAAACGGCAGTGAAGGCATAACGATTATAATAAATAAAAAAGCAGATGCAGATCAAACTTTAAATATTTATATATATATAATACAAGATGCGCAAATCATGATGGAAGATTCAAAGAAGCAGGATACTAGTTTGCAACAAAAATATCCTAAATATTCACACAGTGCCATTATTTGTGTTCAGACAGGCTGTGGTAAAACAGAGTTTGTTCTTGACATACTTGAACAAGAGTATGTTGGAGTTTTTAAACATATAATTATATTGTGTCCAACCATAGAGTGGAACGAGGCTTATAAAAATAGATCCTGGATAGGAGATGTGAAAAACCCTAAAGATAAAAAAATAATAATTGTCAATCCCGTGAGCAACGGTAAAGAAATGTTACAAGAACTGTTGCGTTTCTTTTTCAAACAATATGCTGGCCAGCCCACATTATACATTATTGACGATTGCTCAGCCACAAAAGAATTAACAAAGAAAAAAGATATGTTATCAGAGTTGGCATTCTCTGGTCGTCACGCTAAACAATCAGTGTGGGTCATTTCACAGAGATATAATTCTGTATTGAAAGATTTGAGAGAGCAAGCAAAATGGTTGTGTATATTTTACACCAAGGACAGAGATAGTTATGAAAATTGTTTGAGAGAAAATGATGTTATTCCAACGCTGGAAGAGAGAACCAGAATAAGAAAAGCTTTAGCTAAGACTAAATATTCGAAGTTAATTTTGAGGACTGACCAACCAACTGGTTATTGGGTTGAATATTTTTTTCAAAAATAAAAACTAGAGTGTCCCATATAACCCATACACTCAATGCACTAGCCAATATTGGTACAACAGCACTACTCATGTTTTGTGGGTCTTGTAAAACATACTCTCTCGGCTCACATATAAAATATTCTACGTCATCCTTTGTCACAGAAATTACAGGCGTTTCCTGTGCACCTTTTTCGTACGTTTGTAAAAACTTACTTTCTGAAACACATATACAACATTTTACGTCATCTCTTGTCATAACATCCAGTGCTATTTTATTTTTGTTATAATCACTATTCTCACCGTCTGTTATTTTCAAATCCATTTTTTCTTATATAATATTTTTTTTATTATTACAAAATATATTTTTTTTACAACTGTTGCTAATAGTAATACTAACAGCAAAGTAGCAATGTTAATAGCAATACTGACCATGCATATAGTATTGCTAATAGCATTGCTCATAGCAAAGTAGCAATGTTAATAGCAATGCTTGCAGCAAATTAATAATGTTAATAGAAAAAATAGCAATGTTAATAACAATGCTATTAACAATACTAACAATTACTAGTTGCATGAATATCGCTGCTAGTTGTTTTGTATTTTATATTTATTTCAAGATAAAAAATAAGATTAATAATATAAAAATGAATGCGGAAGAACTATTACAAAATATATCGGAACAGACGGAACCAGATGAATCAAAGCAACAAGAAACAAAAAAAGAAAGAGTATCAGCCATAGTGGCTGGCGGTGGTAGTCGTCAATATTTGGGTAAGGACATACAACTCACAAACATAGATGGCATGCCACCAGATGAAATTAACAAACTTTACTGCAGATATGAAGCAAGGCTTGGGGCAAGCATGACTAAAACTTTAGGCAATTCTTTTATTAACTTGTATGTAATGGGAGTATCAAAATATTTTAATGTAACCAATCAACCAAAGCTGATAGAAGATTTGGAGGAAGACCCATTTATTAATCATGCTTTGACAAGCGCTTGTTGTGAGTTGTATTACAGGTATGGAATGTGCTTAGCACCATTTACAGCAATACTGACAACTGTTAGACATATTGATTTTAATAAAAATAAAATTATAGATAATATAAATGGAGAACCAAGAGAGTGAAGTTATACCTGTTGTTACACAACCTATTGAACAACAAAAAGTAAAAAATCCAAAAAGAATAGAAGCTGGAAAAAAAAGAGCAGCGGCAAAAAAGGCCAAGCGTTTGCTTCAAGATGTTACAAATCAAAATGCTGCAAAGCAAGATGCTGCAAATCAAATAACAAAAATAACAATAGGTGAAGAAGAACCAGAAAAAATCAAAATAAACGTATACAAAAATTATATTCCACCGTGTCTGGTTTTATTAGGCATTGCTGGGTTGGGTTTGCATATTTATAACAAGAAATCTGCTACGCAGCCTGTAGCTGTGCAACCTGTTCATGTTGCACCAAAAGACCCGTTTGATTTTTAATAATTTATTTTAAAAAAATAATCATATAAAAAAAATGGCAGCAAGTATTGACGGAAAACAAATTGTAAATATGATGTATCACGCTGGAGTGGAAACACTTCTAACTGTTGGATATTCTGAAATTGGCAGAAAAATACTAAAAAGACCAGCACCTAAAGTGGATTTTAATATGACAGATTTTGGGATGCTGTCTGTGGATATAATGTTAGCAATGGCTACAAAGGATATGTTGATTAAGCAAGGTATTATTCCTGCGGATATTATGAAATAATTTTAAAAAATATATAAAATGGCAAGTGCAGTAGCAATGATGATCGGTGGAGCATTAACAAATGCATTAGCGTTTAGTGGTTCAAATTATTTCTTTTCAAAAATGGGAAGTCATTCAGACGAGGAAAGACAAAGACATGACAAAGCCGTAGAACAATTAAACGCAGCACAAGTGGAGTGGAATAAAAAAAGAACAGAGAGATTAGCTTTTATTAATGAGCAACTGCAAAAAGAGCATCATGCAAAGCAGACTTTTGATGATGTAAACCAAGCTATGAAACAGTATTATTACATAACTGGCAAACATTTGCTTTTGGAACCGGAGCCCAAGTTGAGTGATTTTTATACACCATCTCCGGATCAACAGAATAGAGAAATTACGTTTATTGTGGTGGGCATGGCTGCAACTGGATTTGTGGCGTATAAATTGAGTTCATAAAAAAAATAGTTTAAAACTATAATTACTTTGGATTTTTTTGGATTTGAAATGACTAAGTTTACTTTAAAAAAACTAAGTCATATGCATGATACCTATTTTGTTTGTTGTTTTTACATGGTTTCAATCCAAGTGGTCGAATATAATATGGTGGTTTAGCACTCTTCTCTAATTTATTTTTGAGATGATCAGGCGCCCATACTTCACCGTTGTCTGATAATGTCAATACCATGGATGGACCATATTCAGTATCTACTATTTTCGTATCTGTAATTTTGTATATTTTATTTAGTTCCAAGTCTGTCCATTTCTTTGTGCTATTTTGATATTGCTCTTCGAGCAGTTCATCAAATTGTGCAGTTGTGATTTCCATTTTTTCTTTATAGTTATATAAAGTTTATTCTTTAGTAGAAAAAAATGGAAAAGATTTATTACAGCCCAAAAGGATTTTGGAGAGGTTACACAGCAGTTAAAAAATTAGCAAAAGAGGCTGGTGTTAGTGAAAAAAAGGCATTAGAATTTTTAAAGAAACAAGCTGTGTGGCAGATTTATTTACCTGCGCCGAAGAAAATAATTAGACCCAGGTTTGATGTTTCTACTAAGAATGGAGTGCATCAAGCTGATTTATTATTTTTACCGCATGATACTTTTGGGATTGGTCGTGGACGCAAGACATATAAATATGCGTTGACTGTTGTTGATATTGCAAGTAGATATAAAGAAGCGGAGCCACTGACTTCCAAGGATAGTAAAGAAGTTGCCAAAGCATTTGAAAATATATACAGTCGGCATTTACAATATCCAAAGTTATTACAAGTGGATCCAGGCAGAGAATTTATGGGTGCAGTATCGCAGTTGATGGCAAAACACAAAGTAAATATCAGACGAGGCAGAACAGAAATACACAGAGACCAAGCTATAGTGGAAAGATTTAACAGAACATTAGCTGAAAGATTGTTTGGTTATCAGTATGCTAAGGAAATAGATTCGCAAAAACGTAATAGAGAATGGGTAAAGAGATTACCAGAAGTTGTTAAAGCCATACATTCGGAGACAAAAAAGCCTCCTCTTGTTGAAACAAAAATATTAAAAGATGATCCTATCTGTATAAATGCAAGTGTAAGATATTTATATCAACCCGGGGAACAAGAAGGTGGAAGACGCAGAGCAACTGATCCAATGTGGAGTGTAGATATTCACAAGATTAAAAGTTATATGGTGACGCAAGGTATAAGAGTTTATTATTTGAAAGCACCAGCGCCACAGAGAGGATTTGTCAAAGAAGAATTACTTATTGTTCCTGCTGATACCCAAATTCATAAGTTTTTATAGAAACCGTGTGCATCAGTTGTAATTCCATCTTCTCGGATGTATCTTTTTGAATAAAATGGTGACAGTGTTACTTTGTTTACTTTTATGCCATATATTTCATGCTTTATTGAGCGTATCATATTCATTTCATGGGTGTATTTTTTCTTGTTAAATAGTGCATCCTTGTAGTTTTCAAAATTTATTTGTTTTTTGACTACATAAGTTTTTACACCCTTTGCTTTTTTAATGAGTTGTTCATCCGCTCTCAAAATAGAATATAGCTTGGGTCTTAATCCAACATACTCAGCTATAGCAACACCAGCACATTCGTCTTTCATTTTACCCAATACTTTTTTGTTTGTATCATCATGCATTGGGTGATCTTGAGGATAATCACTCAAGTCATACTCATCTTTCATTTCAGCCATGTCTTTGTATGCATCATCTGTTCTGATGTCTACAAGCAAGCTGTCAGTATCTGTGTATAATAAACTACAGTTATTTTTGTACCTTTTTTTCAAAGTATTATAATACCAATCATACATATGGTACTTTGATAAATCCAATACTGCCATTCCAACATAAATTGGTTTGTTTAATGTTAATTTTGTTTTGTTTACATGTACTGCTGATAATTCATCTGAACATTTTATACGCCTGTTAAAGTTGGGTTTGGCTATTATTTTTCTTATTTTTTCATTTTCAGAGCCGTCAGTTCTTACTAATTTTATGTCAGTTCGCTTTCTTAAATTTTCCATTGTTTTTCCAAATACTGAGTTATTCATAAGCTTGTAAAAATCTTTTTCAAATTGTGATTTAGCTTTTTTCCTGAGTTCTGTGTTTAAATTTATGTATGATGCCATCCATGTTTTTTCATTAAATTATAATACTCTGTGTATTTTCTTTAGTTTCATGCCTAAAGATAAATACAGTTGCAGGTTTTTGTAATGTATCACATATTTTTCTTTGTCCTTAAGATTGGGAACTAGTTGTTCTGTATTTATCATGCCATTATTTTCTAACAGATCTGTTTGGTATTCAGACAACCATTCTTTTTTCACTGCTAATCTTTCCGGTGCAAGCGGATAGTCATTGTGAGCTTCATGAAGTTCTTTTGGATATTCCAAATCAACTTCTAGAAAATATCCTTTTCCTTCTTTTGACTCTGGCAAGGTTTCTGATTCCACCCACTTGAAGCCAGAATATGGAAGCGGTTGACTCATTGCCCAACCATAGAGGTTACAAGCATCATAATACATTAAAAAGTTGTTTTCCTTGTTAGGGTTATAATCAACTACATGTGGATTGTTTGCTTTGGCATATCGTTTTGATACCATACTAATTCCACCACGCATACCTTTTTCTATAAATAAGTGCATGTCAGTGTCTGTCAAAAGTTCCAATTCTATTTTTTAATGTTTAAGTAAAGCATCCCAAGATAATCCAGGTGCTGTATAGTAATGTAAAGCATCAAGTTTGTATGCACTCATACATGTTTTTCTAAAAGTTTGAAACACATCTGCTAACAGAGTTACATCAGTTTTTAGATATAAATCATGATAGTCACCAAGAGTTTTACAGTTAAACTCTTTCCATATTTTTTGAGCGTATTCGTAATCTTTGGAACTTATACTTTCATCTGAAAGACTACTGTAAAACTTTTCTATAGGCGGTAATTGCGTTTCCTTAAATCTTTCCATACTGTCCATATATTCGTATGGATAAACACCTTTTCGTAAAAGTAAATCTGTTTGTTCTCCAAACTGATTTTTGGTAATTTTGAAATCAGATTTGTCTGTTGCTTTAAGCAATTTTTCCAGAGACGAAGCCATAAATTGGAAACTGTCTAAAAATCTAAGTTGTCCGGCACTAAATGAAATATACTTTTCAGCGTTGTTTGGAATGCATGTTATATTACCTTTCATTTTATGTATTTGTTGCATGATGAGATGACTATCATATCCTTTGAGGTTGTGAAATATAACAGGAATAATTGTTTTATTTGGTTTTATTTTTAGTTTTAGGTTGCAGTTTTTATGTGCTGCACCTCTGTATTCTCCTGTAAAATGACAGTGATCTCTTACTTTACAGTTTTTGCCACATTTCCTACCTATTTCATTTTCGCATATCCAGCAGTGTGTTGCTTTTTCATAATCTTCCTCATTTTGTTGTGTCATAATTAAGGGTTTCGGGTGAGCAAATATTTTATTAATGTTGCTCTTCTCACATTCTAAGTGATTTAAAAACTTTTCAACAGTATCTTCACCTCTGTAAATAACAGGTTCTTCAGCTTTTCCATCATAACTGACAACTTGATATCCAAATCCACAAGCTTCGTGCACACTTGTAATTTCAGATTTCTTTCCAAATTTAATTGATTCTGGTTTGACTATACTTTCAAAATCAGCATATATTGCATAAGGCACAGACATCTGATTTTGATGATTTTTAAATTTTACAGTATTTTTACCTTCTTTTGGCATTTCTATTCTGCAAGAATTTTTGTTGATACCATCACAGTCTTCTTTGTGTTTGGTAAGTAGTTCTTTTCCAGAATAGCCGTGAAGACAACGATCGCAAAAGTAAGTTTTACCATGGTGTTTGTTTTGGTCATAGAGTAGTCTATTCAAAATTTTAATCCAGCCATAGTGATTTTTTGTTGTTAATGCTTTTGGTTCTTTGGAATAATCATCAGGGTTATAGTTGTAATCTATAATTCCTTCTTCATTATTTGGATCGTCTTTGTTTTCTGATTCAATCTCAGTGTCTTCAGATATTAAGATCAAATTAATTCGTTCAATATCTTTTGGTTGTTCTGATATTTTATATGGAAAAACAGATACCTTTTTATTTTTTCCTGTTATGGTATATCCATAAACGTTGATAGCAAGATTATTTTGTTTTTCTACTTTGGTTATTTGAGAAATTGGAGTGGGAAAGTCAATACCATCCATATTCAACTTACCCATGTGTTTGTTATAACTAGATATCCTAGTTGGATTATTTTTATTAGGCCACAAAGCAGAAACCAATGCCACTTCCAAACACTTATTGTCTTCATTATTAACATTAATTATTGCTTTTTTATCAGATACTGCTTTAGGTAGAGGAATATATGAAGAACCTTTTAATGGTTCATACTTTGCAAAATTTAAGTAAAACGTTACACAGTGATCAATCTCCAATCCAGATGCTGTGTTTGTAAATCTTTCAAGGCTCTCTTGTATATAAGCAGATGATTCATCGTAAAACTCATTTATTTGTTCAGAGGTTAAAATTGCATTTTGTTCACTGTGTAATACTGCTGTGGTGTATTTTTTGGTATCACCATCATCTTTGAATAAATTTACAGTAAGACCTAATTGAAACTTTAATCCATTCATCTTTGTCAGCTCTTTGCTTATTTGTTTTGTGATAATGGATTTCTTATCACGGAATAGTTTTTGAGGGTCTTTGTATTTCTCGGCAGATATTTCGTATGCTTTAAAATAGCCACACATTGGTTTGTCAACCAGTTTTAATTCTTCTTTAGATTTTCTATCATTAAGCTCTTTCAGTTCATTTATAACATTGTCTCGTAATTTAGCATATTTCTGCTTTTGTTCATCTTGCAATTTATCATATTTCTGCTTTTCTCGTTTACGTTGTTTCTTAGCACGTCGTCTCTTGAGTAAATTTTCTAATGTTTGAGAATTAACCTCTTTTAGAGTTTCCTTTGGAACTTCTTTAAGAGCATCTAGCCCCTTTCTAAGCTGATCATTATTAATTACTCCTTCCCGGTGTAATTGTAAAATGTAGCGAACGTCTTCGGTACTCATTTTTGTAATATATATCATATTATTTTTTTTTCTTTAAAATAAAAATTTTTTTATTATAACAAGAAAAAGAAAATGGAAAACACTAAGAAAATTGAAAACATTTGCCAATTTCTCAAAGTTGGAGATCACGAACCTTGTAAAAATAAACCAACAAAAGATTCAAACTACTGCAGTTTGCATAAATTCAGAATAAAGCAAAGTAAAGTTGTACCATGTCTAAAATGTGGAAAAGGTACAAGTGCAAAATATCAAATTTGTGTTGGTTGTGGTGCTCATATAGTTAGATTAAGACATAGATACTGGGAAGTAGTAAAGCCGTATATTGTTGAATGTAATAGGCTGAATCATATAGAAATTTGATTTTCTAGTAAAAAATCATATTTTATTATATTCGTGTTTATTCGTTGATTTGGGTGTAATTTTTATAACAAATCAACAAATTTGTTTTGTATTAAAGAAACATTTTATAATCATATTACAAAAAAAGCAATATTTTTATAATTTTGATAGCTATATAAAAAAAATTAAACTTGCAATCTTCACTACCCCTATTTTAAAAAAGTTTTAATAAATCAAGTAAAATCACCATTTCATGGTGATTTATTATATATGTGTTTATTTTGGGGTCGTTCTGCTGCAATTCGAGGTAAAAAAAAAATTACAACAGAACGCCCAAAATACATATATATACTGTTATATTGTTTGGTATTTAAATTAGTTTGATGAGTATATTTATGTAAAGCATAGACAACGAGCGGCATGAACGAATAGCACATGTTCTACTCACCTAATATTTTGATAAATGTTCCTATAATTTATCCCTAGGTGTCGGTGAATTTACAACAGTTAATGGGCAGAAGACTACTTACCACTGACTGCCTCAAAATGTGTACCGTATGCAAATACAAATACACATCGTCAATTAAAGGTGTCCTTACTTCCGTATTAATAATAACATTGCGCAATAACATCAATATCATTTTACCATACTGCGTCGTAAACTGATCCAAATTAATAAAATGAGAGCAACGACTGCGGTTGCAGGTAAAATTAAGGTTTACATTGAAATCATAAATTCAAAATATATAGTGTATTAATAGTTCGTTTATGTTTCTATATTATATTTAAACACATCGTCTTAGTGCTCGGGTTAAATTATTATACTTTCTATTAAATTCTTATTAACTTTGTGTTTTTAAATAGTGTAAATGTACATACATATTTGGTCTGATCATGCGTAATATATGCTTAACATTACGAGGTCCCGCCTTAATACTATCATCGTGATGTCAACACGATTATGGGTAATAAAGTCGTGGAACGTTTAAGTTCAAGTTTGTTTTCCTCTGTACTCTGTATCTTAGATTTAGAGACTAATGGTCAGCTATGTTTAACATTTAGATTAAAAACATGGATGGGATATGGTCAAGTGAAATGTTTAACCAAATGCATATGTGGTAAATCATATATTACATGACACTAATTCAACATTATTGATGTCGAACATAATATCAGAAGGAATACGTAATAATAAAAGATGTGCACTTTATATCGGAAAAGTTTATTACCATTTTACTCATGCGCAAGTTATGTAAAAAAAACGAACGGGACGCAGCGAGTTTTTAAAAAAATAAAAATTGTCATGTGTCCCTTTAATAAAATAGATCACAATTGCTTATACGTGTTTAATTTACATCGATAAACACGCTATTCAGCTTATACAAATCACTCTTAATTGCGCAGATGACAGCCTTTTTTAATTTGCATTGTGCTTTTCGTCCATTTTAGCACATGTTAGGCCATATGACGGTTGATGTCTTCTTTGGTTGATGCAGGCCGACCCAGTTTTCCTTGGTAAAACCAGTACCGTATTTCTCCCACCATCCATAATAATCGACACTTTCTCAATTGAGAAGTCGAGGTTCAAATCTGCAGGAAAGTGGGAGAAATCCACGTGTGCGAGTGGAAAATCGCCACACTGTCTGAAAACGCCGTTTCGATCTCATCGTTTGGCACCGAATCAAGTGCCTCGGTAACTAACAAAAACCTGTTTACTCAATTTACATTGCAACTGTAGATGTTTAAACACGGTGTTTCCTTTAGCATAGACAGTTGTTAGCTTTAGCGTCTTAAGCTTTAACATAACAGGTGTTACCTTTAACGTCAGCGTGGTTAACTTAAGCGGCGGTTGATTTCATTTTGAGTCTTTCACCCGACATCCAGGCAGATGTTATTGAAGCCTTTAATGACAGCTCTCGGTATCTGGATGATATCTGGAACATTGAAAACCCTCTCTTTTCTACTATGGTTAATAATATATACCCTACAGAACTTCAACTTAACAAAGCTAACATTTCTAATACTAACGCTTCTTTTCTCGATTTACATCTCTCCATTAAAAATGGTGAAATAATTAGCAAAATATATGACAAGAGAGATGATTTTAATTGTGATATTGTTAATTAGCCCCAATTAGATTGGGTTGTTCCCCGAGCAACTTTGTATGGGGTCTATGTGTCTCAGCTTATTCGTTTTTCTAGAGCTTGTACTCGAGTTGAGGACTTTAATATTCGTAATCTTTGTATAACTAAAAAGCTACTCCATCAGGGCTACCGTTACCATAAACTTCGTAAAACCTTTTCAAAATTGTATTATCCTAATGTTCTTCTTTCCAAATATTAAAGTAATTTAAGACATTTTCTGCGACAAGAACTATCACAACCTGACTTGGTAACTTCGTAAGATCCTTGGTCATGATCAATTTCATACTATCTTTGTTAAACTTGTTAAAAGGTTTATCAAAGGAGGTTATGACCCTATCATTTTGCAACGCACTGCATGCTTGGTGGTGGACCCATTTACAGTTCGCCACTATGCTTTCCTCTTTAATTGTGCGATGACCGAACAGGCTGTGGACCCTTGATGACGTCTACCTAAAGCCCAAAAAGACGTTTGATGTTTGTCTGCAGTCTTACCTTGTCGTGCCTTCAATGGTTTATTCTCTTGTTGTTCTGGCTTCTGCCAAGTCATTGAGTACCTTCTTTGTATCCTGCTAATAAAAGCGTTTCCATTGCTTAATGGCATTAAACCACGTAATGTTTACAGTGAAAACAGTTATACAAGTGTTTATAAACAACCCTTTGCATTAATTTACGAACATAACTTAACACAGCTATTGGTCTGTAATTTGAGGAGAAGTTTGAATCTCCTTTCATAAAAAGGGACATTATAATAGCAAATTTCCATTTATCTTATTTTCTTTTTTTCATGCGGTTTCTATGGAACTATTTTTCTCATTTTTGTAGTGAAATAATATTTTTTATATTGCTGTAAGCAAAATACTCTTGCAATACAAACTGTTTAATATTTAAAACAGACTATATGTTTTATTGGTATAGTTAACTTCTTTATAACACATATACATGTAAATGAATACTGATATGGGCTCACGAACCTTTGGAAGTAACAAAAACAACCAAAAGAATAAAGGAGCAGACTCGTGTTTTTTTAAGTCTGTTCATGAGAGATAATATATAAAGCAATACCGTTCGCGCCCCCTAGAACCGAATAAATCGGTATTATACTTCAAAGCCACATATACTCGTTGGTCCCATATGACCAGTAAAAATAACCCGACTTATTCGTAGCACGGGGAGACTTTTTACAGCCGCCACACTGCACTCGAAATAGTCCAAATTAAAATAACGTTTTGAAAACATATGCCAAAGAAATAAGGGTATGTTGGTATGTAGGTTTTGATATGTTCTATATATGGGCTAAACTTTAGGGCCATTTAATTAGTGGAAGCACAAGATGTGTTTTCTTTGTTCTAACAAGAAGGTCGGAAAGTTGTTATCGTGCTCTGTCAATAAAACAAATGAACGTATAACAATTAACAATTAATCAACAAAGGAGCACATTATTATAATGCAAACACTATATTTAGTAGACACTATTTGATGTTAGACGTCACCAATGTTGTTGTTTTAAATTATATTGAATATGTCGTGAAATACTTTTGAAAAATAAAACATTACAAAAAATAATGCTTGCACATTATCGAGTATTTCACTTATGTTATTGAGGACCACTAGTGTCTTTAAAATAAACTTCTCAATTTTTACCATTAGCTTAATGAAAACAGTTCTGCTGATCAGTAATGACATTTACCATTGAGAAAATGTAGATGACTGAACTTTTAATAAAGAAAGACCTCAAGTGTTTAGAACTTTATTCGCCGATAATATACATGTAAGAACGCTTTTATAAACATTGTTATTCACTACCTGGATAAGTAAACAGACAACTGAATAGCATAAAGGGAGAAGCAATGCCATAGCGACATTACACGCTAGATGTTGATGTTTTAATCTGCGAATTATTGTTTGCCTCCATAAATAGAAGGCTCCTAACATGTTTGTTGGCCCTTTTAAATTAGAGCACTGTGTGTTATGCAAGGCACTCTCCTTATTTCTTCTCCGTTTGTTTTTTCCTGCTAGAGATTTATTTAAAGCTGAACGCGCCTAAACGATTATATAAGTAAAGTTCTAATACTATCACAAGCATGCATAATTACTACGAACGCATTGCTCAAAACAATTATATATTGCATATTTCATTTAATTTTAAGCGTTCAGAATGAATCTAACGTGAGGGTTATATACAATTAACAATTGTCAAAAGTAAATTTCTTTTTTCTTTTTTGAAACAAGTCACAAACCCAACTCCACAAATAGTTTGTTTAAGAATCTATTTTTTCCAATAATCATTACAAAAACCTACTGTCATTCGCTATTCAGCTGGGTTATTATCTTGTCATAATTATAGAAATGACGTTGTAAACTATTGCGTCTTATATTTTACTAAACAGCACTTTATACAGTTGTCGTTCAGGTACAATTCAATAGAGTTCCGGGGCTATGAACATTTAGCCCATATACAGGATAATTGCGTAATCTATTTTGAATTGTAAATGATGACAGAATATATCGAAGCTAAACTAGATGAAGATATTATAATAACGAAAATGATGACATTTGTAAAACTGTCTAAAGACCTTGAACATTGACCCCATTCTCGTTCGATCATGCTCCCAAGCATTTTGATTCACAAGTGTTGAGTATATTGACTTATATAACTGGTAAATGAACGTCGACATATTTTTTGAAACTACTTCATTATAATATCGGTTTTCTTAATCATGTGTATTTGCAGATTTTCCAAAAACGTAAAAAAAAGTAATTTCATGGGTAGGACATGGAAAACGAAAATAGGTTAAACTTTGTTATTCGATACTCAACATTTGCGATCAATGTAACTAAGTTATATTTAAACATACCTATTGGCCAATAATATAAGGTCAAGTTTTAAGGGTCGAATACATGAGGTAGAGATAGAGATAATTTGACATAAACACATGCTCACAACTTATTACAAGCAAATATGAAGCTTTATCCTGTTTTTAACAATTTAAAAGTGTTTTTGAGGCGAAATGAAGTTTAAAAAAACATTATTTTGCGTGTTTTCTGACGCTTAAAATCGTTTAAATGTTCTGACTGCTCTTTGAACGTTCACAGGTGATCTGTCCGTTAACTGCTGAAAGTTAATGGTCTAAATATGTTTATCATTTGACATATACGCAACAGTTTAAAGTAAAAACTGTTTGCAACAAGTCAAAATTCTATAATCGAAGGAGAAGAGAAAAATTAATAGTTTAATAAATTGGCTTACTGAATTGTAAATATAATTCCAGTCCACTTGTTAGTTTAAGTCCTTATATTGCGACTGACGAGGACGTCTTTATCCTAAAGAACTTCAGCTTAATAAAGCTAATATATCTGATAATAACGCTTCTTTTCTTGATTTAGATTTCTCGATTGAAAATGGTGAAATAATTAGCAAAATCTATGACAAGAGAGATGATTTTAATTTTGACATTGTTAATTACCCCCACTTGGATGGGGATGTTCCCCGAGCAACTTCTTATGCGGTATATATGTCTCAACTTATTCGTTTTTCAAGAGCTTGTACTCGAGTTGAGGACTTTAATATTCGTAATCTTTGTATAACTAAAAAGCTACTCAATCAGGGTTACCATTACCATAAACTTCGTAAAACCTTTGCAAACATTTATTATCGTAACCCTGATCTTCTTTCCACATATAAAAGTAATCTAAGGACTCGTCTGCGACAAGGACAATCACAACCTGACTTATATGGTGATGTGAATTATAAACTTCGTAAGATTCTTGGTCATGATCACTTTCATACTATATTTGTTAAACTTGTTAAAAAGTTTATCAAAAATGGTTATGACCCTATCATTTTGCAACGTACTGCATGCTTGGTGGTGGACCATTTTACAGTTCGCCAATATGCTTTCCTCTTTAATTGTACGATGACCGGACAGGCTGTGGACCCTATGATGACGCCTTGGGACGGTGGCGTTTGATGTTTGTCTAAGATCTTTCCTGTCGTACCTTTTATGGTTTATTCTCTTGTTGCTCTGGCTTCTGCCAAGTCATTGAGTACCTTCATTGTGGCTTTCTAGGCTATTGTTTTTTTTTGTATTATATTTACACGAGCATATTTGTGTTTTACTTATATTGCCTATTGATGCTGCCTTGTTGGTTAGAGATTAGATCAATAGCGGGGATTTCTTTATTTACACTGTCCTGTTTTAATGGGATGACAGTAGGGTAAGTGTGAGGTTTGGTGCACCCTAGAACCGGTTTAAACCCCCAGTGTCCTTTGTTGCCACTGACCGTTCCAAGGCGGTAGCCCTATTGTCAACCCTTTTGTGTTTGTGATGTCTTTTGCATTTTGTATTACTTTTGCCTTCTCGTTTGTCTGTTTGCGTGTTTGTGTTTGTGTTTTGTGGTTGACTGTCGTCCTTGAATGCTGCTTTCCCTGTCCGATATTTTTATCTTTCTTTAGTAAAATGTAATGCTTGCATTCAATTGTTTCGCACGTACAACGCGATTTTATATTTCGCTATGATATAGTTGCGTCATAATATATCGCTTTTGTACAACTAATTGAAACATTAAAAGGATTAGCTATTGATGTATTAGTTATGCAACACGTGTTTACATATGTATTGAATACTTGAATGTCACTTCCTTTATTGGTATACATCTCTCTATTGAAAATGGAGAAATGATCAGTAAAATATATTACAAGAGAGATGATTTTAATTTTGATATTGTTACTTATCACCAATTAGATGGGGATGTTCCCCGGGCTACTTCTTATGGGGTCTATGTTTCTCAACTTATTCGTTTTCTATAGCTTGTAGTCGAGTTGAGGACTTTCATAATCTTAATATGTGTATAACTAAGAAGCTACTCCATCAGGGCTACCAAGTTAACTGAAACAACAATTAATTCATACTACAACCTCCACTGAGGGAGAGTTATACCTACTATTTAAATTGCGTAGATGAAATATTGTAAAATATGAATTTTCCGACTATCTTTTGAATAAATTATTATGTAAAACTATTCAATTCGTAACTAGACATATGATTTGATCTGTCTGGTTTTAAATTAACAGAGCGACGTTAATATTGCGACATACAGTAAATCCTTAAATGCATATATGTTAGTGCATTTTGAAAGCCCCATTTTGAAAAGACCTGAGTGAAAGAGATGTATAACCCTCAGAATAATGACACCGGTTAAATATCCACAAAAGCAAACACTTGTCACTTTAACGAGATTATATCATATAAATTATTTTCAGTTCCCAAAATAATGAATGTGACTAGAACATTTGGCAAATAGCTCAAGTCATATTAACTAGTTTGAAAACTTAAAGTTGAATACCAGAATAAGACCAACGTCTCTCTTGTGTTAGGCAACTGCGTGCAGACAACAGTCAGAACTCGAATTGAATCTACTGAGTTATGTGGGTGAGAAAGCTCAGTATGTACGTTGTGCATTCCATATCTCGATGCACACTTGAATGTGCTTTACTTATGGTGTCAGATGAGTTGCTGCATCGTCAAACGCACTTCATAAACGCACACATGTGCGCGAGTGCACACCCACACCACGCACACTTTTATTTATACATCAATATATTTTAAATATCAATGATGTCATGCAAACATGTTTTGCATAAGATAATGACACGTCAAACAAACAATAATTGAAATAATATTAATTTGTTTGACACATGTTTTTTAAGAAACATATTGTGGGTGGTTTTAAACGATATCCTATAGTAGTTATGTCATAAATAAAAGAAATTCATATTTACAGCATATCAGGTAAATAAACTTAATAAATAAGTCTTGATTTTGGTGGTGTTGGTACTGTTACCAGTATGTAATTTTAGCAAACATATTATTTGTTGTGTATGACACTAAAACACCGTGTGGCGCCCTCCCAGAACTATTTGGGAATGCACTGAATTAATTCACTTTACATCGTATTAATTCTGTTCAGTATCGGCCATTTGTCTTTATGTCAAATTGATTCTGATGTCATTGAATTGAGTGCTTTGGTCTTGCATTAATTCAGTTTCCTATATATAGATTTTTTCGCGTATCGTTAAATTGACTGGGTTACTTTTAAATTGGTTCACATTCTCTTGCTTTGATTCTCGTTTCCGACTGAACTGTTTAACATTGCATTAAATCGTTTCAAGTTCGATTAGATGGTTTGAAAAAACACTCCGGATTATTTCACAAAGCTTCTGATTGTTTTAAGTTTTATTAGATGGTTTGAAAAAAAGTAGTGAATCAATTAAAGTTACATTGAATTAAATATAATACCGATGAATTAATTCATCTTTGACTGGATGATTTATTAAAAACATACTTTTGGCGTAATGGCCGCCCATACATCTTCCTATAATCTATAAGTATAGGTTACTACAGACACACTTATTGTCGAAGTTGCTTAAGTGCGATTTTTTTTTTTTTTTTTTTTTTTTTTTTTTTTAAACCAAAATAAATCATTAAAAATAAATAAATATAATAGAAGTTTAAACATAAACCTATATCATTCTAGTGCACTAACTGTTGGTTTCCCACTAAATGTCTAGTTAAATAGCGGAACGTATACTATCTAGGTCGATTCATTCTTAAACAATAACAACGAACTACTACTACACAAATATCGATAAAAGTTATCGTATGCATTAAAGGGACATATGACAATCTTGAAGGTCTTTATTAAGCATTTACATTAGCCTCTCGATTTAGTAATCCAGTATGATGTTGACATTAAATCCGCTTGCATATATTTAAATACAATTTTGAGTTTTTAACTTTATTCGTTATTCTATCATATGTTTGAATATATTATTGGTGAACTGTAATCAGCAGTTAATAATATACAAAGGCAACTTGCTTTATACAATAAATACTTTTTATAATTACTATTAATGACTCAACAAATGCAGTATATATAGAAAAAACTAACATGGACGCCGCGATTTTTAAAAAAAATATCAAGATTGCCATGTGTCCCTTTAATTGCAGTAGCGCAGTAAACTAGTTTAAAATGGTGGTTTGGGGTGTACTTTTGTGACGATCTTTATTCTTTAGGCCTTTAGTAAATCCATAGTTTAACCCTTAACCCGCTACATATATATAATGGACTGTTCTTTTTTTTAATTAAGACCATTCACGTGACAAAGGGGTGTTTTGGTGAAAATGGATGATCAGCAGACGGACATTGTAAACCTACACGCAAGCTGATCTGGGTTTACAGTGGACACAAATGCTATTATACTAGTTCTTAGCGGGTTAAGGGTGAACAATGTGTAAAGTTCATCAGCACTCATTGTCGATCAATTACCTGCATTTATAACAGTCGGAATCCCAACGTTTGGCGTGGATTACACCCAAAAATACCTATTGACTCACCATTCATAGCTAAACTAAACAACCAAGCATACTGGGCAACTTCCTTATCTCTTATTATATCTCGTATTACGAGATCAATTTCTTAAGGGTTAACTTTTTAAAGATTATGTATTAGCATGTCCTTATGCCGGACACCTTTCTAAGGCCAAGCTTATTGTGTCCGTTTATTAAAATTGGATGTCTTGTAAGAATGTTCCATATTAAAGTTGTTTGAACGCACTTGCCATTGTAAGACAGGCGAGACAGTCTTAATGTCAACAAAACTAGAGACTTGTAGGATTCATAAATAAATAACATGTATAACTACTAGTTCTTGACATGGTATTGACACAAACGTATTGCAGCGTCTTTTGTTATGTTTCCAGTGGAATATGTTTGACGGAATGAATGTTACGCAGCGCGCTCTCTGCGGATCACCGTCTGGACATTTAACCCTTGAATTGGGATGAAAAGAGGGTAAGCGTGAGTTTTACAGTTTCGTATCCCGTCTTTTAAATGTGAAAAATATGGTAAATCGCAATACAAAAATAGACACTTTACAGTTTCGTATCCTGTCTTTAAATGTTAATAATGTAGTGAACCGCAATACAAAAGTAGACATTTTACAGTTTCGTATCCCGTCTTTTAAATGTGAACAATAGAGTGAACCGCAATACAAAAATAGAAACCTTACAGTTTCGTATCCCGTCTTTTAACAATATAGTGAACCGCAACACAAAAAATAGACGCTATACAGTTACGTATCGCGTCAATTCAATGGTAACACTATACAGAACAACACCAAAAAAAAGCAACGCTATACATTTACGTACCCCGTCTATTCAATGATAACACTATAAAGAAACACGGTTGAGTGGCCTTGCATACAGAAGTGCACCACTACATATTCATACATCAGTCACAACATGCACATAAAGTCTGTCCTACTGTTAAACATGTTATCTTGTGTTATCATAAAAAATACTGAAAATAATAATCATAATAATACAACTAATAATAATAATAATAATATTATTATAATACAACTAATAATAATATTATTATTATTATTATTGTTGTTGTTGTTATTATTATTATTATAATAATAATTATAATGATTGTGATAATACTACTACTACTACTACTACTACAACTACTACTACTACTACTACTATTACTATTACTACTACTACTACTACTACTACTACTACTACTACTGCTATTGCTACTACTACCACTACTACTACTACTACTATTACTACTACTACTACTATTACTACTGCTACTGCTACTGCTACTGCTACTACTTCTATACATTGCTGCTGCTGCTGCTACTACTACTACTACCACTGCTGCTGCTGCTACTACTACTACTAATAATAATACTAATACTACTCCTACTACTACTACTATCTACTCGTTCTACTACTACTACTACTACATGTACTAATACTACTACTACTACTACTACTACTACTACTAATAATAATAATAATAATAATAATAATAACGACGACGAGGACGACGACGACGATAATAATATTAATAATAATAATAATAATAATAATAATAATAATAATACGTATAATAATAATAATAATAAGTATAATAATAATAACAATAATAATTAATTCAACACTAGATGGAATATGAATGACAATCAGAATGGCTATCACTGGCATTGGGGTTGATACACAATACGCGTTTTGGATCCATGATCGAAAAGCCGTGGGTTCGATCCATGCCCTGACCATATGTGTTGTGTTCCTGACATGACACACGTTATCTGCATTTGCTTAATACTGGTTCTACCCAAGAAGACATCGAGAGTGATTAAAATAAGTTCAAAGAGCGTTTGTTAAAATCGATGTAAAAGAAATAAGGATAATCTAAGTGCACCTACTTTTCTCCTTGGGGTCTTTTGTAAGGTTCGTGCAACTGCAAAGTAAAATGTGTACACTGAATATACTACGCAATATTTGTATTTAAACACATCATTTAAATTATTTTATGGAGAATATGTAACGGGTTACCTTAGCCCAGACGAGGTATATTTTATGAATATATGTAAATACTAGCTAAGGATTATTAATACAAAGTATGTTTTTAACGAAATAAGATATGATCATATTGTTCAAATAAAAAAAACAGTTTATGAACGAACTTACATTTTACGCATTGCGGCAGGTAAAAAGTATTTATCATGTTACAATATCCAACTAATATTATTAATTCTGGTAAATTGTTTAATTCTTTGAATTGATTCATGTCGTGGAAGGAGATGTTAGTGGTGTACTTTGAAGCAATATCCGTATACACACAAACAGGAATTACAACGGCACCGGAGGTAAGAAGAAGTTTATAAAATATATGTTTATCTCATCTAATGTATTGCAAGAGTTTAGTTCTGAATTTCCCAAAATACGAGTTTCAGTATAGGATAGAGTATAATCGTCCGAAAGGGAGGGACCGCGGTTTCTTTATGGTGAAGAATTCTCTTCATAGGCTCTATCCGACTTAGTGTTCGCGATACGTTTAACTAATAGCTCCTTTATAGGTCACGCTTGTATATAGTACAGTGTAGACATACGCTGCTATTGCGTTCTGGTAACGCAGTAATAGAGCCGCCCCCTCGTATGCAGGAGGTCAAAATTTGGATATCCGGTACAGTGTAGACACACGCTGTCATTGTGTTCGGGTAACGCAGTAGTAGAGCCGTCGCCTCGTATGCGGAAGGTCAAGGTTTCGATCTCCGGTACAGTGTAGACATACGCTGTCATTGTGTTCGGGTAACGTAATAGTAGAGCCGTCGCCTCGTATGCGGGAGGTCAAGGTTTCGATCAACGGTACAGTGTAGACATATTCTGTCACTACGTTTGGGTGACGTACTACTAGAGCCGCCGCCTCGTATGTTGGAGGTCAAGGTTTCGATCTCCTGATATCTCATGGAAATGTTATTGATACTTGTAGTTACCTTTCTTGACATTCAGCTTATAAAAGTTAGTGTTAGGACTGGTCGACCGGGTGGAATTATGGAACTATGATTGGGTTTTGGTATCATGTCATGCGTCTACGTCGTGATATCTCTACGGTGGCAGTACTGTAAAGCTGAGCTCACTGCTACAAGTAGACACCGTCGTGATTGTTGTTGAAAGCTACTTTAAAAGGAACTTTTGCCATAATCGTGTTCCGTGACAAATTTATGTTACATATTACCTCACCTCAGATCAGACTACAAACATAACCAACCAATCAGCGGGCAGGGAAAAAGTTCCAGGGTAAATTTGGAATTATTACATAGAATCTCTTAATTTTGATTGGTTGAGAAGGTAAACAAACCAAGAAATCTTGCTAAAAAATTAAAATTCAACTTTTGAAGAGTACTTATAAAATTTTAATCTTACATTTGTGCAATGTATTCATAATGTGTTGCATAATCAAAAAAATAAGTACATTTTACATTTTCCTCATGTTTCTACATGCAAGTTGGAGGGCCAGCACCATCCGACCCAAACAGCTTTTTCAAAACATACTCAACGTATGGCTTCTGTATGATTTGTTGATAAAACTAAGATAGGTCTTTCAAAACAAGTAATACAAAATATAGATTCCTATATTAGGAAACTCAGTACAGAGCTTAGAGCTGTAAAGTAGGCCTATGGAAAATGAATTGGTGTACTATGACCTTCACTGGTTATAATCTGCTTTTCAGCTTCTATAATGATAAATATGTGTTGTTGTTGTTTTGTTACCAAATCAAACATGATCGAAAAAATTTCCAAACCTACAGAGAGGTTGCAGATATCTTCCATGTTCTGACTGGAGCACAGAGTCCGGCACCGATATTTGTCACAAAGCATCCGACCCTCATCACGCGATAAAGTGGGGATCAGATGCTGTGCGTGAACGACTTTAGATAAATATATAATTTGTCGTGTGAACTTATTTAAATACATAATTGATCGGATGTACTTAGAGTCGTATATAATTTGTCGTATGTTCTTTGATACATACATAATGAATCGTAAGTACTTAGATGCAATTATAACTTGTCGTATGCAATTAGATCCATAATTTCATATACTATTTCTAGTATGTACTTAGATTCATTATCAGTTATCGTATGTACTTTGATACACATATTTTTATCAGATGTACTTAGATACATATATACTTTCTAGTATGTACTTAGCTATATATATACTTGATCATATGTACATACATTAATATATAAGTTATAATATGTACTTAGATACATACATAATGTATCGTATATACCTATATACACATATACATTATCGTATGTACTTGGATACATACATAATGTATCGTATATACTTATATACATACACAATGTATCGTATGTACTTAGATACATACATAATGTATCGTATAAACTTAGATACATACATAATGTATCGTATGTACTTAGATACATATAAACATGATCGTATGTCCTTAGAGTCATTTATAAGATATTTTATGGTATGTACTTATACACACATAAAATTGATCGTATGTACTTAAACTCACATATGATTTATCGTATATCACATATAATGTATCGTATGTACATAGATACATATATACTGTATCGTATGTATATATGTATTTGTATAGTTTATCATATGTACGTATATACACATATAATATATCGTATATACTTATATGCACATATAATGTATCATATGTACTTATATACGCATATAATGTATTGTATGTACATAGATACTTATATAATTTATGGAAAATATACTTGTCTCTGACTTGAGATTACTTGCCCCTCACCGCTGTAGGTTCGATCCCTCATGGGTCTAGGAATCTTTATGTGAGGAAGCTATACAGCTGGCTTGCGGAACGTCGGTGGTTCTACCCAGGTGCCCGTCCGTGCACGGAAATTGCCCTTGAGGGGCACCTGGGGTCTTCCTCCACCAATGGAAACTGGAAAGTCGCCATATGACCTTAGCTGTTGGTGCGGCTATAAAAGCCATATATAATGTATCGTGTGTACTTATATACACATATAATATATAGTATATACTTGCATACACATATAATGTATTGTATATACTTACATACACATATACTATATCGTATATACTTACGTACATATATAATGTATCGTATATACTTACATACATATATAATATATCGTATATACTTACATACACATATAATGTAACATATATACTAACATACATATATAATGTATCGTATATACTTACATACACATATATTGTTTCGTATATACTTATATACACATAATGTATCGTATATTCTTAGATACACATATAATGTATCGTTTATACTTATATGCAAATATAATGTATCGTATATTCTTAGATACACATACGATATATCGAATGTGCTGAGATATGTATATAACGTATCGTATATACTTACATACACAAAATGTATCGTATGTTCTTAGATACATATAATGTATCGTATATACTCACATATACATATAATATATCGTGTGTACTCACATACCCATATAATGTATTGTATATACTTATATGTATATATTATGTATTTTATATCTGCATATACAATGTATCGTATGTACTTATATGCACATATAATGTATCGTATATACTTTTATACACATATAATACATCGTATATACTTGTATACACATACAATTTATCGTGTGTACTTATATGCACATATACTGTATCGTATATACTTAGATACACATAAAATGTATCGTATGTATATATATATACTTTTTAATTTATCGTATATATTTACATACATATATATAATGTATATTGTGTGTACTTATATACACATATATTATATCGTGTATACGTACATACATATATATAATATATCGTATACACATAGAATGTATCGTATATTCTTAGATACATATTTAAGTATCGAATAATTATACTTTATCAATGATCTATCGTATGTACTGTATCGTATTACGATGAATTATGAAGGTTTCAAAGGACACACATATTCGTGGTCGATTTGTTTCAGATAATGTTGTGATAATATGTTGTGATAATATGGAAAGACAACATTTTACTCAACAGATTTTTTTTTCAGTCACCAATAAAGGTGTCCCATTTATTGGACCCGTCATAGATAAATAAGTAAGTAAATATTTTGCTCTATTGACATGTACAGTTTTTTATTGACAGTACAAAAACAGAAAAAATCTCCAGGTCCCCGGACGGTCACTATTTGTGCTTTGGGCGCAGGACTTTGCAATGGCGTGCCAATGGCATTGTCATCACATTTTGTTTTTAAATTATAAGGAAAAATACGACATGGAAGCTTTGTTTTTTCACTTGAACTCCACCAAACATGTAAAGCCAGTAGAGCACTATAGGCCCTCTTGGACCTTTTGTTTGTTTTCAGAAACCGAGAAAAGCAAAGTTCATCAATGTCCTAATAATACTGACAGTCGATTGGTTAACTGGACTAAAACAAACCCCCGAAACAGTCGCTACGAAACCATGTCAGTCTATATTACAAAATGGAAAATACGTTGGTACTTAATATGTTATTGATTATAAATCATTAAAGTTCTCCGGCCATGTTTTGTTTCATGAGCATGTTTATGTTTATTTAAATCGACATCAATACACACCAATAGATATTTACAATTCACACATTGCAATATCTGTGTAAAGCGATAATAAGATTTTAGTTGATGAAGTAGAAAACTTTTACCAGGTAAATTAATCCACAGGTAAATGTATTTATCAATTATCTGGCAATAGTTGTGCAGCTATACAATTCAGATTTACCTCATTTCCCCGTGCAGTCACGCAGTGGTAAAAGTAGTATCTACGTCATGCAAAAATTACTTGTTTTTACATATATGTTTCTCTCCGGGACTATCAAAAAAAAATCATATGACGTTTAAGAGTCAAATTTGTTATTTGATAATACTACAAAAAGTGTGGCCATTCACCTTTAAGATAATATTTATATAAAATACCTATTCATATTATAAATTTATTATAATTGCTATTTGACCTAAAGTTCTAGGTCAATTATACTTCAATAAACATGATAAAGCGAAATCATAGTTCTGATGTTAATTAATTAATAAGACTTAACAGTTTGTAAACTGTTTGCTAAGAAATTGAATAAATATTTGTAATATTGTAATTAAGTCTAAATTTGATTTAACTTGAAAGGCAAACTATAATAAATACTGAAAAGGTGAGCCATTGGAAAAAAATAAATACAAATAAGAGAGAAAAGTAGCATTCTCGGTTTTATTGAGTCTGTTGATGAGAGGTAATTATAAGATGCAACCCCTCTCACGCCTCCTAGCACCGGCTTAAGCGATATTCTATTTTAAAGCAACACGGAATGGGCTTGATGATCCAAAAGGACCAGTATATAAGATCGTATCGACAGATCAATAATTTACTATTGTGGCGGCCGTAAAATGTTTACCCGACTATAAATCAGTAAGTGTTATTAGTTACTGTCCTTTTGGATCTTCAGGCCCAATCTGTTCGTCTTTAGAGTAGAATATCACAAGGTGTGATAGGTGTTGCATATTTACATTACCTTTCATGCTTCTTTTTATCTCTTGTTTGTGTTTGTTGCTTCCAATGGATCCCTTTTTCAGTATTTGTTGACATTCACACTTCTGTTTGTTTAGTGCTGTTTTTTCAGTGCTTGCTTCGAAGGGATCCCCTTTTCAGTATGTATTAAGACTGGACAATTTGCAAATACTATATATAGATTACAGGGATTCGATCCTAATTTAAATAACACATTTGAATTATGATAGTTTTAGTCAAAGTGTTTATTTTCACTGACATGTTCTTTCAAACTCCGAGTACAGTGAGTAGTATTTTGGAAATACGTAATTTTTATCAAGTTTCGCACGTTCGCTTATTATTATAAAGTGTTCCTACCTGTCCATAGGTCCTCGCGTCACGAATCTCTTAGAATAAACACTGTTATCCACAATAATATGTCCTTGTAATCTCACTTTGCTGTCCGCTCTAATCAACCACGACTCACACAATGGCCACTTGACTTTGAGAGACCGTCTCCTCGCCGAGCCACTACCAATCCCGGAGCTTGGACGGTGTCACATGACGACTGGTCGGGGTCATGTGAGCTCAGTTGGCGGGAAACTGCTGACTACCCAAATATCCAGGGAATCGGACCGCAAGAACCTAGTGGTACCCCATGTACATTCACTACACTCCCCCCCCACTTTATAAAAAGGGTCTTCCCGCCGGGGGGTCCCCCTAGCCCTCAGCGCAACTTTGCCTTTGTGAGCGCTAACTTCACCTTTTTAAGGTTCTTACTTCCCCCAGTCGAGTACCACCCCCTGGACTCGGGAAAAATCCTTTAAACACCCACCAACCACATGACCCCGAGGCGATGGGGGAAGGTTTCCCTAACACTGCCCACAGGAGTCTGAGTGACCCTCCCCCCGCTCGGCCGCGGAGGTGCCTCCCGATAATCCTATATAATATGCCCGAAACAATAATGGTAATATCTCGTTAATAATTCCCCGCTACAGATAACCCTGGTAACCAAACTTTAAATGATCCTTAATTGCCCCTGGTAACCGACCTTAATCCCTACCCGCACTATTTCCCATGAACCCCGGTAACCAAACTTGATCCTTCCATATGTTTGTGAGTAGACTGTTTTCCAATATGAAATAATTCCACCCCGGTGACCATCCTTAAATTCGCAAATAAATTAACCATTTCCCCCTTCTTATTTGGGGTTGGGAGACAACACCCAAATTTGGGATGTCTCCAGCCAAACCTCCAGACCCCCTCCGGTGCAGAGATGCGGGAACCCTCCCACAACTCTGGCCTTCAGAGACTTTGAAGAGTCCGGATCGACCGTACAAACGGACCCTCCCATGTACTAACCGTCCGGACCCTCTGACCAGAGAGGTTACCCACCCCATTTTGCCTGTCCCCACCCCCACCCGGTGACCTACACCTGGCCCCCTAGGGGGATCTACATCCGGAGGTACAACCGCCGAGCATTCTCCACCGTCAATCTCAGCAGACGATCGGCCGGGACACACGATTGCTGGGCGACCGCCACCGCCGTCTGACCTATGAAAGCCGGTGTCGAATACTGATGCCCCTGGAACTGGAAATACGGAGCATCCGTTTCCAGGAACAGATGATTCTCAGGGAACCCTCGTAAAGCGGCCAACTGCGCCTCTCCAAAGTTCGGGAAACTTCGAGTCCATTGCTGGACCTCCTCCAGGCTGCTGATGAAAGGATGGAGGTGCACCCTTTGGTCCCTTCACAGGAGCGCCTGCCCCATTAATTGCACCAAGGCCGAGGCTTCGTCCCCTGGGGGGCATTCACTTGGTCACGCCAGTGCAAGACCAAGACGAGCTCCGGCGTTGCAAAACCCAGAACCTGGCCAAGCACCTGCACTTGCCGAGACCTGTTCCCCAGTGGGACAGTATAATCCAGTCCCACCTCCCCGAGACTAACTACCGCGGGTAGGTTGAGAGCCTCGACCAGGGACCCCTCATCATACTTAAAGGCATGCTTGGGATGAATACCATCATGGCTTAGGCTGTAATTATACATACGTTTTAGATGTCGGTTGACAAACATAACAATCTTGCATAATTATCATTACCCAAACAAATCATTATTCAATAAATATATGTAAACTGTACTAATGATGAGTAGCAATGTATACATATTCTGCAACGCCCTGTATACGCCATGTACGTCGCTGTTAATCAATGTCCCTAATACATGTTATATAAAACATTATCAAATCACTCATATATTACACTCACTGAGTTTTGCATGCACGCATGTCAACTAATGACCACATTATACAACGCTATGCATACGCGTCGAACATTTATCCTAGTCACTCATCTCATTGTTAACTAATGTTAACAATCGTGTATTACAATCACTGAGTTATACGCCAACGTTAACTAATGCACCTATTATCCACTGTTATCAAATTAATATTTTTTACAATTAATGATCAATTACAATAATTACATCTAACAAAGTAACTTCAAAATCATATGCTAGTCTAAAGTTAATGTTTGAGAAACATCAAAGCTAACCGGATGTTGTAACCGCCAACCAAGATGGCGCCGCCCACTGAATCCAAATGTACAATAACAACTAATAAAATAAATACTGACCACATATTGCCTGTGAATTTCGCCGTTCAACTTCTGCTCCAAACAAAGCAACTATCGAGCAATCCCGGCAAGAACTAGAAGACAATGGGTTTTATAGCAAACGTTTCGCCCAAACATTATTTCCCCCGTACAGTCCGTGACATACGTGGCTCAATTCGCAGTATTAAAATCTACACGAGAGGCCCCTTACACATTTTTGCCGTTTAAGGAAGATAGACCTATATGTTTACATGCATTAGCACAAAACTAAACTTATGACACGGCCTCTCTGGCGGCCACTTAAAATGTGCACGCTTTTTACGTGTGACCTGAATATATCATGGATATTGTGAATTGTTTCAACTCAACAATAGATTAGGGTGTAACTAACAGCTTACAAGAGCTATGTACGGCCAATACGCTCTACCCGTGACATTTTGTGACAACATCTCCCCACTTAAAGAAAGTGCTACACTTTTTAAAATTCAACAAATTTATTACTTAAACTATTAATTAGTCCTAGCAAAAAACATGGTTGCATAATAAGCAACATTAAAATTTCAACAATATTCTACAATTTTACACTACCATGTCGTAACATATAATACTATTGTACAATACCATTCAATACACTAATATACTATTAAACCTGTCATTATGTGCGGCGACTTAAATAGTCTGCCCCAATCGTGTCCTTACCACGGTATATTACACCGACTTTACGGTTACTAATAAAACTACTTCCTGTCACTACAAGAACTCCAACTTTACACATTGCATCCATCGCATTACCAGTATACTGCTGGCGAAATGGAGTAGGGTCTCCCGTTTCCCTAATCGGCTTTGCTAACGTGTGCTTAAAGCTACACTGCACTACATCTGTTGGTCTCGACGCATCGGACCGAACAGCACTACACTGAGAGTGTAAACGATTTACCTCTCGTTTCTGTACTACACTAAGCATGCCCGATATGTCTACATCGGTTGCTGTCTCCTTAAATACACTAGTGGGAAAATACATGGGACTAGTGTCCTCACTACTGTCTTCCTCACTATCCTCAATAACTGCAACATTAACTACCGTTAACACCCCTTGTTGCACATTATCGGTTCTACTGATATACTCTTTCAGCATATTAGCATGAAAGGTCTTTAACTTTCTGTTTATATCGATACGATTATCCATAGTGTTTACTATCCCTCTAACGTAAAACGGACCTTTCCATTGTAATAACAGCTTGTTAGTGTCGGTCGGGAGTAACAGTAACACCTGGTCATCTATCTTAAATTTCCTAGCTCTAGCTTTCTGATCATAGTACCGTTTATACTTGGTACTTGCCTTAACTAACTGACTTTGAGCTATCTTACAAGTCTCCTCTAGTTTCTCCTTCAGATCTAAAACATACCGATATGTAGTCTTAATCTCATCACTATCTACTTCACATGCCCACATCTCTCTAAGAATCCTCATGGGACCTCTAACTGATCTACCGTACAATAACACAAACGGAGAAATCCTTAACTCTCTTGTGGAACCTCTCTAAATGCAAACAACAAAGCATTGAGATACTTGTCCCAATCTTTGGGTCTCTCTGTACACATACGCCGTAACATTTGCATTAACGTACCGTTAAATCGTTCGACTAACCCGTTACACATAGGGTGATACGGTGTTGTCATGATTTTACGCAAAGACAATAACCTGCTTACTTCAGCCATAAGTTCTGACGTAAACTGTGACCCACAATCAGTCAGCATTTCCTCTGGTACACCTAGCATACTGAACATATCAACTAATGCCTCAGCTACTCTCTCAGTTTCAACTGAGGGCAATGCTACTGCCTCCGGATACCTAGTTGCATAGTCTACCATGGTTAAAATGTACCTATTTTTCCAATCCGACCCTGGAAAAATTGGTCCAACTATGTCTACGGCTACCCGCTTAAATGGTGTATCTATCAGTGGCATCTGACCTAAATGTACTTTGGTCACTCGACCTGTTGGTACTGTCCTTTGGCATACATCGCAGGACCTACAATACCTAGTTACATCTCTACTAACGCATGGTCAATAAAATTCTGCCAATACTCTATCTGACGTTTTATTTACGCCTAAATGACCTCCCATAATCGACTCATGAGCTACCTTAAGCACTGTCGTTCTATACTGGGTAGGTACCACTAATTGGTGAAACTGTCTACCACCACTATCTTCAAATTCTCTGTACAATAAACTATTCTTATGTAAACACTTACAACTACCGGAACCTTTACACTTTTTCACTACACCATCCTTGGCCTTCACTTTACAAAGCTCTAACGACTCGTCTTGAGTTTGTGCTTCTATAAATCCCGCTTTAGATATGTCACCTGCAGGAACCTTTAATTTTCTATAAGCCTGAGCTTGCTTCTGAACCTGCGCTCTAGTCTCTACTGCATTACTTATGCTACTCCTAAAATCGGACATTACCGGAAGTGCTGAACCTTCTATGTTCCCTATCGTTAAATCATACATCGGGTCGTCCATACATAGTGCCTCTGTAGTCCCTTTAAAGAAAGGTATATCTACATCTATTCTCGCTATTGGCACGTGCTCTACCGACTTATTTAACAACATACACGGTGACTGTTTTTCTACCAACTGGTCATCCGTAACTAAACTACGCCTAACTAACACACCTGTACAACCTGTATCCCTCATTACAATTACGTCCGTGCCATTCACTCTACCATCTGCCGTTGGAAGATTTGCATACGGAAAGAGACATGTTCCGATCTTCGCCATTACGCCATCCGATCTAACACAACAGCTACTACTCTCGGTTTTAATAACCGGACTATTACTACCTCTGCCTCTACCTCTACCTCGGTTTTGACCGCCTCTACCTCTACCGAAATTCCATGGGTTGTTAAAACCTTGGTTTTGACTACCTACATTGTTGTCCCCTCTACTATTGTCACTAAAATTGTCTACGACAGCGGACACTTTGACCGCTTTCCTACAATCATGTGAAGCATGATTCCCATTACAGTGACGACACCGAATAAAAGGTCTACCTATGTTGTTACCACTATTGTTACCTCCTCTAGCACCCATCGAACTACCTCCACCTCTATAGTTTCCACTCTGGTCTTTCTGTTTATTACTATGATCGTCCCCTTGCCTATCTCTAAAAGTCTTTCGACACTACATTATGAGCTCCACCCCTAGCCTCGGCAAACTGATCTGCATGTGTTGCCATTTCATCTACACTAGTTAGTTTTCTTTCTTTCAGAAATAAGAACAGATCTCTACTACACACATTCAATAGCTGGTCCCGCAACAAGAAAACTATGAGGCCTTGATAAGTCTGCGTTACCTTCCCTAACTCTAACCATCTATCTAAGTAATTTCTAGACTTACTAATAAACTGAATAAATGACTCTCCTTTCTCAGGCAAACAAGCTCTAAACCGCTTTCTAAAACCTTCTTCAGTTAACTCAAATCTCTTTAGCAGAGCATCCTTTAACTTGGCATAATCAAGAGAATCTACACTAGGTAATCTAGAAAATACATCTAAGGCCTTGCCTCTCAATAACGCACTTAAATGAACTGCCCACTTATCCTTGGTCCATTCCTGTAACTCAGCATAACGTTCAAACCGTAACAAGTAACTGTTCATGTTATTTTTGTCAGCATCAAAGTATGGTAACTTCGGACCTTTTATCTTCCCAGAATACCCATCTTTCCCTACAGTTTTACTGTCCTTACTATCTGTCTTAGCTGCTTCCAACTTTAAAGCTAACTTATGATCAAACTCTGATTTCTCCCTTTCCATCATTATCTTAGCCTTAGCTAGTCTACCATCTGTTTCGAACCTCTCATGTTCTAACTCTTGCTTCTCCCTTACTATTCTACTTTCATCATCTCGCTTCTCTTTAGCTAACCTACCTTCTAATTCAAGTTTCTCTGTGGCTAATCTACTTTCTAATTCTAACTTCCCTTTATCAGCATCTAGCTTCTCTGTAGCTAATATACCTTCTAATTCTAACTTGTCTTTATCAGCATCTAGCTTCTCTTTAGTTAATCTACCTTCTAATTCTAACTTGTCTTTAACTAATCTACTTTCTTCATCTCTTTCCTGCTTTGCTAATTCTCTTTCCTTAAGTCTAAATTCCCTTTCCCTAGCCTGTTCGTCTTTAACAAAGGTTCTAAGCTCCTCTCCAGCGTACCCTAACTCCTTACCCATATCCGTAAGATCCTTTATGGACGTCATGGTTATAGACATTGTGGAATACTCACTACAATAACTACAATACACAAGTCCCTAATAAGTCTACTCTACTAACTACTAATGGTACGTCACTGTGTCCTCCGTAAATAGCTGGGCATCATCATAGGGCAAGGTACATACACATTTGCACTAGCGCTAACTACTAACGGTTATGTATAGATAGTATCTAGCTTCCACAAAACATATACACTACATAAAATATCTATATTTGATATTGGACATAAACCTTAAACAATCATAGATATGTGTATATCATGTACATGTATATTTACTTCTCCCATCAATATAAGTATACTCGAGTGTCACAACATGAGTAGAACGTCTTGTTCGCCAACCTAATTGGATACTATTGTATATCAAGGGAGGTCAAAACAAACACCCAAATTATTGAGCAAAAAGTTCCTCAGACCCAATCGTGTAGACCACTGCGACCTCGCGCCAAGGAAAGAACGTACAAAACAACAGTTCGGACTCACCCTACCCATGTCGTGTCTTGACTTGTCTTCCAAGCTGTGGCCGTGATTGTCGACAGTCGCCTTGATGGATCAGAGGGTGGTACATCTAAAATAATAAGTAGGATTTAATATATCATAATAAAGATCACTTATTGATTCTTTCCCTCCGTAGTCGCCCAAAATCCCACTACTCTGAAAACCAGTTGTCACAGGATGACCCTAGTGGTTGGGGCTAACTCAGGAAAGAGTCAATGACAGTGAATGCATTTACATAAGTTTAATGCAACTTTTAAAATATGTTAAATATACAGTCGAACCTCGATAGCTCGAACACCGGTGATTCGAATACCATCGGTAATTCGAACACATTTCCAGGTCCCGACACAACTCCTATATAATTCAATGTAATTTAACCTCGATTATTCGAATATTATTTCTCGAATACCCCGGCTCGCTCGAATACTTTTTACGGTCCGAAGATCCATTTTTGTGTGAATTTAAACCTCGCTTAATCGAAGGTGATGATCCGTTGCCATGAGACGTCGGCCATATTAGTTGTAATCGACGCGTATTTGTTTGTAGCAAGTTCGATCATAGTGCGAAAACAGATAAAGTTGGTTGTTAAAGGTGCGAACATTTATGATTGAAAAGCGATAATAGACAGATAAAATGTATGATTAGTGAACTTCGTTTACTGTTAATTACGATAAATTAAACACGGTTGATTTTCTAATTACAAAATGTACGGAAACCAGTCTTACCTTGTTCTCATTATTCGGACTTCCGGAATGTATGTTAAAATCTATTAGTGTGATATTTCTTTAAATAAATGATAAAACAAACACTTTATTGCAGTTTTTCTTGTATTTTTAGTGTAACAATTACATGTTATATATCCGTTATGAGGTTTAAACAAACATGCATGAACATAAAAAACATACCCAGAACGATACATCACGTACACAAGTAACACTATTTCGGGTGGTTCACAAATTCGGATAGATATTTTGTTTTTTACCTCGATGCCTCGAAGCCACCGATAATTCGAACATATCCTTATGGTCCCGCTGACTTCGAACTATCGAGGTTCGACTGTATATACAATTATCTAAAAAAACAATCGAATACACAGATGAATTTTGAAAAGAATGATCTCATGAACGTTTAAGACGTTCTTAGTATTGTAACAAATACTGAATGTATACGACACTAAAGTGTTGTTAAAGTTATAACAATGTTGATCTATGATCTAGCGCGATAACTGTGATGCGCGAGAGCTCATGAAGATGATGATGCGCGAATCCAATGGGTGATTGTCATCACATGCCTTCTATAAGGGTTGATGACGCGATATGTAAGATGATTAACCTCCACTGACGTTGTGGGTGATGTTCCTCCAGTGAGGACTGATAACGGGCCCACCTTGTGTCCCGGGGGTTGTCGCTACTAATACCTGGCCATGCTGCGCAGGTACGGGTACCGTCTCCACCGCTCTTTACGTTAATCGTGGAAGCTTAGCTCCACTCCAACCCTGGATGGCTTACATCCACACCTGGATGGCTAATATCCAACCCTGGATGGCTTAGGCTGTAATTATACATACGTTTTAGATGTCGGTTGACAAACATAACAATCTTGCATACTTATCATTACCCAAACAAATCATTATTCAATAAATATATGTTAACTGTACTAATGATGAGTAGCAATGTATACATATTCTACAACGCCCTGTTTACGCCATGTACGTCGCTGTTAATCAATGCCCCTAATACATGTAATATAAAACATTATCAAATCACTCGTATATTACACTCACTCAGTTATGCATGCACGCATGTCAACTTATGACCACATTATACAACGCTATGCATACGCGTCGAACATTTATCCTAGTCACTCATCTCATTGTTAACTAATGTTAACAATCGTGTATTACAATCACTGAGTTATACGCCAACGTTAACTAATGCACCTATTATCCACTGTTATCAAATTAATATTGTTTTACAATTAATGATCAATTACAATAATTAAATCTTATAAAGTAACTTCAAAATCATATGCTAGTCTAAAGTTAATGTTTGAGAAACATCAAAGCTAACCGGATGTCGTAACCGCCAACCAAGATGGCGCCACCCACTGAATCCAAATGTACGATAAAAACTAATTAAATAAATACTGACCACATATTGCCTGTGAATTTCGCCGTCCAATTTGTGTTCCAAACAAATCAACCATCAAGCAATCCCGGCAAGAACTAGAAGACAATGGATTTTATAGCAAACATTATACCCAAACCATTATTTCCCCCGTTCAGTCCGTGACATACGTGGCTAAATTCGCAGTATTAAAATCTACACATTTTTGCCGTTTAAGGAAGATATACCTATACGTTTACATGCATTAGCACAAAAAGAAACTTATGACACGGCCTCTCTGGCGGCCCCTTAAAATGTGCACGCTTTTACGTGTTACATGAATATATCATGGATATTGTGAATTTGTTTCATCTCAACAATAGATTAGGGTGTAACTAACAGCTTACAAGAGCTATGTACGACCAATACGCTCTACCCGTGACATTTTGTGACAAGTTTTATTCAATATATTTATTATAGTTTGTCTATAAATACATCAGTTAATGTTTACTGGTTTCTAGGCATATCAGGTTGGACATCTGAACTTAGTTTTTAGTCAATTTTGTATTAAAAATAATCCTACCAATAAAATTCACAAGACAGTTGGCATCTACCTAACTAGCCGCCTAGTATTTTACTATTATTTCCGCACCAATATGAGACTACATGTAATAAAGCCATATTTTGTTGTTAAATAGACTGCTTCACTGCACATGTTTTGTGTTGATGCCGCACTTGCGTAATGTACCCAAAAGTATACACTCACCCTACTAGAATATGTTTTACCATTTTTGATAATTTAATTATGTTTCTAGTCATTGAATTAACAATATGTTTTCTTTGTATGGCGTTTTACATCATGTTCAATGAATTAACAATGAAGCAAGGACTGTATAAGATAATATTTGAAAGTCTTGAATAAAGTAAAACTGTACACATTATCGAGAATACTACAGTCAATGAGCCGGTTCCGCGCCAGTTCCAGTTCCGCACCGTTCGACTATGGAACTTTGTGTCAATTTTAAAGGAAAGGGGAATTTTTTGCTACCCAATTTGCATCAATTATATATCCATTTCTATCAAAATGTTGTATTAAAATCTAGTAAAAATTAATTTGCATATTCCTTAAGTAACGTATGTAAATGACCTGCCATTACCTCCTCTGACCATTTGCAGAAGAACCTCAACACTATGCTATAAGGCTGTTAATATTCTAACAATTTGGCGCTAAGTGACATGTTTATGTCGACACCATATTACTTCCGGGCAGTTGCGAGGCAGCACTATATTAAGGTAATTTTCCCGGTATTTCATTACATCTACTTTTATTTAAAGGGGATGGGGGAATTTCAGAAAATTTGGGGGAAAATAGTCTACTAAACTATATACTCAACGGCAGGAGGAATGTGGCCGAATTAAAAAAAAAACGTGAATCGAGGGCCCTGTCCGCTGAATAAATAAAAATGCAGAGACATATTTGAATCTTATGCCATGATGGGGGTGTATGTGTAATCAGAATAGACTTCTGGTAATAACAAGGATCCTTGTTACTATTAATATGCTTGTACATGTTGTAAATGATGAATACAAAATACAAACGTTCCCAACGCTAGCATGATACAAATATAGTGTGATAAAAGACAAGATTATGTTATATTTTTCTGTTTTGGCAAGCATCATATGCAGCAATATTGAACATCAGACAGTAAAAAGAGCAATATAAGATATTTACTGCAGTTGCCCCACCCACCAACTCGGCAACTGACAGTCTCGCATTTCATCACACGTTATCTCTAAATCTAAAAAACAGTCTTTACCACATATATTCACTGGACAGTTACCATCGTCCTACCATTGGTCGTCCTAAGATGATTTGCTACACTCACACGAGTCTGAGACTGCAAAATATCCATAGCAAAACGCCATATAGTGAAGACTGCTTCACTGCGCATGTCGTTGTTGTTGTAGCGTTGATGCTTCTTTCCTCGAAGTACCTTAACCTAAGGTGATTTACTGTTTCTGGTAATATCATTCTATACATCTTATCATTGACTTACAGGAAAGACTGCAAACGGCCAGAATAACATTTAATCACATAACATGGAATCCGGGAGTGCAGTAAAGCCATGACTTATTTCTCGTAATACACTAGTGTATTACAGATGCAAATGCGGACCGAATCACTGTGTTTGTATGCGTTAAAACTGTTAATACTAATTGTTTTCATGGTATATAGTTCAGACGCCTTAATTATTTATCATTATTTGAAATCCTACTTGATAAAATGAACGTTAGTAACGTTAAATTTGGTTAAGGTGTCGCATTATTTGTAAGGCGAACGTATTTACAATCGCGTAACGTAGCGGCGTCGTGTAAACAACAAAACGACGTCATGATTTGCCTTACAAATTTCCGCCGTATATATAAGGAAAATTGACAACATTAAAGTGAAACTATCACATCGTAGGTGGGTTATGTGATAAACATAATCTTACCTTCGTGACTGTGTGTTATTGACTTTAATAACTCGTTGGATAAAGAGATAGGATACTCGGCAAGAGCCTCGTATCCTGTCATTTTATCCAACTCGTTTATTAAAATCAATAGTACATAGTTACGAATGTAAGATACTCTATATGTGTGATTATGAACATTCTTCCTTCGAGAATTTCTAATATTTCAACAATAGAAACAATTGCCTAATGACAACATGTTTTTATAAATTATTCACATGCATTTTCAAATGGAATGCGTTATGACACTCTGACAGGCTGTAGAGAGAGGAGGAAATTTAAGCATGTATTTAATATTGCTTATTGTTGCAGGATATATTTAACGTTTACTATTATGATGTTATTAATGAAGTCATTTCATATTGACCCAGTTATTGGTCCAATGACTGTCCTATCGGCTCAAGGCCGAAGGCCGCGGGCTCATATACCAGTCCAAGGACTATTAAGTAGGACAATATGAAAAACTTAAATAATGACACCTTTATTAATTAACTTCTACTAAAGTGGAAATCGATTTTTATTAAAATGATGCTGACACGATTATGTCTCCCCACACACTGGGGGGGAGACATATTGTTTTCAGCTTGGATGTCTGTCTGTCTGTCTGTCTGTGTCTCTCTGTCCGTCACAAGTCGTGTCCTCTCCATATCTCTTGAACCGCTTGAGGGATTTTAAAATAACTTGGCACAAATGTTCATCATATCGAGACGACGTGCAGAACGCAACGTCCAGCCACGTCCGTTCAAGGTCAAGGTCACACTGAGAGGTCGAAAGTCATGTGACCTGTAAGTGTGACCTTGACTTTCAACGGCAAGGGAAATGAAGCGGACACGAAATATAGTGCATATGACGTTCGACCTCTAATTGTGAACTTGACCTTGAACGGACGTAATTAACTTCTACTAAAGTGGAATTCGATTTTTAGTAAAATAATACTGACATGATTATGTCTCCCCATACACTGGGGGGGAGACATATTGTTTTTGCTTGGATGTCTGTCTGTCTGTCTGTCTCTCTGTCCGTCACAAGTCGTGTCCTCTCCATATCTCTTGAACCGCTTGAGGGATTTTGAAATAACTTGACACAAATGTTCACCATATCGACACGACATGCAGTGCGCAACTTCCACCCACGTCCGTTGAAGGCCACAGTCACACTGAGAGATCGAAATCATGTGACCTCTAAGTGTGAACTTGCCTTTCAACGGCTGGAATTTGCGCTCTACACGTCGTCTCCGAAGGAATTTTGAAATGACTTGGCACAAACGTTCACCATAAGGAGACGACGTGTAGTGCGCACATTCCAGCCACGTCCGTTCAAGGTCAAGGTCACAATCAGAGGTCGAACGTCATATGCACTATATTTCGTGTCAGGGATTTTGAAATAACTTGGCACACATGTTCACCATATCGAGACGACGTGCAGAGCGCAGCATTCAGCCAGGTTTGTTCATATGCATTACACTGAGAATGTGGGAGGAGAAATATGTTTCTGCTGCAAAAACAACCCCGTCTAGTTTGCATTGATTTATAGTAGCGTTAATTGTGTTTATAGGTTGATTTATGAGCGAGCCTAAATGACGTCACTTAACGTGAATGACGTCACTTAAACATCGTATTGGCGAGTTTCTTCATATTGGCTTTGTTATTTCATATTGGCCGACTTCCGGTTCGTATTGGTCGAGTGTGCGTCGTATTATATGTAGAGTTTCTTGTAAAACACGGCTAATACAGTTTAATTAATTAATAATGATCATTATTATATGAGGAAGTTTAAGCATATGTTTTATATTGCTTATTTTTGCGGGATATATTTAATATTGCGCATTGTCGCTTCAAGTTTTGCCAGTTTGTGAATTGTCTTCTAGAGCTAAATGATTGTATTCGAAATAATGAAAACACATTGTATTTAACTTTGTTTGTTTTAGGATATAAGTTGACAAATACAAAAAAATCAAAATATGAAATAGACTATTGTATTTATGTTAAATATATATACACCAGTACAATACCGGATTACATAATTCGGGTGTATTGTTTATATTTGCACTGAATCTAAAAAATAGTATTTTCACGGGGCCTGTGTGTGAAATAATATTATGGTGAGTAAGTTTATTGCTAATGTAACAAACTTTCATTTCAAAATAATAAAGCAATCTTTCACTCGTCCTACACACTCGTGAAGTATAACTTTTCTCAAATCTGGATGAACGTTGGATGAAAATTGGTCAGATATTTAAGTTTTTAGCTTATGTGTATATGTGATCACTGCTATTTGCTTTTTTAAACCTATTTTTTGGTTAAAATAGAAATATTCTAACTTTGAATGCTGTTCGGCTGCCACTTATGTGCTATCTTAGCTCAAAAATCTTGCCAGCCTTCAATTTTTGATATACAATTCTGTTGACATTATACAATATCCAAATGTCTTATGTTCTGTATGCCTACAATTTTATATTGTGTTGCTCTTGAAATAGTAGTTTTGCATTTAGTAAATTCACTTGTTGCCCCATATGTTATATAAGTATGTATATTTTTGAATCCTCATGGGTCTTAAGACATTTTGTAATTTTCTAAATAAAACATAGTGTATGATCAGTCTGGCTCGCCGAACAGAAACACTAGCACTCGAAGTCACGTGTTACAACGTTTTGATATTAAAAGGCCTGTGAAAGCCTGCACTAAATAAGGGTACATGAAAAGAGATACATTAATCCCTTCACTTATTCACATAGAAAAAATGAATTTATGATATAACATGGATTCTGGGAGTGTAACCGTGGTTTATATATCATCCTTACGTGCATTGTATATCAGACGATAGTTCCGACAGAGTTTACTGCTGATCATTATTTGAAATCCTACAAAATGCATGCAAGTCACGTTAACCATGGTTTAGTGTGTTGTGTTGTAAACACAAATGCCGTATAGCCACATAACATAGTAAATGTCATTTAAGAACTATTGGTCGGCCATCTTTGAAAAATAAAATCCACAAATACATATTTAGGTACGAGCAATGCCAGCCATACTGTATATAACAGTAATTTAACGCTATTGGTGTGAACGTAATATAAGAAAGAATGCTTATATGGCAGAAAATGCCAGCCATACTGTATATGACAGTAATTTAACGCTATTGGTGTGAACGTAATATAAGAAAGAATGCTTATATGGCAGAAAGTGTGTCCTTCATATCTGAAACGTTTTGTACAATTTTACTCAAAGTTGTTTTGTTTTTTATATGAAATAAACTGGTCCATATAATGGTCCTTGCCTAAAATATGCATTTGGCTGAACATTTCGCTTGATAATATCCCATCCATTTGGATATTTTTTTTAAAGATGGCGGACTAATAGTCTTTAAACTACACACGCCGACGTGATTTCACTTACAAAATCGCGATAAACTGACAACATTGAAGTGAAACTTTTACGTCGTATAGGTGTTATGTGATACAAGCACGTTATAGTCGTGATTATGAATGTTTGAGTTTAATAAATGTGTTGGATACAAATGTATGATACTCGGTAGAGTCATATTACGGTAACGAGCAATACACAGTCACTCATTTAAGGTCATTTTTAGAGTTAATTGTTATTGATATATTTATCGCTTGCTGTTGCGTATAATAAATGTTGGTGTTTCAATAAATTTAATCTTATTAAAAGGCTGAGTTTGTTCTTTTATTACCAGTTTTAATCTCTACTAGCCAAAGGTCATTGGAGCTTTTTGGATGGCGAATTGTCTGTCGTCCCGTTCGTCCGTCTGTCCGCTAACTTTTGAATTTTTAAAATGACAGAGCTTTGTTGATATCATTGAAAGATCGGGCAAGTTAGAAAACTGGAAGATTTGACGAGTAGTACCGGAGTTATGGTCCGTGATTTAGTTACATAGTCTGGAGTTTGCATCATTAAGAACCTATATTTTTAATTTCATCTTTACCAAACGCACACATGTTTGGAAACTATCTAACTCGAATCAGTATCATTGGAGTTATGGTCCTTGATTAAGATATGAATATGTTTTTTGTGCCTCCTTAGAGAGTTATTGCAATTGAATTATTTAAAAAAGCTACATACTTTGATTCTTTAGCACACTAGCGCCTGCATTATCCATACAACTTGACCAAACCCGGTAATATTGCCGATAATAATAAAATCCTGGAAAGGTTTCAACATCAGCTTGATCGGTTTATGAACACCAGAGTTATGTCCCTTCATGTATTAGAAGTATTGTCATTTTTCATGAGATCTTTACTAAGGTAAGAACAGAAAATGTAACATTCACAGAATACAATCGACCTAAAACACGCATACATAAAACAGACAATTAGAAAAAGCACAATATACGGAACCACAAACATAAAGGGTTGACAATAGGGCTACCGCCTTGGAACGGTCAGTAGCACAGAAAAATAGACTTGAATTCACCAACAATACTTGAGAATATTCTTAGACTTAAGCCTAAGTATGCAAATTTCAATCACATATTTCTATAAGTATAAGCTGCAATGTATACATAAAATCTAATAAATAGCAAGTTCATGCGATTGTTTATCTATGAAGGTCATGGGAATATTTGTGAATGAAATTTTAGTACCTGAGCTCAAGTCTAAGAATAGTCTTAGAATGGTTGGTGAATTCCATGCCAGGTTCTAGTGTGAACCAAACTTCACTTTTAACTTGTTTAGAAAGTTAATATCAATAGAAACTCGGTCAAGTTTGAAAACCAGCCATATGTCACTAAATACATACCACGCATAACACTCATCCCTATCCCCCACCACTCGCCACAATCACCACATCTGTCACTCCCATTGTTTTCAATAATAATGTTATGTAGTCATCTACTTCATAAAAGAAAGCGTGGTCTAAATCAACAAGAGGTCAGAGAAGGTCTGTATCTACCTACTTGGTTAAGGCTGTATTGTATCGTTTGGTACAGATCAATGTATTCAATAGTTCAAGGCCATAACTTTATTGTTTCTAATCCGATATGCGTAAGTGTTTGAATGTGTCGATGTTTCCTTCTATGACCGAGATAACTTTTTAAAATAAAAACACTTAAGAAGAAAGGCTGTTGAGTGGGGTGGGTATGGGATGAGGAGGATCTATGGTGGTGTGAGTCAGGTATGGCTGGTTTACAAAGTTATCCGAGCCTTTATTGAGATTTACATCTCTACAGTTTGGTAAAGGTTTATGAAACATGAAATAGCTAGAGTATTAACAAACCAAACATTTCAAAAACAAATATAAAAGGGCCATAATTCTGCTGTTTCTAGGCCGACAGGTAGCGTTTTTGAAATCTCCATGCGTTCATCTATGACCAAGATAACTTATAGAATAATATTTCAAGGAAAAATCAAGGAGTGGTGATGGGAATAGTTAGGGGTCATATAACACAAAGGCCATCACTCTGCTGTTTCTGGTCCGACATAGCTAGTTTTTGAATTTGCCTTCGCTTTCTCCTATGACCGAGATAACTTCAAACTAAAATAAAACAATACTTCCAACAAAAAGAGGGTAGGAAGTTGGTGGCGGTGACGTGGAGTTGGGGTTGGGGTTGGTTGGTTGGGCGGTGGGGACGGTGGAGTGTGCGAGAGTTATGGGCGGAAGTAAGTCAGATATGGCTGGTTTTCGGTGATGTTGGTAATTATTAACATTCAAAAATAGTTTGGTAAAGACTGGATGAAAATGAAGGGCCTACAGTGTTAAAAAAGCAAAATGCAGCAATTTTCATCCAATCAAGGGCTACAACTCTGCTGTTTCTGCTCAAAGTTGACTGAGTATTGAATTTGTGCTAGCTGTTATTGTGAGAAATAGACACTGTATAATAGTTTGGAAAAGATCATATGAAAAATGAAGTATCTAGAGATTCAACAATGGCATAAATAGCCTTTTTCAATAGAAAAGGGCCATACAGCTGGTTTAACTTGAGCCATATATTGATATTGAAGATTCCACACATAACACCAAAATGTGGATATAAAAGGAAATGCAGCAACATTCAAGGAACCCAGTCTACCATAAACACGCACAGAAACAAACAACAACTACACATATAAATAAAGGTAAAATACGACTTCACGATCATAAACAGGTTGACAATAGGTCTACCGCATTGCAACGGTCATTTGCAAAAAAAGGCCGCTGGGGGTTTAAACTAGGTTCAATGGTGCACCGAACTACACTCTTACCATACTGAATGGTTAGAAATAGTAAGATACTATCTTTTGGAATTTCAGTAAATTTAAGCAATTATGAGTGTAAAATCATGTTTCAGAAAACGGTGCAAGAGTTGAAAGAACTGAAAGAAGACAACTTAAAATTAAAAAGTTGGCTTTCTACTAGTACTTGGGTAAGTCCTCCTGATAACAAAAATAAAAGTTGATTTGTATTACATTTATGGCAAATTTAATTAATTGTTTCATTTTATTCATATTATAGAAAAAGACATCAACTGAAATGTAAAATGCCACATAAATAAATATGAAGCATATGTTAAGTATATGTTGGAAAACTGGAAAATTGGAAGCAACAAAGTTGTTTACGTGGTATTAAGCTCATTCCTATTGATATTGTATGTATATTTTAAATTGATTAACGTTTTGTTCAACAGGTAAATATTATAATAATACAATAATGTATGATATTGCAGGATAAGGTGGTTTCAGAGGAAGAAATGCTACCCTTTTTTCGCTAGGAGTAAATACATTGGATGTTGATAGTAAGGTAAGCATGTTGGAGTATTGAATAAATAAAGCTACACATATATCATCTCTACCATAACCAAATTAACAGCGTTTTCTTTACATTTACTACATGTATAAAATAAACAAGAAAAGTGACAAATGACCCGGAAGTCATTTGACCTTTGACCTCCAAGTGCGATTTGTACTAACAAAGTATACTACGCTTTTAGCTTGCCATCACATTATGGTAAAATGGGAATTCGTTATCACAAAAGTGTAGATCATAATGCCTCTAAGGGTTTATGTCTGATTTTAAAAACAAGATTAGCCCTCGATCTTCTTCAGACGAATGTCAAACGTTGACCGACCTTGGCATTTTTTACCATTGTGTAGATCTGCGAAGTTCTGGTTCTAACATATATACTATCATTTATATATCAAAGAAAAACAAATAGGTCAAAATGGCTCATAATAAACTTTTGTATTCTAAATTGGGTCTGGGTTAAGCACAGAGCCTTTGAGATAATAATAACGGCCTCTTGGTTCCGGTGTATCGTGCTTGTTTAAATAGTTATGCACGCTTTAAATTTCAGAAAAGAAATCATTCAGAAGAACAAAATGATACGGTTTCGGCAGTAAAGGTATGTACCTTAATGGTCCGTCAAGTTTATTTACAAAATGTATAAGATGAATATTATTTCGAAATGTAATAGAACCTTAATAAAATGACATTTTACGACAGCCATTTTCTGTAATCATGCATTTTATCATGACAAGCTTTATGATCCTCGTATAAGATCGGTTTCAGGGTATATAATTTGCGTTACTTCACTCATATTATGTGTGACTATTCGAAGTTTGTATCTACTTTATGTGAGAATCTCTTGAAGAATATCGTGTTTTTTTAGCTTGCGTTTGATCATTACCTAGATGTACATATACATATACAGATATGTTGTATGACGAGGCGCGGAAGTGTCTCTGAATGCAAAACAAATTTAATTAGATGCATTAATATCCACATAACTTAAAAGACATCATTTGAATTATATGTATATGTTTATATGTATATATTGTTTCTTCTCCAATTACGATTGTATGCTTGTTAAAATTAATCAATATCTGTGTTATTTCTTTGTCGTTGTTTTTTCCTTCAGAAAAGTAAAGGTCAATACGGAATCGGCAAAGCTGGACAAAGTTCAAAGAAAGAAGAGGTAAGATTTGTTTCTGCTACCGTTAAGTTTGCTATTACTATTAAGTATAATGTTAATAGTACCCACAGTGAAACGTTTCAATTTGTATTTATAGTACGCTGTACTAAGAATCTAACATCGGAAGATATTTAAATTATGCAATTACTTACATGTATATGTTTCTGATTGGCTCTAAATCAAACTGATCATACACAAGTCGTACATAGTAATTGTGTATAGTAGTAATTAATGATGTCAATTTCGAAAGCAAACAAACAAGAAAAAAAGACAAGCAATGGAATATATTCGAAAATTATTTCGATCGGCTGAATATCCTTTGAAATAAAACACGAAACGGACACAGACATTTTGTAAATGAATTTAAAGCTAATCCTTAACATAGTTTATTTCGTAATAAACATAACACAGTTGGGGAAACTCCCAAACATGATCAACAGGCCTTCAATAAATACGTTAAGGTTATAACTCTGATGAAAGTTACTAATTACTAAAATTAGTACGCACTTAAATAAAAGAAAAGGGTTTAAGTCCAAAGGGAAGTGTAACATTCACAGAATACAGTCACTCGACAAGTATTACAACGCAAAGGTGATTCGAAAAGTACATCGTAGGCACTTAAGGGTTGACAACAGGGGTACCACCTTGGAAAGGTCAGTGGAAAAAGGGAACCACCGGATAGTTTAAACTTGTTCAAGGATGCACCAAACCTCACTCTTATCCTGTCATCATCCCTAAACAACAGGACAGTGTAAATAAAAACAAGAAGACAGTGAGTTTTCAAAGTATCATAAGCCGGTCAGAACAGTTACATAAGAAAACAGTAAGGGGAAAGAATATGATAAAAATAAACGAACAGTGTGTAGATGTTAGAATTTCTTTATTGGTCATTGTCAACAATCAAAACGCATTGACCATGAAAGATTTGAGATAAAATAGACATGTTTTTAATTTTGGCATCTGTGTTGTATAATGTTATAATTTGGATATGATAGACATCTGAAACTGAATGTTTAATGGATCACTAAATAGAATGTTGTTTCATGATTAGAATGTGAGGAATTTGGAAAATATTATAGTTATAAACAAAACGACAACTTAATGATAATATAATAGCAACCGGATTGAAAAAATAGCGTCTGTGAAGGTAATCATGTTTTTTAACAATGGAAATTTGCATTAGAATAAAGGGTTTACTGTTATATGTATTTTATTATTGAAATCTGATAAGTAGTTTATGAATTATAACTCTTGTAGTAAAGGCCAGTTCAAACCAGTTCTACGCGCATGCTCATATCATAATTTGTGGACTGTATCCCTAAAACTGATATGTAATTTAAATAGTAGAAGACCCATAAAATGCCTGAATTCCAATTTGACTGCGCCCCGATATTCTTACTAAAATACAGTTGTGTTATGAACAGTAAATTGACGTTGATACACAGTCTAACACCCATACCAGCTTTAATCCCCGCCGAATTCAACCCTTACTTTATAAGAAAAAAAACGGAAATGTTCATGTATATAATATATCAAAAAATAAGTTAAACCTAAGAAGCTAATCTCATATGTTCTCATGACTTATTTGAAGTCAGAGCATCAAGGGCACGACAAAACGGAGTGAAGGACATCCATCAAACTGTTCCTGTCTGAAAGGATTCTTTAAAATGTTGTGTCATGAACGATACAATAACTATCGACGAAACACAAAGACAGGAACTAGTAAAGGCTATCAACGTATATTGGGAAAAGAAATATAAATGAGTATTCAGATTGTGTGCGATTTATATTGAACTCTGTTGACATTCCAGATTATAAGGTACATTTTCACCCTCATCATGAGGGAGCAATACAATCAACAGGTATCCTAACACGCAGCATGAGGCTGATATCAATTACCTGATAAATACTCCAGTTCATTTGTAGCCGTGTCAGACAAGTGTTACAAGTTGGTCACTAATTATAATCATGAACAATTGAGTAAACATATAACACTTTTTTTTTATAATTTATCATACAAGTTTGAATGTAAAACAATTGGACAGAATAATATTTAGATTATTTGAATTCTCCGTGAATCCTCCGGGTTTAGGTTAACTCGACATATATTTTATCATAGTATTACATGGTATTTGAGTGAATAATATTATTTCACTTGATAGAGGTGGGCATGTACTTGGAAATTAATTGATTGATTTAAATCGGTCAGTGTTCATTTTACCAAGAATGTTGTATTTCTAAAGCTATGAACAACTGACAGGAATCCAGTTTTACATTCAGGCAGGATAGAGTCATGTTACAATGTAATGTATCAGCTAGGTGAGAGCCAGTCATATTACAATCTAGTTTGTCAGCTAGAAGACATTCTTGTCATACTGCAAAGAAAATTCTCAGGATTTCATTGGTCAGTGCGCCGTAGACATGAGCCCATTACTGAAATACACAAAAACAAAATGGCGCTTTCCATTGTGTGTAAAAGTCAGAAATAATCGTAATCGTAAGTGTATTTTTTTGGCAATTTTGCAGATGATAAAACATTAAATAGTGATAAAATACGTTTATTGTATTAAAAAATCCGCCAAATTTAACGACGTTAGAGCGATGACGTCACGAAAATGACAACGTCTAGTTAGAGGCACGTTACTCGGAAATTGGCGCAATAAAAATGAAATCCTGTTTTTGGCTGTTATTTTTCTTAAATAAATGGTTACAACTTTTAAGTATGATACATTCGTTATTAGGATTCTTGACAGGAAAATGGCCTCACATTCCCTACCTGGAAAGTATATCCCCCTTGCCTAACGGCTCGGGTGAATATAATTTCCAGGCAGGTAATGTGAGCCCATGTCCCCTGTCAATAATCCTAATAACTAATAATATTACAATATAATGCGTATGATATACAAAGGTGCGTTAGAATTACGATGAGGGTTGAACTCTGTTGTAATCATAACTGTTTAGTATTGTACCCTGATGAGTACAAGTAAGAACTTTGTTTAGCTACATTGCTCGAATGACATTCGATGAAGATGTAGGACCGTTGTAAGTGACACATATTGATCGTTCTATTCACAACTCGCCTTTAAACGTGGTTTCTTGTTTTATATAATAACTATTTTTGATTCGATTTAAATTGCATTGGTTCTGCAGCAGGGTCTGAGAATTTTATTTATTTGACAAGAGTTTACTCGAGCAGTATTGCATAATGATTTTAGCTTTACATGCTTTCACACGCGCTTAGTGTAAATTTGAACTACTTACATGTTTGGCAATACAAAAATGCAGCAATAAAAAACTAGACTAAATTAAAAACTAAATTAACATACGGCGATATTATTTAACATGTCGTTATGATATCCATGAGTTTCGGAATGTTTCTAGTTTGGTTTTACTGTCACATGTTTGACTATTTATGTTAGTAATCAGTTTCATTCCTGATAGTTTACATCGTTGATTGCCATGTAAAAGTTCAAGATAGAACGAACGTATGTCAAGGCGAAATTGCTTTGTAATTGTTGGTTATTATTTCTTTATTCGTCTAATGATCCATGACGATTGTGTATATAAGGTTAAGAAATTTATATATGCTTGTATTTTAAATTAATATTTGCTAGATTTTAAATTATTTGTTGCCCTATATGTATTATTATTTCCGTTAATCTTTAACACATACTGATAATCTGATATTGTATTGGACAAAATAGTGTCTAGTATATAAAAGTAGTCAGAGATGAAAAGATTCAAAGTGTTTGTTTTATATATCGTTTGTCTTAATCCCGATTCAATTAACAATAATGGTGTTGACACTGAAATGTTTTATTATCTCCATACTATAAAAAGCCTTAGTGGATATTGTTAACGCATATATTTGTCCATCTGTACATCCGTCTGTTCGACCGTTACCATATATTCTCTTAAACCACTAAACTGAATACAACCAAATTTAACGTTTGGCAGGTCGACCTGTAGCAACATTTTTTGACTGGGCCAAATGCACTTAAAATCAATCACACTAATCATTTGTCTTCGTATAAATGGCTATGTTTTATAAACATATGCATACGTTTTCTATATATATTGAGAGTACTGTAAATGTGAGACAAATTGTTATCTATAATTTGTCTCACATGTCTCTTTCCGGAATCCTCCGTAATCCAGTATCCAGAAAAAGGTATTGTAATATGTATACTATACTTTAGCGTATAAAGAGTATGATATATGTATATATTATATTATCTCTTGAGCAGAGTATATGCATATACAATGATTTAGTTTAGAAAATAACGCAATATTTGATATTATAAGAAACAACACTTTAATGGTCTAGGTGAAACATACATACATCTAGTAAACAGATGGACACCGACTTCAACAGTATAAGTATTGATGCTCAGTAGTGTAAATGAACTTGACGCTAGTGTCTTGTGCTGTCGATGGCGTAATAATATACTGTCATTATTGATAGTTTGTTATACACTCAGTAAGTTGCTTGATGTAACTACTCTGAACAGTTTATGGCAAAGTTAATTGCGTCATGTAAATAATAATAAAGTAAAGTGAAATACTGGTGATAATGTTGTGTTGAGCAGCTATCACCATATTATGCATGCATAGAAATGATGGAATTGTTTAATCAATACAACAATTGTATAACTAGTATTTACTGTGTAATGGCGTTGGCATGGTTTAGGTGAACACATCATTTATGTTTCAGTGAAAGAATACATGTATCGTTGCGTGTGTTTGTTGTTGTGTTTTTTGTTGTTTTATTTTTTGTTGTTTTTTGGTATGTCATTTTCTTTTTTTTTGTGTGTTTTTCTTTTGTTTTGATATTTATATGAGTATGTCAAGGTAAAATGTTTTAAGGCAAATACTGTTGTAATGAAACACAACTTCGACCTTCCTTGATTATTAGCGCAAAATAAAATACCTTTATATAAATAAACACATACTACCGTTAATACAAGGTGTCGTCCTCCTTACTCTGACAAATACGACATTGACACTATTGTGTTATTAGAAATGGTTTTATTTGAACCTATGATTTGTCTGGTAATTATCGCTTGACTCATGATTTTGAAGGGGAATCAAGAACTAAAACATTTTTTCTATCTTGTATAAACTATGTGACACGTATTTATAATTCCTTATTAAGCTAGTATGCACGCTTGCTATGAGTTTTTCTTTTGTGTTTTATAGAACTATTAAATATAAATACGAGGACCGTTCAAATTATACGTGGATATGTTTAATAGTTGTATATATAATTCAGTATTGAATATATATATATATATATATATAATTCAGTAATGAGTTGATATATATATATAGATGGGGAAAAAAACATTTATACAGTGCTACAGTTTATAGAAACCCTGTAGCACTGTATAAATGTTTTTTTCCCATATATTAATTTATTCCAACATTGTCGTATCCCCCCGTGGATCCAGTGTTTTTTTAAATGTATTTTGTAGATGTATGTATTTTCTCACCCTTATATATATATATATAATTCAGTACTGAATATAAGAATATATGAAATGGATGAACACAAATAATATGGTGTTTATACGAGTATGTCATATATCATGGTGTTTTTAGTAACAAAATCCGGGAAAATGTTTACGAGTCATTATTACGTGCATTTATTTCGTTATTTTTACCTCTTGACTGTAATTAAAAGGATAGCATATTTTACTTAGAAATAAGGGTTGCTTTTAGTCTTAACTATGGGGCGCCGTACTACTATTTATTACCATTTGGTGATATCACCTAGTCGAATTGGTGATATCACTAATTCGAATAGGTGATATCACGCATTTAAATAGGTGATATCACCGATTTTTCTGAATGCGTGATAATACCTATTGAATGGATGACGGACGTCAAGCAAAGAATTCAGCTGCTAGTACCATTTTTATGAAGAATTTGTTATTTCCCGGCCGGGGATTGAACCCGATAAAAACGAATGCATGGCGGACACACTACCACTGGACCACTGTATTATGACTAAAAGCAAGGTGAGTATTTAAACGAAATCTGAATTTCTCTCCTTAAACATAGTGGTGTAAATTACATATATTAATTTCAACATATTGTTTTATAATGTTTACGCATTCTCTCAAAACACCTGAATTGAGATTAATCCCTTTAAGTAAAAATGCTAAAGTTTAATTTAGAAACAGTTGAGAAATACGCATTAAGTCGCAGTTGTTTAGTGCAGTTTACTGGCCAACCTCCTATACTAGTCACATGTCGCACTAGGCAAGGCTATGTCAAATGTCTAAACCCAAACCCATAGATAGCCTGTGGAACAACCTACCTCATGTGTGTCGAAATTTAACACCTCGTCGAGTAGTTATGTTACCCGTAATCCACAACGTAGTAATATAACTGTGATCAACCTCCTGCTTCTCCTGATTCTGACGAAAACTCGGTATGTACCATCAGAAGTGACTTTCTAGGCTTTTTCTATACCATATTTGCATATGCATTTATGTGTGAGCTTTGGTGCACCCTAAAACCGATTTAAACCCCTAGTGGCCTACTTTGTCACTGACCGTTCCTTGGCGTTAGCAATATTGTCAACCCGTTTGTGTTTCTGATTTCGTTTGCATTTATTATTACTTTTGCCTTTTTGTTTGTATGTTTGCGTGTTTGTTTCTGTGTTTTGTGGTTGACTGTCCTCCTTGAATGCTACTTTCCCTGTCCGATCTTTTTATATTTCTTGATATTGCCTGTTTTGTTAGAAAATATAACCTGGCGGGGATATCTTTATTTATACTCCGCTCAACACATTTTTTTTATCTAATTTGTAAACTTGATGTTTGTATATTTAATTCAAATTCTGATTTCCGTATGAAATGCACTATTTCTCTAAATAACTGCTTAATAAGATAAGACAAACTCATTTTTGCAGTATTTCCTGTATTTTCCTGGTAATGAATACATCTGTATTTCGGTTTAAACAAACATGCAAAAAAAAACAAGAACATATTGAAACAGATTAATTGCGTACATAAGTAGCACCGTTTCCGACAGTACACAGGTTCGGATAGATGAATTTTATTTGAGCGCCAACTTCGTTTTTTTGAAGGCCCTTTTAATCCCCGTGACTTCGAGTTTGCCTGTATATATATTTCATGTATTTGTTTTTCCCTAAATCTAAAAATGCTCATTTACAAATCACTTTTCAGGTTAAAAATGTTTGAAATTCTTTATTTCTCCAGGTAAGGATTATGTCAAATTGTGTTATTTATAAATATAAATCTGATAACTTCTGAATTGTCACTTCACAGTCAGACTAAACGATAGATACCTTCAATGTAGTTCTATGTTTGTATGCATAGTATGTGTACGTGGTGTGAGGTAAATACTCAACCAGTTTGATAGGTGGCATACACTTTGACCTCTCTAATAATTAGTTTGTAATATTGTCAGTAAAATTGCCTATCAATAAATCCTTTAATTCAGGATAAACAAGAGTACGAACACGGTAACTTAGTATACTCTACTACAAAACAGATATAGTCAGGTCGTTTGCAATTTAAAAACCTCGAAAGGTGTATCAGCTCGCTGGTCATGTTGGTTATTTAAAAACCACGATGGGCTACGTCCATCTCGGTGCTTAAATAAACCAACTTGCTGAGACGAGACTATATTTATTACATAATAATGTCCTCGCCTAAAAGCCTTCCTTAACATTACTCTAATTACATTAGTCAAAGCATTAGGCACTCATTCTTCTCCTGGAAGAATTTCTATCTATAGTTGACGTGCGTTTATATCATTACCTTTCCTGTTTATACACAGCAAAGGTATTAAGGTCATTGCATGGTTTGTATTTTCTTTTATTTAATTTTTTTTTAATTGTAAAACGTAGTTTATGAAATGATGAAATAATTACTGCGTACGTTGGTTCTTAAGTTAAAATGTTTTTTATTTACAACTCCAGTTGTTTTTCTTTCTTATAATTAATATGAAAAACCAGCAGTGAAAGTAAACATTTTATTTGCAAACGCTTACAACAATTACGATTTTAATTAAATGATGGAAAAGGATGGAAAAGTATTGATTCCAAAAATATGGTTTCTACATTTTCTTGTATGTAGATTTCAGTTTTGGATTTAATTTTCAAAAGGTGATTGTCACATAATTGTTCGCAGTATGATCGTGAAATATATGTCGTTTTTCGGTCACTACAGCTAACCGCTAGTGTTCATTGATCGTCACAGTGTAAAAGTTGAATTCGTGATAAAGTACAGTTTGATAGGGCGATTGCTTTTCTGTTGTCACAACAAATCGTCTAGCAAGTCTGATAGGTCGTTGGCTGCACTCGCTTCATCTGAGAGTGTGATTGAAACCCATCTTAACGTCACGTATATTGAATGTTTCGTATCAGGTATACTGTCGATCAATGCCTCAAACGATTTTCTTGTCATAATTACAGCGTCCATTTCAATATTTTCGAGATTCATCGCGTTTAATATGAATTCACTGTGTTACAATGTTTTTCTATATGTTGGTATGTGTTGTTCAAGTTATCGTTATACAAAGACACAAACAGAGCGGCCAGAAATTCTTGCACGGTTTTATGTATAAATGATATGCGTTTCTTTTCGGTTGTGCACATCGTAAATACGCTGAGACAACAGTCCAATCTGTAGGCAAAGTTCCAGTTCCATTTTATTCAGACCATGCACGTCTACAACTGAACTTTCAAAGACTAGAGAATACTCCTGACGGGTACTGAATAGTGTTTCAAGTGCCAGTTTTGCTAAGGAAATCAACAGTAACCGAAAGTGTTGACATGCTTTACTTTTATCAAAACAGGTTGGAAGCTGTATGAGATATAATTTCAAATCACTCTTAATCCTAGCAACGACTGAGTTATCAGCTAAACGTTCGTTAGGGTCTTCTGAAAATTCTAAGATGTGGTTGGTCATGCCGCTGTTTATGTCACATAGTGAAATTCCAAAAGGGGGTGTTCATTCGTCCAGACCGTCAAGAATGATTAAACATTGTTCATCCTTTAGAAGTTTGGCTAAAATATTGTTGTAGGAAGAATTGTCAAACGTTTCTAATATTTGTTGTTTTATCATTTCAAATATAGTACAACTAGAGCCCGCGTTTCTCAACGATACATAAAATAGACAGAGAAACGTCTTCATGACGGTTTTGTCAGTTTCGAAGTCGTCTCTTGTAAACCGGTAACAACATATTATATCTCTTGTTGAATGACTTGTTTTGACTTCTTGAATCTCAACATGTGCTTAGCACCATGTTCAGATTACCTTTTGACACCAAGTACTTTCACCAGTTCCAGCATCTCCAGTAATGCAGATATTACAATGATACGAATCTTTTAAAATTACATCCCGGTAACCTACAACGTTTACGTCCGTACAGTTCAGTCTTTGACTGCTTTCTGTTTGTTTCATTGTCAACCTGTCTGATGTAAGATGGACTCGTTCCATAGAGAAATTCACATACAGATCATCGATTTGTGCAAGACGCTGTTGTGAAAGTGGATAAACCCGAGTTCTTAAACATCGTTTCTTGTAGAGTCTGATGAGATCAAGCTGAAGGTCTGTAAAACAAAGGTAAACATAACGTGACAGCTGTTTGCATCTAACGTTTTGCCATGTATGAGGTAAGATGAAGTTACCGTAAGGAACATATACCGTGGAAGGGTGTATTATTAAATTTATTTTCAAAGCAAAGGTTTTATTTAAACATACCTAATTCGTTCCTGATAACACAGTTTATTTCTCCCTTGTTGCACATATGAAACCAAAGGAAGACTTGTTCCCCAATGTAACGGTGAACATTGATTTTGACCTCCAGACGATAAATATATTTTAACAAAAAAAGGTCTCCATTTGTTACAAAATTGTGTGTTCCATGAACACTTTTTACATTTAAACTCTGGAATAAATACTGATAAAGGTGATCCTTTGAGAGCAACAAACACAATTAAGAGAATAAAGCAGCAGACTCGGTTTTATTGAGTCTGTTAATGAGAAGTAATGAAAAAAGCAACACTTCTCACGCCCCCTAGCTCCGGTAGGTATTCTACTTCAAAGCCACCTATATTTGGCTCGTTGGTCCCAAAGGACCAGTAAAAAAATAACACTACTGATTCGTAGCACGGGGAGACTTTTTACAGCCGCCACACTGCACTAAACGAACGCTAGTGTGCACGTTATTAAATACTGATAAAGGTGATCCTTTGAGAGCAACAAACACAATTAAGAGAATAAAGCAGCAGACTCGGTTTGATTGAGTCTGTCACTAAGATGCTTTTGCAACATTAAGTGATGCTGACCCAGCAAATTACTTATCTTCTTTACATATTTAGTTGACATATGTGCCATTTTATAACTTGATACTACATACATAATACAATTGATGTATGCGTACTATAAATGTAATGGGACATTTTAGCGATTCATTTTGAGTTGGCTATATTTATTTTATATATACAAACCGTTATCGATATGCCATTTTTAAAACCAAGAGGCTTATTTGTACTCATATTTTGAGTTGCCATGTCAATACAATGTTTCATGGAAAAAATGGAATTGTCTCAGCAGACCTGAACGAATAGCATATAAAACATTAAATAACATTGACAATCATAATTGATCAGTCGGCCATTTTTGATAGTATATTTTGCTTTTAACTTTTAAGACATTTATAATTGCTTTCATGCACTGATCAGTATTAATAAAATGTTACAGGACGTTTTATATAGAGGATCAAAATGTTCCAGGACGTTTTATATAGAGGATCTTACATGATTGACAGTGTAATATTACTTTTATTAAACGAGCTGGATAAAATGATAGAATGCGAGTATACAAGGATTTTATTAAAGTTAACATCACACAGTCAGAGATGAAAGATTCTATTTATCACAGAACACCTACGACGTGATACTTTCACTTTAATGTTGTCACTTTTTATATTTCTTTTTACCTCGTACACGGCAGCACCTTGTAGAGGAAGTCATGACGTAGGTTTGTTGTTTACACGGCGTCAGCTACGTTATGTGTTCGCACTACACATAATGCGACATTTAAACCAAATTTAACGTTACTTACATGAATTTTATAAAGTAACATGTCAAAAAAAGATCAATGTTTAATGTGTCTGAACGTATCGTATGATAAACAAGAACCATGCAACAATTGGGACTAAGTGTTTTACTGTACGCAAACACCGTGATTCGGTCCTCGTTTGCATCTATAATACTATATAGTATTACGACAAATACGTTATGGACATATTAAATTCCCAGAAGCCATGTTGTGTGATACAGTATCATTCCGATTTGTAAACATGTTTATTTCTCAAGCCTATTAAACACTTACTCTTCTTCGTCACGTTGAATACTTCTACTGATAACTCCTGACGCGTATCTGCAATGTAATGGACTGCATGTGTTTGTGCGACATTTATATCTTGTATCACGTTTAACTTTGTGAGCTCTATTTCCTGTATTGCCCCATCCGTGTTTGTATCAATTGTTTCCCGTATGGTGTCATGAATTTCACAGATCGCTGTTTGCTGTTTGTCATTAATAGCACCGAGTGCGGCCATTCGTTTGTCATCTACTTGAGTGATGGCCTCTTCCGTTTTGTTCTCAATATCTTGTAACGCTGTTTGTGCTAATAACCTTAATTGTAACACTGTGCTCTCATCTTCCTCGTCTAAAACCGCATATAGTGCTCCATCCCGAATCTTTAAAAGATACATAGGCAGCATGTTACAATAGGCCACTTTATACTAGATTCACTTGTTCTATTAAAAAAAATAGATAAAAAAGTCGATCAGCGAATGTAGCACAAACCACAACCAACCAAAAGAACACAAACCACAACCAACCAAAAGAACACATAAAAACAAACAGTAAACAATAATTACAAAGATGATTAAAATGCAAGATATGACACCACAAACACAACAGCATTGACAAGAGGGCTTTGGATGCGTTGTTAAAACTACTTTGATAACTTTAGTCCTAGACAAACACATCAATAACTTCAGTGAAAATACTAGGTTAACATGGTTAACACATCCGCTCTATTGTCTTGTAAGCAAAAAGTAAAAACAAATACTGCACCTTTACATATTAGCATAAACCACTGTCCTAACTGAAACGTACTTTTAGACTACTAAACGATATTTTGGTCGAACCGATTTTAAATGCGTTTATTGAATTCATAGTTTTCAATTGAATGATTTATGCTGGTCAAAATAAAGATCTTTATCGGTAAATAAATAAAGATGTTCATCGGTAACGTAGTAATATTTATGCATCAGTATTAGTGTTATGTTATAGTTCAGGATTTTTGATTTTATGTATGGTTAAACATTTTAAATTGTAATTATGTACGATAACAAAGTCTTCCATGTACAAATATCATTGATACATGTATATACGGAAACTTACTCTTGTCGCTGAAGAGTTCTATTAAAACGGAAACGCACTGATCTAAACCTAAGTACAATTCTATAAAACACGTATTACCTTGCTTAAATTGTTAATTGCATCATTGACATGTAGTTGTTGCTCGGAGGTCTTAGGTTTTAGGTTTTATAGCCAACACCATTTGCTTCAGAGTATCTATTTAGGTATTGAGGCAAGTATCGCTCACTTGTAAACAGGCTGAATGTAAAATCTCATTTTGAGTATCCCTGGCCTGTTATAAAATACAAATTGCAAAAATGCGAACGTTTTACCTTATTTAGACGCTAGCATGTTAACGACAAGACACGCCCATACATCTTGTACCATATTATTTCTGATTATGATAAAGGAACATACATTCAGAAAAGGTGAGCAATTGAAGATCAATACCTTTGTTTGGTATTATTAAAGCAACTTACACATGTCTGATTATAACACGTTCCATTTGCATTTGACTGTTTCCATACTGTCAAGTTCTTGTCTTTTTCGTTTTTTAAGATTCATTTTAAAATCGTTAACAAAATTCTGTTAAGACTATTTTTTCTACAAATCGTTAACAAAATTTGGTTAAGACAATTTTTTCTACAAATCGTTAACAAAATGTTGTTTGTAAGAATGTATTCGAACATCTTTACTAGGCAGTCTTCCACCTTAACAAAATTCTTTTAGATTCATTTTTAGAATCGTTAACACAATTTTGTTAAGACAATTTTTTCTACAAATCGTTAACAAAATTTTGTTTGTAAGAATGTATTCAAATATCTTTTCTAGGCAGTCTTCCACCTTAACAAAATTCTGTTAAGATTCATTTTTAAAATCGATATAAAAATTTTGTTAACGATTTTATAAATGAATCTTAACAGAATTTTGTTAACGATTTTAAAAATGAATCTTAACAGAATTTTGTTAAGGTGGAAAACTGCCTAGTAAAGATATTTGAATACATTCTTACAAATACAATTTTATTAACGATTTGTAGAAAAAATAGTCTTAACAAAATTTTGTTTACGCTTCTAAAAATGAATCTTAACAGAATTATGTTAAGATGGAAAACTGCCTAGTAAAAATATTTAAATACATTCTTACAAACAACATTTTGTTAACGATTTGTAGAAAAAATTGTCTTAACAGAATTTTGTTAACGATTTTAAAAATGAATCTTAACAGAATTTTGTTAAGGTGGAAGACTGCCTAGTAAAGATATTTGAATACATTCTTAGAAACAAAATGTTGTTAACCATTTGTAGAAAAAATAGTCTTAACAAAATTTTGTTAACGATTTTAAAAACGAATCTTAACAGAATTGTGTTAAGGTGGAAGACTGCCTGGTAAAGATATTTGAATACATTCTGACAAACAAAATTTTGTTAACTATTTGTAGAACAAATAGTCTTAACACAATTTTGTTAACGATTCTAAAAATGAATCTTAACAGAATTTTGTTAAGGTGAAAGACTGCCTAGTAAAGATATTTTAATACATTCTTACAAACAAAATTTTGTTAACGATTTGTAGAAAAAATAGTTTTAACAGAATTTTGTTAACGATTTTAAAAATGAATCTTAACAGAATTTTGTTAAGGTGGAATACTGCCTAGTAAAGATATTTGAATAAATTCTTACAAACACAATTTTGTTAACGATTTGTAGAAAAAATTGTCTTAACGGAATTTTGTTAACGATTTTAAAAATGAATCTTAACAGAATTTTGTTAAGGTGGAAGACTGCCAAGTAAAGATATTTGAACACATTCTTAGAAACAAAATTTTGTTAACGATTTGTAGAAAAAATTGTCTTAACCAAATTTTGTTAACGATTTTAAAAAATGAATCTTAACAGAATTTTATTAAGGTGTAAGACTGCCTAGTAAAGATATTTGAATACATTCTTACAAACAAATTTTTGTTAACGATTTGTAGAAAAAATTGTCTTAACAAAGTTTTGTTAACGATTCTAAAAATGAATCTTAACAGAATTTTGTTAAGGTGGAATACTGCCTAGTAAAGATATTTGAATACATTCTTACAAACAAAGTTTTGTTAACGATTTGTAGAAAAAATAGTCTTAACAAAATTTTTATATCGATTTTAAAAATGAATCTTAACAGAATTTTGTTAAGGTGGAAGACTGCCTAGTAAAGATATTTGAATACATTCTTACAAACAAAATTTTGTTAACGATTTGTAGAAAAAATTGTCTTAACAAAATTGTGTTAACGATTCTAAAAATGAATCTAAAAGAATTTTGTTAAGGTGGAAGACTGCCTAGTAAAGATGTTTGAATACATTCTTACAAACAACATTTTGTTAACGATTTGTAGAAAAAATTGTCTTAACCAAATTTTGTTAACGATTTGTAGAAAAAATAGTCTTAACAGAATTTTGTTAACGATTTTAAAATGAATCTTAAAAAACGAAAAAGACAAGAACTTGACAGTATGGAAACAGTCAAATGCAAATGGAACGTGTTATAATCAGACATGTGTAAGTTGCTTTAATAATACCAAACAAAGGTATTGATCTTCAATTGCTCACCTTTTCTGAATGTATGTTCCTTTATCATAATCAGAAATAATATGGTACAAGATGTATGGGCGTGTCTTGTCGTTAACATGCTAGCGTCTAAATAAGGTAAAACGTTCGCATTTTTGCAATTTGTATTTTATAACAGGCCAGGGATACTCAAAATGAGATTTTACATTCAGCCTGTTTACAAGTGAGCGATACTTGCCTCAATACCTAAATAGATACTCTGAAGCAAATGGTGTTGGCTATAAAACCTAAAACCTAAGACCTCCGAGCAACAACTACATGTCAATGATGCAATTAACAATTTAAGCAAGGTAATACGTGTTTTATAGAATTGTACTTAGGTTTAGATCAATGCGTTTCCGTTTTAATAGAACTCTTCAGCGACAAGAGTAAGTTTCCGTATATACATGTATCAATGATATTTGTACATGGAAGACTTTGTTATCGTACATAATTACAATTTGAAATGTTTAACCATACATAAAATCAAAAATCCTGAACTATAACATAACACTAATACTGATGCATAAATATTACTACGTTACCGATGAACATCTTTATTTATTTACCGATAAAGATCTTTATTTTGACCAGCATAAATCATTCAATTGAAAACTATGAATTCAATAAACGCATTTAAAATCGGTTCGACCAAAATATCGTTTAGTAGTCTAAAAGTACGTTTCAGTTAGGACAGTGGTTTATGCTAATATGTAAAGGTGCAGTATTTGTTTTTACTTTTTGCTTACAAGACAATAGAGCGGATGTGTTAACCATGTTAACCTAGTATTTTCACTGAAGTTATTGATGTGTTTGTCTAGGACTAAAGTTATCAAAGTAGTTTTAACAACGCATCCAAAGCCCTCTTGTCAATGCTGTTGTGTTTGTGGTGTCATATCTTGCATTTTAATCATCTTTGTAATTATTGTTTACTGTTTGTTTTTATGTGTTCTTTTGGTTGGTTGTGGTTTGTGTTCTTTTGATCGACTTTTTTATCTATTTTTTTAATAGAACAAGTGAATTTAGTATAAAGTGGCCTATTGTAACATGCTGCCTATGTATCTTTTAAAGATTCGGGATGGAGCACTATATGCGGTTTTAGACGAGGAAGATGAGAGCACAGTGTTACAATTAAGGTTATTAGCACAAACAGCGTTACAAGATATTGAGAACAAAACGGAAGAGGCCATCACTCAAGTAGATGACAAACGAATGGCCGCACTCGGTGCTATTAATGACAAACAGCAAACAGCGATCTGTGAAATTCATGACACCATACGGGAAACAATTGATACAAACACGGATGGGGCAATACAGGAAATAGAGCTCACAAAGTTAAACGTGATACAAGATATAAATGTCGCACAAACACATGCAGTCCATTACATTGCAGATACGCGTCAGGAGTTATCAGTAGAAGTATTCAACGTGACGAAGAAGAGTAAGTGTTAAATAGGCTTGAGTAATAAACATGTTTACAAATCTGAATGATACTGTATCACACAACATTGCTTCTGGGAATTTAATATGTCCATAACGTATTTGTCGTAATACTATATAGTATTATAGATGCAAACGAGGACCGAATCACGGTGTTTGCGTACAGTAAAACACTTAGTCCCAATTGTTGCATGGTTCTTGTTTATCATACGATACGTTCAGACACATTAAACATTGATCTTTTTTTGACATGTTACTTTATAAAATTCATGTAAGTAACGTTAAATTTGGTTTAAATGTCGCATTATGTGTAGTGCGAACACATAACGTAGCTGACGCCGTGTAAACAACAAACCTACGTCATGACTTCCTCTACAAGGTGCTGCCGTGTACGAGGTAAAAAGAAATATAAAAAGTGACAACATTAAAGTGAAAGTATCACGTCGTAGGTGTTCTGTGATAAATATAATCTTTCATCTCTGACTGTGTGATGTTAACTTTAATAAAATCGTTGTATACTCGCATTCTATCATTTTATCCAGCTCGTTTAATAAAAGTAATATTACACTGTCAATCATGTAAGATCCTCTATATAAAACGTCCTGTAACATTTTATTAATACTGATCAGTGAATGAAAGCAATTATAAATGTCTTAAAAGTTAAAAGCAAAATATACTATCAAAAATGGCCGACTGATCAATTATGATTGTCAATGTTATTTAATGTTTTATATGCTATTCGTTCAGGTCTGCTGAGACAATTCCATTTTTTCCATGAAACATTGTATTGACATGGCAACTCAAAACATGAGTACAAATAAGCCTCTTGGTTTTAAAAATGGCATATCGATAACGGTTTGTATATATAAAATAAATATAGCCAACTCAAAATGAATCGCTAAAATGTCCCATTACATTTATAGTACGCATACATCAATTGTATTATGTATGTAGTATCAAGTTATAAAATGGCACATATGTCAACTAAATATGTAAAGAAGATAAGTAATTTGCTGGGTCAGCATCACTTAATGTTGCAAAAGCATCTTAGTGACAGACTCAATCAAACCGAGTCTGCTGCTTTATTCTCTTAATTGTGTTTGTTGCTCTCAAAGGATCACCTTTATCAGTATTTAATAACGTGCACACTAGCGTTCGTTTAGTGCAGTGTGGCGGCTGTAAAAAGTCTCCCCGTGCTACGAATCAGTAGTGTTATTTTTTTACTGGTCCTTTGGGACCAACGAGCCAAATATAGGTGGCTTTGAAGTAGAATACCGCTTAAGCCGGTGCTAGGGGGCGTGAGAAGTGTTGCTTTTTTCATTACTTCTCATTAACAGACTCAATAAAACCGAGTCTGCTGCTTTATTCTCTTAATTGTGTTTGTTGCTCTCAAAGGATCACCTTTATCAGTATTTATTCCAGAGTTTAAATGTAAAAAGTGTTCATGGAACACACAATTTGTAACAAATGGAGACCTTTATTTGTTAAAATATATTTATCGTCTGGAGGTCAAAATCAATGTTCACCGTTACATTGGGGAACAAGTCTTCCTTTGGTTTCATATGTGCAACAAGGGAGAAATAAACTGTGTTATCAGGAACGAATTAGGTATGTTTAAATAAAACCTTTGCTTTGAAAATAAATTTAATAATACACCCTTCCACGGTATATGTTCCTTACGGTAACTTCATCTTACCTCATACAGGGCAAAACGTTAGATGCAAACAGCTGTCACGTTATGTTTACCTTTGTTTTACAGACCTTCAGCTTGATCTCATCAGACTCTACAAGAAACGATGTTTAAGAACTCGGGTTTATCCACTTTCACAACAGCGTCTTGCACAAATCGATGATCTGTATGTGAATTTCTCTATGGAACGAGTCCATCTTACATCAGACAGGTTGACAATGAAACAAACAGAAAGCAGTCAAAGACTGAACTGTACGGACGTAAACGTTGTAGGTTACCGGGATGTAATTTTAAAAGATTCGTATCATTGTAATATCTGCATTACTGGAGATGCTGGAACTGGTGAAAGTACTTGGTGTCAAAAGGTAATCTGAACATGGTGCTAAGCACATGTTGAGATTCAAGAAGTCAAAACAAGTCATTCAACAAGAGATATAATATGTTGTTACCGGTTTACAAGAGACGACTTCGAAACTGACAAAACCGTCATGAAGACGTTTCTCTGTCTATTTTATGTATCGTTGAGAAACGCGGGCTCTAGTTGTACTATATTTGAAATGATAAAACAACAAATATTAGAAACGTTTGACAATTCTTCCTAACACAATATTTTAGCCAAACTTCTAAAGGATGAACAATGTTTAATCATTCTTGACGGTCTGGACGAATGGACACCCCCTTTTGGAATTTCACTATGTGACATAAACAGCGGCATGACCAACCACATCTTAGAATTTTCAGAAGACCCTAACGAACGTTTAGCTGATAACTCAGTCGTTGCTAGGATTAAGAGTGATTTGAAATTATATCTCATACAGCTTCCAACCTGTTTTGATAAAAGTAAAGCATGTCAACATTTTCGGTTACTGTTGATTTCCTTAGCAAAACTGGCACTTGAAACACTATTCAGTACCCGTCAGGAGTATTCTCTAGTCTTTGAAAGTTCAGTTGTAGACGTGCATGATCTGAATAAAATGGAACTGGAACTTTGCCTACAGATTGGACTGTTGTCTCAGCGTGAAGTATTTACGATGTGCACAACCGAAAATAAACGCATATCATTTATAAATAAAACCGTGCAAGAATTTCTGGCCGCTCTGTTTGTGTCTATGTATAACGATAACTTGAACAACACATACCAACATATAGAAACACATTGTAACACAGTGAATTCATATTGAACGCGATGAATCTCGAAAATATTGAAATGGACGCTGTAATTATGACAAGAAAATCGTTTGAGGCATTGATCGACAGTATACCTGATACAAAACATTCAATTTACGTGACGTTAAGATGGGTTTCAATCACACTCTCAGACGAAGCGAGTGCAGCCAACGACCTATCAGACTTGCTAGACGATTTGTTGTGACAACAGAAAAGCAATCGCCCTATCAAACTGTACTTTATCACGAATTCAACTTTTACACTGTGAAGATCAATGAACACTAGCGGTTAGCTGTAGTGACCGAAAAACGACATATATTTCACGATCATACTGCGAACAATTATGTGACAATCACCTTTTGGAAAATTAAATCCAAAACTGAAATCTACATACAAGAAAATGTAGAAACCATATTTTTGGAATCAATACTTTTCCATCCTTTTCCATCATTTAATTAAAATCGTAATTGTTGTAAGCGTTTGCAAATAAAATGTTTACTTTCACTGCTGGTTTTTCATATTAATTATAAGAAAGAAAAACAACTGGAGTTGTAAATAAAAAACATTTTAACTTAAGAACCAACGTACGCAGTAATTATTTCATCATTTCATAAACTACGTTTTACAATTAAAAAAAAATTAAATAAAAGAAAATACAAACCATGCAATGACCTTAATACCTTTGCTGTGTATAAACAGGAAAGGTAATGATATAAACGCACGTCAACTATAGATAGAAATTCTTCCAGGAGAAGAATGAGTGCCTAATGCTTTGACTAATGTAATTAGAGTAATGTTAAGGAAGGCTTTTAGGCGAGGACATTATTATGTAATAAATATAGTCTCGTCTCAGCAAGTTGGTTTATTTAAGCACCGAGATGGACGTAGCCCATCGTGGTTTTTAAATAACCAACATGACCAGCGAGCTGATACACCTTTCGAGGTTTTTAAATTGCAAACGACCTGACTATATCTGTTTTGTAGTAGAGTATACTAAGTTACCGTGTTCGTACTCTTGTTTATCCTGAATTAAAGGATTTATTGATAGGCAATTTTACTGACAATATTACAAACTAATTATTAGAGAGGTCAAAGTGTATGCCACCTATCAAACTGGTTGAGTATTTACATCACACCACGTACACATACTATGCATACAAACATAGAACTACATTGAAGGTATCTATCGTTTAGTCTGACTGTGAAGTGACAATTCAGAAGTTATCAGATTTATATTTATAAATAACACAATTTGACATAATCCTTACCTGGAGAAATAAAGAATTTCAAACATTTTTAACCTGAAAAGTGATTTGTAAATGAGCATTTTTAGATTTAGGGAAAAACAAATACATGAAATATATATACAGGCAAACTCGAAGTCACGGGGATTAAAAGGGCCTTCAAAAAAACGAAGTTGGCGCTCAAATAAAATTCATCTATCCGAACCTGTGTACTGTCGGAAACGGTGCTACTTATGTACGCAATTAATCTGTTTCAATATGTTCTTGTTTTTTTTTGCATGTTTGTTTAAACCGAAATACAGATGTATTCATTACCAGGAAAATACAGGAAATACTGCAAAAATGAGTTTGTCTTATCTTATTAAGCAGTTATTTAGAGAAATAGTGCATTTCATACGGAAATCAGAATTTGAATTAAATATACAAACATCAAGTTTACAAATTAGATAAAAAAAATGTGTTGAGCGGAGTATAAATAAAGATATCCCCGTCAGGTTATATTTTCTAACAAAACAGGCAATATCAAGAAATATAAAAAGATCGGACAGGGAAAGTAGCATTCAAGGAGGACAGTCAACCACAAAACACAGAAACAAACACGCAAACATACAAACAAAAAGGCAAAAGTAATAATAAATGCAAACGAAATCAGAAACACAAACGGGTTGACAATATTGCTAACGCCAAGGAACGGTCAGTGACAAAGTAGGCCACTAGGGGTTTAAATCGGTTTTAGGGTGCACCAAAGCTCACACATAAATGCATATGCAAATATGGTATAGAAAAAGCCTAGAAAGTCACTTCTGATGGTACATACCGAGTTTTCGTCAGAATCAGGAGAAGCAGGAGGTTGATCACAGTTATATTACTACGTTGTGGATTACGGGTAACATAACTACTCGACGAGGTGTTAAATTTCGACACACATGAGGTAGGTTGTTCCACAGGCTATCTATGGGTTTGGGTTTAGACATTTGACATAGCCTTGCCTAGTGCGACATGTGACTAGTATAGGAGGTTGGCCAGTAAACTGCACTAAACAACTGCGACTTAATTCGTATTTCTCAACTGTTTCTAAATTAAACTTTAGCATTTTCACTTAAAGGGATTAATCTCAATTCAGGTGCTTTGAGAGAATGCGTAAACATTATAAAACAATATGTTGAAATTAATATATGTAATTTACACCACTATGTTTTAGGAGAGAAATTCAGATTTCGTTTAAATACTCACCTTGCTTTTAGTCATAATACAGTGGTCCAGTGGTAGTGTGTCCGCCATGCATTCGTTTTTATCGGGTTCAATCCCCGGCCGGGAAATAACAAATTCTTCATAAAAATGGTACTAGCAGCTGAATTCTTTGCTTGACGTCCGTCACATAAAATGTAGCTTTAGGACAGGTCGGTCCGTTGGCAGTATAATTTTACTAGGGTATCATATGTCATGTGTCTACGGCTGGATATTTCACTACCGCAGCACTATCAATTTGATCATTGATCTAAATAATACACGTAAACACCGTCGTGGTATTGCACTTAAAAGCAACATTAAACGCCATGCATACATACTGCTGTTCATCTCAGTCGAAATATCATATGACACCTGTACATTTGAAACGCTACACTGTTGTACATCATCGGACTGAGTTTATTTGAATATGAGTATTGATAATAGCGAGGATTGTGCGCATATACAATCGATTCAAGCTAACCAGTAGGCCTTATTGCCTACTGACCGTTCCAAGTCGGTAAGCCTGTCTTCACCACCCTTTCTGTTGTTTTTTGTCTCTTTCATTGTATTATCAAGTCCTTCTTTGCAGTACAGTGCGGACCTACGATGCCATTGCGTTCGGACGCTGTGGTTTCTAGAGGACCCTATATCTCATTTTTGAGTAACACAGTGCATTTCAGATCGTCCATCTGCAGGGGACATTTTATCAACCGACCCAGATATGTGCCTAACTTCAACCTAGGTAACATAAAACGCAACGTTTACTTGAATATGTATGCTTATATTCTACTGTATCATCTCCATCCGCACAATTTACGGCTCTCTATGACATGTAGTGCAGGTCCATCGCAGATCAAAATATGAAGGTGGTTATATATTCCATAAAAGGTTATCGTGGTTGGGTCGGGGGTCGGTGGGTTTTGGGTTTGGGGATGAGTGGTGAGTGTGTGTGTGTTGGGGCTGGGGGCGGGTATTGTTTGGTTTGGTGTGTGCGGGTATGTGGATGGGTTGTGTGTGTGTGTATGTGCGCGCGTGCGTGTGTGTGCGCGTGCGTGTGCGTGCGTGCATGTATGTCACGCACGCACGCAGGCTTGCATGCACGCAGACATACAAACACGAACGCATGTGTATTATTTGTAGGGTATTGGTCTCTCATTTTTATACATTATTGCCATCATTCGCTACTTCAGCTAGATATGCACGTGGACCCTCGTACACCTCCTTTCGACAAACATATTACCTGATCTAGATAAAATACCCATCTGCAGCTTATAAGGAAAAAATAATCAAAAGTTGTTTTTGGGTAACATGCTGTACTACAGCATCATACATAACTGGATTTGTATTAAAATAAATAATAATGAGATCAAGCCAAACTTTATTATACTTAAACATGTATGTATATCAAGATACTCGCCGATGTAATATGAGATCATAATGCTATATATGCATACATACACACACAAGAAACAAAGTGAAAGCGAAAATAATATAATGAGATTTAGAATATCCTAAAAAGAAACAAAATAACTGATAATTCCATGACACTATTGACCCAAGTTCTTCCAGATTAACTTGCTAGAAGTAGCAGACTCGGTTAGATTGATTTGGTTTGTGAGAGGTAATATAATGTACAACACCTCTCGCTCCCTCTAGCACCGCTTAAAGTGCTAACCTGGTCGTAAATTAAGAGGCAGTCTCCCAGCCATTAACCTGTCGCTTTAGCATATTTCAATGAGTATTAAGGGAGCTGATATCTCCAGCCACACGATATGTTAACTGACACCAGCTGGTCAATGTTATGGTCAGTCGAATAGGAATCTGGATACAAGAATATAACTTGAGAATCACATGGTTTCAATAGAGAAACACATTATAAAAAAAACGTATATTAATCAGACAAATAAAAACCTGGAGTGAAATATTTTGTAATAAACAAATATTAATGAAATTGGTAAATATTAAAACATGAAACAAAATCATATTCCGTTACAATGACAATAAATAAATTAATAAAACAATATTATGCAAATCCTTAGATTGCTAGATATATATTACGATGATTATAAATACTGTTGTTATGTAATTGAAAAATATTTGAAATTTAATTTAACTTACAGTATGAAGAACCCATTTATAATAAAGATACATATAAATATAATGCAGTAACCATAGCACACAAGTTACATACACATATGATGCAGTAACGATTGTACAAGAGGTACATTTACCTATATGCAGTAACTAACGATTGTACAAGAGGTACATATACATATATGCAGTAACAATTGCACGTACATAGATGCAGTAATAATTGTACAAGAGGTACATATACATATATGCAGTAACGATTGTATAAGTGGTACATATACATATATATATATGCAATAACCATTGTACAAGAGGTACATCTACATAGATGCAGTAACCATTGTACAAAAGGTACATATACATAGATGCAGTAACCATTGTACAAGAGGTACATATACATATATGCAGTGACCATTGTACAAGAGGTTCATACACATAGATGCAGTAACCATTGTACAAGAGGTACATATACATAGATGCAGTAACCATTGTACAAGAGGTACATATACATATATGCAGTAACCATTGTACAAGAGGTACATATACATATATGCCGAAACCATTGTAAAAGAGGTACATATACATATATGCAGTAACCATTGCAAAAGAGGTACATATACATATATGCAGTAACCATTGTACAAAAGGTACATATGCATATATGCAGTAACCATTGTACAAGAGGTACATACACATAGATGCAGTAACCATTGTACAAGAGGTACATATACATAGATGCAGTAACCATTGTACAAGAGGTACACACACCTAAATGCAGTAACTATTGTACAGGAGGTACATATACATGGATGCAGTAACCATTGTGCAAGAGGTACATATACATAAATGCAGTAACCACTGTGCAAGAGGTACATATACAGAAATGCAGTAACGATTGTACAAGAGGTACATATATAAATATATGCAGTAACGACTGTACAAGAGGTACACATACATAGATGTAGTAACCATTGTACAAGTGGTACATATACATAGATGCAGTAACTATTGTACAAGAGGTACATATACATAAATGCAGTTACCATTGTACAAGAGGTACATATACATAGATGCAGTAACCATTGTACAAGAGGTACATATACATAGATGCAGTAACCATTATACAAGAGGTACTTATACATATATGAATGAATGAAAGTTTTTATTTATCGAGGGTGACCCAATTAGGTTATACTAATCTTCCTTGGGGCCCTCTATAACAAGTGCATGATACCAAATACAAGAAAGGCAAAATACATAAGATATATGTAAACATAATAACATTGTGGTGGTGGTAGTTTGAACGATATTTACACAATAATAAGATGAGATGATATCTATATCGAGTTTAATGTTGTTTTTCCTTTATCAGCTGTTTGTTAATCTTTTCATTGTTGCACACTTCTGAATGTGCTTTGAAATATTATTCCATAAAATTGTCCCGGAGTAAGACATGCTGCCCTTGAAAAGTTACCGATTTGACTTAGGAATACTAAAATTAGTATCAGTTAGCGATCGAAGTCTTTTGTCAGTTGAATTATGAGTAGTAAACATATCGGAAATATATGAAGTGGCAGTATTGTTCGAAACTCTATACATGAATTTAGCCTTTTGAAGTATAATTCGCTGATCAATTGTGAGGTAATTTAGTTGTTCGCAAGCGGCTTGAAAAGTAATATACTGTTCACCTAAAATAACGTGACATGCCCTTTTTGCATTATTAAAAGGCTGTTGATATTTGTTCGACTTGTGTTACCCCAGATTACCTTACAAAAGTCTAGATGTGGCTGTATGTAAGCTTTATAGAAAATAATTCAATAATTCAAAGGAATAAAATATTTTATTCTTGACAGCAACCATACATTTCTTGCTATATTTTTCTTAATAAACAATATGTGGTCATCCCATTTTAAATTTTCATTTATATTTACTCCTAAAATGTTATCACCGGTAGTAATCTGTAAATCAATGTCATTATAGCGCAAAGAAAGTGATTTATTTTCTAATCTGGCACGTCGATCTGGTGTGGTTACAAAAAGGACTTTCATTTTTGACGCATTTCATACCATACCGTTATGCAAGCACCAGACTTTCAAAAAAATGTCGTAACCATTGTACAAGAGGTACATATGCATTAACCATTTTTCCCATTCCATAACTTTTTAACATCCAGGTATACGAGTATTCAATATTGTGAAACATTCTGTCAAACTCATGCAAGATTCAAATTGTATGGTCTGTTTGTCTACTGCTCAAGGATTGGCCATAGAAAACACAGCCTTATCATAGTTGATCATCTCATAAACGGTGAAATCAGCATCCTATATGGATCATACATGGGAATAAAAGTGTATATCTAGTAACTATTATAATTAGGTGGATTACACAATATATAACTCTAAGTGAATTTCCTGATAATGAACAATTAAAATGTAATGATAAAAAGTAGTATTTAGTACACAATAAAAACACTCCCCCAAACATGTGTAATGATCTGTCGGATTAGATCTCTAAATTCTAAGCATGGTACTGACCAGTGTGAACCATATCAATTAGCACCCCATGCTGTTATTTTTATGGCTTCAGTTAGGAATAATAGCCCCTTAATTGCAGCACATGTCAATCATACAAAAGTTCTCCAGGACAACCAAGCTAGCCCTTTAAGCAGTATTCACCTTAAAGTCAGAACTACTGAGCCTGATGATCCCAAAAGATCAGTAAGTAACAATACTTATGATTCTTAGTCAAGTCATTTAATGACATTCGTACTTACGAAATCACCTGACATAACTACTGAAAAATGTAAATCTTGCAACAAACATCAACAGATACGACAAAGCATCCGACTCAAATGTTATTGAGTATGTTAATGAGAGCATCTAATGCATATTGCATTACCTCTTACGCCCACAAGAACCCGCTTCAACGGTAGTCTATTGTAAAGCCACACAGATTGGACTAGATAATCCCAACCAGTATCCCCTGATACTAAATACAATATGCATACATCTGGAGATGTGAATATAAACTTGTTCGGGATGGTTAAAATGTTGTACTATTGATTTTATTAATATCGAGTTCTGCTCAACCTGGGGCTAGAGGGCGTGAGCGGTAGCTAGCATATTTCACTACCGCTCATGAACAGTCTCAATCAAACCGAGACTGCAATATTTCGTAAATGTATGTGTCGTTTTCGGCCGTTTCCAAAGGTCCATTATCATACTTTCTTTTTATTGCTTTTAGTATGCTGATATAAGAGCACTATCTGATGCCGTTTGTGATGACTCTTTATTACAATATCAACTTCCGGGGAGATCAATAGCAATATTGATTTACGCGATGGAATGTGTATCGATCTTAACATAGTGATACATTTACCCAGACAACGGTGCAAATATCAAATATCATATGGAGAGGTCATATTTCGGTCTTATGAATACTGATCTCTGAACCTTTTACATTATTTCAATGACATGGTATGTCATTGAAATAATGACAGAAATGGGTTTACGCTTACATGCTGTTGCTTGCTTGACTATGATCATGACGTCACATCACACAATCGAGTGTTACCGTGAGTCCTGATAGTATTTTGCATATGCCACCATAGCACTTAGATCTATTACACGCGAATATGGATTTGAAAACAGATCGAATTGTTATTAATCTGCCGCTAGATCATTCGGTAAATGTTCACGTAACACTTTCAATAATAATGGTTTTTAGTATTATTTAAAATATATTGTGTAAAACATTACACATACATTCCTCAAGAGTCAGGTCCGACTGTCAAGAACTGTGCATCATATTCGATATTATATCGAGGACAGGTCTGCGTATCAAATTACATTAATAAAACATTCTAAACATTCCATTTTTATCTTGGACTCAAAATCTTTGAAAACTGCATTTGCCAAGCATATGGAACTGCTTGGGTAATTTCATTTCTACTAATGTAAGGTGTAGATTATATACTCGTATTTCCTAAATGTGATAATCTTTCAAATGTAATGAGCGGAACTGCTCGAAGTTACACGAGTGTATTAATTTAACTACTCTACAGGTATTGCCATCATGCATGTGCAGATGAAAATGAACAATATATGCCTATACGTAACTTCAGGTGGTGAATACTGAAATGGGGATGCCTTTGGTAACAACAAAACATAATCTAAAGAGAAGAAAATGTAGCAAAATAAACTTCAGTGATGTCCCCTCTACAGGATCCGCATTTCAGTATGCATTCATTTACGGTGATTACGGATCTACGGATGAAACAAGGCACAGTCAACACTAGTGTGAACAAAATAAATACGTAAATATAACGGCTGATGAACAATTCACACCTGTTTAAATTTACTGTAATAGTACTCAGAGTTACACCATTGTTAACACAAATAATACTTTCTTTATATGCCATGCGCCTGCATTACACACTTGATAAACTTGAAAAGCATGCACTTGCATTGTAAATTCAAACATGTGGTATGGCGAAGCATTCGAAAGTTAATTTGATCGGGTTTATATCAATGGTTATTTGGTTTGGAACGTTTTTGTTCGAATAAAGACATGCCTAAGATCAGTTAGTTTTGTTTTGCGATGTTTCTATGCAAAACAGTCAATCACTTGTGTTTAAAACATCCACACATATAGTCGACGGTCATAGAACGTCCGACAATGTCATTATACTATAGCATTAAAATTACTGTGAAATCACGTTTCTTTGAAAGAAAATCTTTGCTTTTTTACAATGGTGTACTTCGACATTTGTATGTTGTGATACTATGTCTTATTTTATTTAGAAATGACGTCTCGTCTGCTCTCGCTGGATAAATGGACACTTTTATGGACCAATTCATTTCACATAAAAACAAAATAACTTGTACCAAACTTTTCGGATATAAAGGGCACAATTTCTGCCATATAAGTATTCTTTCTGATATTATGTTCACATCAATAGTGTTGAATTACTGTCATGTACTATATGGTTGACATTGGTCATATCTAAAATATGCATTTAATTGAAACTTTCTTTCCATTGAACATATCCCATCCATTTTGGGTTTTCTTTTACAGATTGCGAGTAATAGTCCTTTATCATTCAGCTACTGTGGGAATAGTATTTACAGTTGTATAACTCGTTGAATCTGAATCACAAAATTAGAGTTAAAACAGAGAATTATTCAGACTGCAACACTTGTTTACATGATAGTATGTACATTTTTAAACATTAGTTTCCAAAATCTATGCTTCGTTATCCGATTATTCTTTACAAAATAACGTCTTATGATTAGTAGCCTTTTAGTTTAAGATTATTAAGTTGATGTACGTACTGATTGTCCACCAACACATTAATAAAGCTTAGTTTGCATGTTTCTTTGTTGCACATCACTAGAAATGTCCTTGTTTTAGTTGACATAGTGTATAGTTCTTCAAACATCAATAATTATTGTGACGATAAGACATATAAGACATATGAATAGTGTTCTTTGTTTGTAAACATATGCTTATGTTAACACATTAATTGGACAGTGTTGACTTGGTAAAGAACGTGGTTCGCGATAGTAAGCAGCGAGGTCCAAATAGTCGCTAGTTAAATGTATTATCTTTCTATAAACCGCAATTTACAACTGACCCTTGCCTCAGGCCTTGTCTGAATAAATTCTTGATTTAGAAGCCAATACAGAACATGGCTGTTCTATAGTTTCTGTCCAGTATAGAAACGGTGTGTAAAATATATCTCATTGTACACATTCACACGCATACGTTCACCAGGTGTTTTTATAAATAAATCCAAGGTTGATAATCAATTTTTCTTTTTTCTTTGTCCTGAAACCGTGCGTATAAACGTTTTTCCTATCTCTGGCGGAACTGAAATGAAATTAAGACAACTAATAATATCAGGTAATTGTAGTTAATATATTGAACACTACTATGTTTATTGCGAGAAGATAAGACTGTGTAAAGTGTGAATCTGAATAAAAAGAAAGTGATTTTAGTTTACAGAAGGTATGTTAACTATTAAGACGACATCATTCTACACACCATCCTAAATGTCTGTCCTGTTATCGTTTTCATGTACAAACTTAAGAAATAATCCAATTGCTGCATTATATGCTGTAATTAATATTAAATGACAATGTTATATTTGTATTTGCAGGTGTTTGTACTTCTTTCAAACCATTCAAGCAAAACTCTAGTGCCTAACATTGAAGGAATGTATATGTTATTATACATATGAGATGTAATGAGATGTAATTATATACTTACAGTGAGGGTATCTTTCATAAATGCATGTTAAATATTGAATATATCAATTACTGTGCCAAACATCATCTCATCATTTGTATAACGAGTTTAAAAAAGTTAATCTTAAATAGGCACCAATGTAAGATTAAATTTACCGCAAAACTACAAAGTGCCACATAAAAGGCTAGAGATATAAGGTTTAACCATAAACAAATTGCAATAAAAAATGTTTCCTACATGATAGGAGTCTAGGAACTCTTTTGTTGGGGTGTGGGGTGTGTGTGTGGTGGGGGGAGGGAGGGGGTGTTAAAAGTTGCAAACAATATCGCTGAAATCTAGAATACTTTTTAATATGATATCATTGCTAAATAGGTATTTGTAGGGTTTGAAAAGTGTCTATATCCTTCAGGTATACAAACAAACTATTTAAACAGAATAAAACGTATACATTTGGCAATTTTGGGGGAAATTTAGCAAAAGAACACACAATTCGGTAATTTTTTAAATAATTGGAATTTAAACAAATCAGAGTGTTAATTTGTTATTATGTAATGTTAAGTGCACCACCTCTCACGCCTCCAAGCTACGACTTAAGAGATAGTCTACGTTAAAGCCATACAAATTGGACTTTTTTACGGCCGCCACACAACACTAAGCAAACGCTAGTGCGAATGTCAATAAATACTGAAAAGGGGTTCCTTTGGAAGCAACAAACACAAACAAGAGATAAGTTTAGGTTGCATTACGGCTTTCTTATGTAACCACAGCATTGAATGTTAAATTCCGATCATTAGGTTATCATTAAGTCTGCATTTTTTTATTCAGCCATGCGCATACATGTATCATCAACGTGTTGTGTACCCAACATCAATTTGCTCTGATCTATTTATATTTTTTTATTTTTAAATCAGTCTTGTACAAACTGATTTACTGATTCGTCTTTGCCACTTGGACGTTATCGCCCAGTTGCGCGTTAAATGTAACAAGAATGGAGAAAACGGCAATAATGTTTCGTTTTAATTATAATCAACACATTGATTCAAATAGTACAATGAAAATATTCACTTGCAGAATATACATAAAACAGATCAAGTATGTCTTTCAAATAGTATTTAGGAATGTAGTCCAACTAATATTGGCAAGTGTCCTTTTAATTCAACTTAAGTTCATGTATTTATTGGTTTAATTGTTCACAACAGTTTAAATAATCCAAGGTCATTGTAAGCATAGATGAGCACAATAATTGTTGTCGCCCCACAACATGATTCTTTTAACTTTATACTGAACTCTGAAGTAAATAGGAAACGAAATATTGAACTCCAAATACTGAAGCAAATACTGAATCAAATACCGAACAAGATAATGAACAAAAAACAACCCTAAATGGATGTATTTATACTGTCATAGAACGTCATAGAAGCTTTAGAATATTCCATAATCATATGATGCTACAGATTATTAACTCATCCCGAAATTTCTTACGTGTAATTATGAATACATGGGATTGGATGACACCATAACATGTGTCTACACTGTTTACATAAAGCAAGATGATATGACATTATAGTTTGGCCTGTGATTTGGTACCTGACTATACATTGTTGATGTAAAGCAGCAAGCTGTTCCGGTGGATAGTAAACAAGCAGCAATGCATACAATCCAATTACGCAAGGTACAATTTAAAAGACGTACATAAGATGAACGTACCTTATTAACACAACAAATATGGTAAATCGAAATTTTAGTTTGAAACCTAATGCATTTAAGAAAATATTATTATTGCCATTAACGTTTGCTGTATAATGTGTGTTTAATGTTTCGACAATATTTTAAAAAGCATACTGCACACTTTTTTCTAGAAAGTCTACTTCTATAGTGTTGTTGTTACTTTGTTACTTCCAACAACACTATATGACTAATGCAATGCTTCTAAATTGATTATTAGCCACATAACATTATTTTTTCAGACAGTCAGCGATGATAAAAAAACATCGATACATACCAGTCGGAGGTGTCCAAGCCAAATTTACGAGCTTGGACACTACCAATCTACCGATTCCGGCACCGCCCACTGCCCCAGCTAAGCCGAATGCCATGCCGCCTAATAATCCGCCTGTTGGTATGCCAGCTGTGGTCAATACACGAACAATATTTTCTCTGTCTGAAACATTTTTAAATTGTCATAAATTCTGAATTAGCCAATTTAAAGCAATACCATGTATCTAAATAATATACAGGATCATGTATCTTCTTTAAATTGCACTAGCAATCGAAATCAATAGAGGGTTAGCTGTCCTGTTATGACATCCATGAAAAGCGTACTTTGCACGTGCATGCATTTTAGCCACGTGCTATAAACACAATATGTGAAGAAATTCCTTCCTAGTCGACTGTCAGACCAAAAAAAAACTTTTAAATTGTGAATGCATATTGATGGCACGTCTTTTAGACAATCAGCGCTATTACGCGATGGGTTTGCTTCGGGCTGGAATTTCATCAGCGTGATATCGCAAGGGTGCTTAATTGCAATGTAGCGACGATATCTCGTCAGCAAACTCGCGTTCAGCTGACTGGTAATGATCAAGATCGGCAAAGACCAGGAAGGTTGAAGGTTACAAACCGACGTCAGGATGTTCATATTATGACGTCACACTTACGTAATCAGTTTATGACTGTCACCGGAATATTGCCAGCCAGACAGTAGATATGCATGGATAAGTTTTCATTAATTTACAACAGAAACAAAAACATTCGATCTATGCACTGTTGATAAATTTCAATGAGATTTTCAACAATTCAACTCAAGATATTGTTAAGTAAGATAGATGAAACTAAAATTGAATTTCTATTGAAATATGTCAGTTATCTTAGTTTATTCCCTTGTTGCGTTTTTAAAGTAGTTCAGTTAGACTGTATGTCTATGCATGTGCTAATGGAAAATAAAAAAAAATAGGACACAAATGGTAATTTGGCACTTGAATATGTATGAACTATCTGCGCTACTCGTATATAAAAGCATGATCGAAGTAAAATTCGAATTACTGGATCAAACGTTTTATGAGTTGAATAATTGCCATAATATTTTAAACAATTTCAATACTCATAACGCATAGCAATGCTGCAGAGAAAAACACAAATACTTTAATGGTTAATAAATAATGTATTACATTTTTTTAAATAAATGTCAAATACCTGATTTGTGTTATCTTGAGTGCATTTTCGTAGGAATCACAAAACACGTGTTGTAAATGACACTGAGTGAATTAAAACATGAGAGAAATTGTCCTAGAAACCATAGCAATCAAACACAATGGCAAAGGGTTACCTGCGGTTTGCAAAATAATGAGTTCGAAGTAAGTACTATTTATCCAGACAAATTTAGTAAACCTTTAGTATTAAATACTTTCATGTTGTTTATGGTTATGACCCTATCATTTTGCAACGTACTGCATGCTTGGATGTGGACCTTTTTACAGTTCGCCACTATGCTTTCCTCCTTAATTGTACGATGACCGGACAGGCTGTGGACCCTATGATGACGCCTACCTAAAGCCCATTGGGATGGTGACGTTTGATGTTTGTCTATGATCTTTTTTGTCGTGGCCTTAATGGTTTATTTTCTTCTTGCTCTGGCTTCTGCCAAGTCAATGAGTACCTTCATTGTGGCTTTCTAGGCTATTGTTTTTTTGTATTATATTTACACGAGCATATATGTGTTTTACTTATATTGCCTTTTGATGCTGCCTTGTTGGTTAGAGAATAGATCATGGCGGGGATTTCTTTATTTACACTGTCCTGTTTTAATGGGATGAAGTAGGGTAAGTGTGAGGTTTGGTGAACCCTAGAACCGGTTTAAACCCCCAGTGACCTATTTTGCCACTGAACATTCCAAGGCGGTAGCCCTATTGTCAACCCTTTTGTGTCTGTGATGTCGTTTGCATTTATTATTACTTTTGCCTTCTTGTTTGTCTGTTTGCATATGTGTTTCTGTGTTTTGTGGTTGACTGTCCTCCTTGAGTGCTACTTTCCCTGTCCGATCTTTTTATATTTCTTACTAATATCATATAGACCTTTTGTCTACCATACATATTTCCGCATTGTTTTGTTGTTTTTGTTTATTTGTTTTCTTCGCTGTCTTTTCCGTACAGAACCGAATAGCGGGGCAGACACGACGATTTCGGCAATCTTGTTTTGTTAACGATTACTGAATTTCCCCTCTAGCTGAACAAATGTATACCATTATTACTCTCTCACATCAGAAGTTATGTGATGCATATTTTATTGGTGAAAACGTGTTTAAGTAGGATGTAAAAATTTCATTTTTGGAAGACGGAAGAAGAGGGTATATCCCCGAGTGTTTTTTTATAAAACAGTTTCCCTATTGATAGTTTATCCCTGACAGATTAACGACATTTCACTAAATGTTTACCGTAAGTAATGTGGACAGTTAATCTGCATCATTCTCGTGAGTAGTATATGGCTGTAAATAAAATTCTAAGGAGTTTTTATCCAAATGTGTGTGCATTTGTGGAATTAAGTTATTTGTGGCTCTACCTCGTTCATTCTGTCATACGCTTGTTTAATTGTACAACACACATACAAATTATCAAAGCCTTACGTTCTTTCTTGTTTTTAAATTCTGTTAATTCCTGACTCGCTTGATAAATTGCTCCTAAATACTCCGTCCGTCTATCTGCGAATATAGTTTGAAATTCATCAACTGAATTTTTTGTGTAGTTGATAATTCCTTTCTGAAATATGGCGAAAGCTTCACTGTAAGCGTTGTCTTCCAGCTGGCATAGGGTTTCAGGATCGGAAATGGGTTCTTCGGTATTGGCAAAGGCTTTGCACATAATGCGTTCGTATTCGTTGAATGCATCATCAACAACCTTCTCGTTGTTACATCTTAATGACGCAATGCATGCAGAGGTGACACGAGGTATATTTCCGGCCATGAGTGCATCAACGTAGGTACCAATTAATGAAGCGAATACTGCAAAAATACAAACATGTATGTACATATAATTAATTCAAAAGTTCTTACAATCATGATTAGTTCATTTCAATTCATTTCATTTATTTAGTGTCGCATAATCCGTCGTGGTCCATTAATACTACACATTGTCATACTGCAAAGAAAATTCTCGGGATTTTATTGGTGAATGGGCCGTAGACATGAGCCCATGTCTACGTCTCGCGACGTGAACATAGAACAATTTCCCCGTAGGTACCCCATACCTGCAATACACAAAAACAAAATGGCGTCCATTTTTGAATTTTACAGATAATAAAATATTAGCATAGTGATGAAATACGTTTATTTTATGAAAAAAATGCCCAAATATAACACGTTAGAGCGATGACGTCACGAATATTGTACAATTAAAAAAACGGATTATGTTACATTTTCGTGTGTTATTGAGATGTATGTTTAATATGATATGACATATCATGCATTGCATCACATGATTAAGTTTCGTTCATATGTGAACAAACGGAACTTATCATCATGCCAAATGGCTGGTGCACACTTATTGCTGGTTTAACACCCGACAGTCCATTGTGATATGGATGGCTCTTATCCGGTCCCTGGTGTATTTTTCATTGCATTATATACATATGTCCTCTTGTATGTATGTGTTGTTTTAAATACAGTTTGTGGATGACTGCCTTATTTGAATTATTCTGTCCCTGTTTGACCTTTGAATGTATCAATGTTTAATATACACTTTAAAAAGCAGCTTAAAATAACATTCTTCATTGAGTAAAAACAAAAAATGATATAAAAATCACGATACTTCAATGCAAACAATATCATTCACCAAACGTAGTTACAAAAATCGGACATGAAATGCAGCATTAAGAGAACTCAGTCCAACGCAGACAGGCATTGTAAACAAATGCAATAACAAGGATAACTAGAACAAATGTGAGTGAGGTCACAAATATAATCATCGATAACAGAAATATTGCCTTGGACTTCTTCAAAATACTTTTGCAGATATGATATACACATGTATCGCTTGATCATGAGCAAATAATACGCTAAACGTATTTTTCTCTTATTATAAAATTGTATAGGTGATTATGAATAAATATAGATATAAAAATCGAAAAGGAAAAGTAGCACTCAAGGACGACTGTCACAGGATGACCTTAGTGGTTGGGCTAACTCAGGAAAGAATCAATGACGGTGAATGCATTTACATAAGTTTAATGCAACTTTTAAAATATGTTTAATATATATACAATTATCTAAAAAAACAAGCGAATACACAAATGAACTATGAAAAGAATGTTCTCCTGAACGTTTAAGACGTTCTTAGTGTTGTTATAAATACTGAATGTCTAAGACACTAAAGTGTTGTTAAAGCTATAACAATGTTGATCTAGCGCGATAACTGTGATGCGCGAGAGCTCATGAAGATGATGATGCGCGAATTCAATGGATGATTGTCATCAAATGCCTTCTGTAAGGGTTGATGACGCGATGCAATGATAGTTAATCTCCACTGAGATTGTGAATGATATTCCTCCAGTGAGGACTGGTAACGGGCCCACCTTGTGTCCCGGGGGTTATCGGTAGTAAAACCTGGCTGCGCAGGTACGGGGACCGTCTCCACCGCTTGTAACGTTATTCGTGGAAGCTTAGCTCCACTCCTGGATATCCAAACCTAGATGGCTTACTCCAACCCTGGATGGCTTATATCCTGGATGGCTTAGGCTGTAATTATACATACGTTTTAGATGTCGGTTGACAAACATAACAATCTTGCATAATTATCATTACCCAAACAAATCATTATTCAATCAATATATGTAAGCTGTACTAATGATTAGTAGCAATGTATACATATTCTACAACGCCATGTATACGCTATGTACGTCGCTGTTAATCAATGCCCTTAATACATGTAATATAAACATGATCAAATTACTCATATATTACACTCACTGAGTTATGCATGCACGCATTTATTCGTGTCACTCATCTCATTGTTAACTAATGTTAACAATCGTGTATTACAATCACTGAATTATACGCCAACGTTAATTAATGCACCTATTATCCACTGTTATCAAATTAATATTGTTTTACAATTAATGATCAATTACCATAATTACATCTAATAAAGTCACTTCAAATCATATGCTAGTCTAAAGTTATGTTTGAGAAACATCAATGCTAACCGGATGTCGTAACCGTCAAACAAGATGGCGCCGCCCACTGAATACAAATATACGATAAAAGTTTAATAAAACTACTAACCACATGTTGCCTGTGAAATTTGCCGTCCAATCTCTGTTCCAACAAAGTACTTTCGATGATCCCGGCGAAAGCTAGAAGACAATGGGTTTTATAGCAAACATTACGCCCAAATCATTATTTGCCCCGTTCAGTCCGTGACAAACGTGGCTAAATCTACAGTATTGAATCTACACGCGAGGCCCTTATACAATTTTGCCGTTTAAGGAAAATATACCTATACGTTAACATGCATTAGCACAAAACTAAACTTATGACACGGCCTCTCTGGCGGCCACTTAAAATGTGCACGCTTTTACGTGTTACATGAATAGATCATGAATATTGTGAAATTGTTTCAACTCGAACAATAGATTTTGGGTGTAACCGATAACAAGAGCTATATACGACCAGTACGCTCTACCCGTGACATTTTGTGACAACATCTCCCCACTTAAAGAAAGTGCTACACTTTTAAAATTCAACAAAATGATAATTAATATTTACACGTTAAGAAACTATTAATTCTTCTGAGCAAACGAGCGACAACACGTACAAGCTGATCGCTCAATCGCTTGAGTATGTTAACTATTACCACTGCAGTTATAACCTAACTATAATATGTAATTACAATTTCAACACTATTCTACAATTGTACACTACCCTGTCGTAACATATACTACTATTGTACAATACACTGCAATACACTATTGAATTAAACCGGTCATTATGTGCGGCGACTTAAATGGTCTGTCCTTTCCACGGTCTATTACACCGACTTTACGGTTGTTAATAACACTACTTCCTGTCACTACAAGAACTCCAACTTTACACATTACATCCATCGCATTACCAGTATACTGTTTGCGAAATGGAGTAGGGTCTCTCGTTTCCCTAATCGACTTTGCTAAAGTGTGCTTAAAGCTACACTGCACTACATCTGTTGGTCTCGACTTATCGGACCGAACAGTACTACACTCAGAGTCTAAACGACTTACCTCTCGTTTCTCTGCTACACTAAGCATGCCCGATATGTCTACATCGGCTGCTGTCTCCTTGCCTACACTAGTGGGAAAATACATGGGACTAGTGTCCTCACTACTGTCTTCCTCACTATCATCAATAACTGCAACATTAACTACGGTTAACACCCCTTGTTGCACATTATCGGTTCTACTTATATACTCTTTCAGCATATTCGCATGAAAGGTCTTTAACTTTCCGTTTATCTCGATACGGTAATCCATAGTGTTCACTATCCCTCTAACGTAAAACGGACCTTTCCATTGTAATAACAACTTGTTATTGTCGGTCGGGAGTAACAGTAACACCTGGTCATCTATCTTAAACTTCCTAGCTCTAGCTTTCTGGTCATAGTACCGTTTATACTTGGTACTTGCCTTAACTAACTGACTTTGAGCTATCTTACAAGTCTCCTCTAGTTTCTCCTTCAGATCTAAAACATACTGATATGTAGTCTTAACCTCATCACTATCTACTTCACCTGCCCACATCTCTCTAAGAATCCTCATGGGACCTCTAACTGACCTACCGTACAATAACTCAAACGGAGAAAATCCTAAACTCTCTTGTGGAACCTCTCTAAATGCAAACAATAAAGCATTGAGATACTTGTCCCAATCTTTGGGTCTCTCGGTACACATACGCCGTAACATTTGCTTTAACGTCCCGTTAAATCGTTCGACTAATCCGTTACACATAGGGTGATATGGTGTTGTCATGATTTGACGCAAAGACAATAACCTGCTTACTTCAGCCATAAGTTCTGACGTAAACTGTGACCCACAATCAGTCAGCATTTCCTCTGGTACACCTAGCCTACTGAACATATCAACTAATGCCTCAGCTACTCTCTCAGTTTCAATTGAGGGCAATGCGACTGCCTCCGGATACCTAGTTGCATAGTCTACCATGGTTAAAATGTACCTATTTTTCCTATCCGACACTGGAAAAATTGGTCCAACTATGTCTACGGCTACCCTCTTAAATGGTGTATCTATCAGTGGCATCTGACCTAAATGTACTTTGGTCACTCGACCTTTTGGTACTGTCCTTTGGCATACATCGCAGGACCTACAATACCTAGTTACATCTCCACTAACGCCTGGCCAATAAAATTCTGCCAATACTCTATCTGACGTTTTCTTTACGCCTAAATGACCTCCCATAATCGACTCATGAGCTACCTTAAGCACTGTCGTTCTATACTGGGTAGGTACCACTAATTGGTGAAACTGTCTACTACCACTATCTTCAAATTCTCTGTACAATAACCTATTCTTATGTACAAACTTACAACTACCGGACCCTTTACACTTCTTCACTACACCATCCTTGGCCTTCACCTTACAAGGACCTAATGACTCGTCTTGAGTTTGTGCTTCGATAAACTCCGCTTTAGATATGTCTCCTACGGCTGTAGGAACCTTTAATTTTCTATAAGCCTGAGCTTGCTTCTGAACCTGCGCTCTAGTCTCTACGGCATTACTTATGCTACTTCTAAAATCGGACATTACCGGAAGTGCTGAACCATCTATGTTCCCTATCGTTAAATCATACATCGGGTCATCCATACATAGTGCCTCTGTAGTCCCTTTAAAGAAAGGTGTATCTACATCTATTCTCGCTATTGGCACGTGCTCTACCGACTTATTTAGCAACATACACGGTGACTGTTTACCTACCAACTGGTCATCCGTAACTAAACTACGCCTAACTACCACACCTGTACAACCTGTATCCCTCATTACAATTACGTCCGTGCCATTCACTCTACCATCTGCCGTTGGAAGATTTGCATACGGAAAGAGACATGTTCCGATCTTCGTCATTACACCATCCGCTTTTACACAACAGCTACTACTCTCGGTTTTAATAACCGGACTATTACTACCTCTGCCTCTACCTCTACCTCGGTTTTGACCACCTCTACCTCTACCGAAATTCCATGGGTTGTTAAAACCTTGGTTCTGACTCCCTACATTGTTGTCCACTCTACTATTTTCACTAAAATTGTCTACGACAGCGGACACTTTCACCGCCTTCCTACACTCATGTGAAGCATGATTTCCATTACAGTGACGACAACGAATAAAAGGTCTACCTATGTTACCACTATTGCTACCTCCTCTAGCACCCATCGAACTACCTCCTCCTCTATAGTTTCCACTCTGGCCTTTCTGTTTATGATCGTCCCCTTGCCTATCTCTAAAAGTTCTGTCTTTCGACACTACATTATGAGCTCCACCTCTAGCCTCGGCAAACTGATCTGCTTGAGTTGCCATTTCATTTACATTAGTTAGTTTTCTTTCTTTAAGAAATAAGAACAGCTCTCTACTACAAACATTGAATAGCTGGTCCCGCAACAAGAAATCTATGAGGCCCTGATAAGTCTGCGCTACCTTCCCTAACTCTAACCACCTATCTAAGTAATTTCTAGACCTACTAATAAACTGAATAAATGACTCGCCTTTCTCAGGCAGACAAGCTCTAAACCGCTTTCTAAAACCTTCTTCAGTTAACTCAAATCTCTTTAAAAGAGCATCCTTTAACTTGTCATAGTCAAGAGCATCTAAACTAGGTAATCTAGAAAATACATCTAAGGCCTTGCCTCTCAATAACGCACTTAAATGAACTGCCCACTTATCTTTGGTCCATTCCTGTAACTCAGCATAACGCTCGAACCGTAACAAGTAACTGTCCATGTTATCTTTGTCAGCATCAAAGTATGGTAACTTCGAACCTTTTAACTTCCCAGAATAACTATCTTTCCCTTCAGTTTTACTTTCCTTACTATGTGTCTTAGCTGCTTCCAACTCTAAAGCTAACTTATGATCAAACTCCTTTTGCTCCCTTTCCATTATCATCTTAGCCTTAGCTAGTCTACCATCTGTTTCGAACCTCTCATGTTCTAACTCTTGCTTCTCCCTTACTATTCTACTTTCATCATCTCGTGTCTCTTTAGCTAACCTGCCTTCTAATTCTAGCTTCTCTTTATCAGCATCTAGCTTCTCTTTAGCTAATCTACTTTCTAATTCTAGCTTCTCTGTGGCTAGTCTACTTTCTAATTCTACCTTCTCTTTAACTAGTCTACCTTCTACTTCTAACCTATCTTTCTCAGCATCTAGCTTCTCTTTAGCTAGTCTACTTTCTTCATCTCTTTCCTGCTTTGCTAATTCTCTTTCCTTAAGTCTAAATTCCCTTTCCCTAGCCTGTTCGTCTTTAACAAATGTTCTAAGCTCCTCTCCAGCATAACCTAACTCCTTACCCATTTCCGTAAGATCCTTTATGGACGTCATGTCTATGGACATTGTGGACTACTAACTACAATAATTACAATACACACGTCACTAATAATTCTACTCACTTAACTACTAATGGTAAGTCACTGTGTCCTCAGTAAATACCTGGGCATCATCATAGGACAAGTTACATACACATTTGTACTAGCGCTAACTACTAACGGTTATGTATAGATAGTATCTAGCTTCCACAAAACATATACACTACATAAAATATCTTAATTTGATATTGGACATAAACCTTAAACAATCATCGAAATGTGTATAACATGTACATGTATATTTACTTCTCCCTTCAATATAAGTATACTCGAGTGTCACAACATGAGTAGAACGTCTTGTTCGCCAACCTAATTGGATACTATATGTATATCAAGGGAGGTAAAAACAAACACCCAAATTATTGAGCAAAAGTGCCTCAGACCCACTCGTGTAGACCACTGCGACCTCGCGCCAAGGAAAGAACGGACAAAACAACAGTTTGGACTCACCCTACCCTTGTCGTGTCTTGACTTCCAAGCTGTGGCCGTGATCGTCGACAGTCGCCTTGATGGATCAGAGGGTGGTACACAATTCTAAAATAATAAGTAGAGATTTAGTATATCATAATAAAGATCACTTATTGATTCTTTCCCTCCGTAGTCGCCCAAAATCCCACTACTCTGAAAACCAGTTGTCACAGGATGACCTTAGTGGTTGGGCTAACTCAGGAAAGAATCAATGACGGTGAATGCATTTACATAAGTTTAATGCAACTTTTAAAATATGTTTAATATATATACAATTATCTAAAAAAACAAGCGAATACACAAATGAACTATGAAAAGAATGTTCTCCTGAACGTTTAAGACGTTCTTAGTGTTGTTATAAATACTGAATGTCTAAGACACTAAAGTGTTGTTAAAGCTATAACAATGTTGATCTAGCGCGATAACTGTGATGCGCGAGAGCTCATGAAGATGATGATGCGCGAATTCAATGGATGATTGTCATCAAATGCCTTCTGTAAGGGTTGATGACGCGATGCAATGATAGTTAATCTCCACTGAGATTGTGAATGATATTCCTCCAGTGAGGACTGGTAACGGGCCCACCTTGTGTCCCGGGGGTTATCGGTAGTAAAACCTGGCTGCGCAGGTACGGGGACCGTCTCCACCGCTTGTAACGTTATTCGTGGAAGCTTAGCTCCACTCCTGGATATCCAAACCTAGATGGCTTACTCCAACCCTGGATGGCTTATATCCTGGATGGCTTAGGCTGTAATTATACATACGTTTTAGATGTCGGTTGACAAACATAACAATCTTGCATAATTATCATTACCCAAACAAATCATTATTCAATCAATATATGTAAGCTGTACTAATGATTAGTAGCAATGTATACATATTCTACAACGCCATGTATACGCTATGTACGTCGCTGTTAATCAATGCCCTTAATACATGTAATATAAACATGATCAAATTACTCATATATTACACTCACTGAGTTATGCATGCACGCATTTATTCGTGTCACTCATCTCATTGTTAACTAATGTTAACAATCGTGTATTACAATCACTGAATTATACGCCAACGTTAATTAATGCACCTATTATCCACTGTTATCAAATTAATATTGTTTTACAATTAATGATCAATTACCATAATTACATCTAATAAAGTCACTTCAAATCATATGCTAGTCTAAAGTTATGTTTGAGAAACATCAATGCTAACCGGATGTCGTAACCGTCAAACAAGATGGCGCCGCCCACTGAATACAAATATACGATAAAAGTTTAATAAAACTACTAACCACATGTTGCCTGTGAAATTTGCCGTCCAATCTCTGTTCCAACAAAGTACTTTCGATGATCCCGGCGAAAGCTAGAAGACAATGGGTTTTATAGCAAACATTACGCCCAAATCATTATTTGCCCCGTTCAGTCCGTGACAAACGTGGCTAAATCTACAGTATTGAATCTACACGCGAGGCCCTTATACAATTTTGCCGTTTAAGGAAAATATACCTATACGTTAACATGCATTAGCACAAAACTAAACTTATGACACGGCCTCTCTGGCGGCCACTTAAAATGTGCACGCTTTTACGTGTTACATGAATAGATCATGAATATTGTGAAATTGTTTCAACTCGAACAATAGATTTTGGGTGTAACCGATAACAAGAGCTATATACGACCAGTACGCTCTACCCGTGACATTTTGTGACCACAAACACACAGAGAAACAAAACAAAACTTTAAAGATGAATAAAATGTCAAAAAAGACATCACAAACACAAAAGGGTTGACAATAGGGCTATCACCGTGGAACGGTCAGTGGCAAAAAAGACCGCTTGGGGTTAAAACCAGGTTCTAGGGTGCACCAAACCTCACACTTCTCAAAATTCTTTCGCCGCAACAAAAACCTCCTGGAGAATTTAAACATCAACCTTAAATTCGCAATCCCGCCAACAACAGCTAAAGTGTTCAACATGTACACCGTTTGTAAATTCAAACTCTAAATACACAATATAAACGGCTTTAACCAGAAAGGCCAAACTCCAAAACTGGAGCATTAAAAGTTATAACTCATAATTTATTTTACACAATTCAAGCACGGTTGTTTTAAGAACTCGTTAAAAGCCCTATACTTTTAATGGGCATATATAGAATAATATATGAACTGAACACTTGGATATAGTTTTGATTTGATAATTTGGCGGGAAAACTAGATTTAAAGATGACTGCGACTAAGAATATCACAACCTTTAAGTCCTTTAACGTCGGAAGTTAAAGGATCTGACGGATTTCCTGACCACTTTACTCAATTGACATTATGTGATACCACCTTAATTCCAGTAAGTTTTGGGAAAGCTTATATAAGCAAGGATTTTGTAACCGATATTACTTAAATGAAACACCTTTAAACACATTTTTTACTGACAAAATTAGATAACCTGTTTAAAAAAAAATGTTTAATGTTTTAAGTGTACAATATACAAACCTTTTAAACCGAAATCAAGATTTTATTTCACGCCTCAGCCAACCCCGTTTTCGCTTCTTTTAGAAGGGGTTGAATGGAGTATAAAAGTTAATACTTGGACCACGTAATGATAATGTAATTCATCAGAAAAAATACCACCATTTAGTATTGCAACGCACTTTATGTTTAGTGATTGACCCTTCTACAGTCATTCACTACCTATCAATTTTCCCTTGTGCCATGATTGGACAATGTCTCGGGACTCTATGATAGCTCCTGCTAAATCCCAGACAAAGTAGGTGCATGAACTTTCGTCTTTACCAAACTTAGCCAGATTGTTCATAGCATTAACAGTTGGGACACGTTTGAATACCAGCTAAAAACACAAATGAGAGAAAAAGTAGCTACCACGATTTCATTGAGTCAAACGCTTGTACTGGCTTAAGGTATTCTACTTTAAAGTAACACATAGAGTGAGTTTGATAATCCCAAAGGACAATTAAGTAATATTATAGTCGGGGAGGCATTTTGCAGCCTCCACATTACACTAAACAAACGTAAGTGTGAATGTCAATACATGCTGAAAAGGAGATCCCATGGAAGCAGCAGCAAACACAAACAAGAGAGAAAATTAACGTACACGGTTCTATTGAGACTGTTTGTGAGAGGTAATAAAAACGAATGTAATAATGTGAAGTATTGAAAGCAAATTTGCTTGTTGTTCAACTTACTTTTGCCGTCCACAGGCATGCCACTCGATAAAAACATAGGTTTACACTGTGTGAGTATGTATTCTATCATCGCATCACACTGCTTGACGAAGTCCCCATCCGGCACGTCATCATTTTCGAGTGTTTCCAGGTCCTTTGGTTTTACTGTAGGTCTCGCTATAGGGAAGCATTTTGTTTTTGGAAAGCTTTCATGTATCCAATTTTTTGCACTCTCATGCTTCTTCGACTTTGTACATTTAAGTAAATGTTTTAAATATTTATCTGGAGAAACTGCCTTGCCGTCTATTGTAAATGTACGTTCAGCGTCTCGTATTGCCAGAATGAATTCCGGAAATAAAGGGGCTAGCGCTAGAGTGTCTTGACCTGTCGTAATATTAATTTTACTTGCAATTGTTGTTGCAAATCTTATATTTTGTTAAGTATAAACGTGTGGGAAATAAAATTTAAATGAAATGCTATGAAAATACTATTTATAATAATTGCTTTTAAATGGAACACTCAACTGTATGACTTCGATTTATATTAAGGATGACGTAATGTAGTCACACACACTTCTTTCTTTTCTTCATTATATATGTAAGTCAGGAAGAAATATGTTGCCGGCAGAAATGTGAACCGTTCCTGCCTCCTATGTGATAAGTTTAACTTGTTTATTAATTACAATCAAGTTGTTACATATACATTAAGTAATAGATAGAGTATGGTTTTACAGAGATGGTTAATTTAAACATCGAGATGGGCGTAGCCCATCGGGGTGTTTAAATTAACCAACGAGATGAAACCATACTCTATTTGTTTTGTAACATGTCCATTTCAGTTTCCTGCCATATTCTAACTTTCAATAACCGGTAGTTGTAGTACACCATTCATTCTGACAGGTGTTCTTTTCAATTAAACGATTTATACTTGTGCTAGTAAAAAGGGAATTTTCATTGACCATGCTACAAAACAATTATATCTAACCTGACGCAAACTCTTTCATGTAGAGTATGTGATTTGGATGAACCTAATACGAACACTCGTTTAAGGGAATGGGTGACATTTTAAAATATGATTAAAAAACATGTTCATATTAGCTAATATATTCCACCTTATTAACAAAAATGATTCTGAACATCGATGATAAAATGTAAGGATAGTCTGCCTATATATAGTGATACAGGTATCCAATTATATACACTTGTAGATCATCGAATGAATCGGATTGAATCGGAATATCGTGTTAAAATCCAAAATGTCAAAAGTTCCAAATCGATTGTTGCAATTGAATGTCGACATAATACACGATCTATAATGATAGTCATCATCATTTAACAAAGCTAAACAATGTTACAATTAAGAATATTGACTGATGTGTCTTGGCACAAGCATTTAAGTGTATGAAATATGTTAAAAGTCCAATGTACGGGTGAAAAAAAACTAAATAATACACGGAAAAAGGAACTATACCATGTATATACAGCTGTAACGTAAACACCATTTGGAAATTAAATCCGGTGTCCGCCCATTCGCCCAATGGCCTCTCACCATTAAACATTTCTCCAACATAATACATTCAGACAAATGAGAAAGGTCAACTTAATTTCAATACATTGTATAAACATATAAAAAAACTTCACTTTAGTAATTCAAAATAGGAATTAACATATAAAAGGATTCAACTTGTACACATCAAATACAAACAAACTACATAGAGTTTAATAACCAGTGTTTTTTAGATACGGGAAATATCTCCCGAGGTAGAGATATGGCCCCGATATAAGAACGAGTATAGGAGCCATTTCTCTACCGAGGGAGATGTTTTCAGTGTCTCAAAAATACGACGTCCGTAAAACAATCGGAACGTCATTTGGCTTTCTCGCCACTGACGGAAAAGGCCGAGCAATGTTCCGTACTGCGAAATAACTCCCACTGGGAGATATTTCGCAGTAGAGCAAACGAGTAGAAATAGCTTTTCTATTTCCAGTATTTCCTATACACACCACAGACAAATATGTAATACATGTATATAATGTCTAGTTGTGCTGTGTACTGTACTGTACATTGGCGTTTGATATATTTGGTGGTACAATGCGAACATGTATGTATTATCATCTTAAATGTTTTTACAGTAATAGTCAGTTGAATGAATAATATTGTATAGCTTCGTGGAAGCTAATAACTATATGCCTTAACTGAACCCCCAGCGACCTTTTTTGCCACTGACCGTTCCAATGCGATAGCCCTATTGTCAACTTTTTTTGTGTTTGTGATGTCTTATCTTGTATTTTATTCATCTTTAACGTTGTTCTTTGTTTCACTGTGTGTTGTGGTTGTCATTGAATGCTGCTTGTCTTGTTCGATTCTTATATCTATATGTGTTTAATGCATTGCTCTACGGTTTGATTTGTTCACTGTTAGGAAAAGAATCGTACACGTGTGTTTCCATTTGTTTCGCGATCAACTAGCATTTAAGTATCGCCATATACACGTTACGCGTTGATAAGACCATAGAGACCGCCAACGTTGAACGGCACTCCTCAATATTATGAGCAGTTAGTGTATCATTGGTCGGATAAGGTTTGTAGTACTATGATCCATACCCATGATTAATGTCCATGTATAATGTGAAGTCGCGTGCATCTCTATCGAACGCATCTGTGTTCCTTTGAACAATATTATCCACCAGTTTTAGTCGATTATTTTTAATCAGGTTTATGATACCTGTTTAACAGATAGAAATTCCTACTTCAAAATTGCAATGGGACAAATAAAAAGCTCAAACAATGTCTATGTAAAGGATACGATAACTTGTCCAGTGTGTCATTGTCAAGGACACTTTTCACGTTGTAAATTAGTGTACTGCAGAGTAAAGTAGTTAGAACAAACAATCGGCTGTCGTATCCTTCGGTATCATTCTGCAACAATATAAGATCTTTCAGATTGTAATAATATTTAATAATTATAAATTACACTCATTAAACAAACAACATAACACATTTCGAATGTTAATGTTAATAATGGTGTTGTGGTTGTTTTCAAGAAAAAAAATAAAATAAAACGGTTTACTTTACCGGAGTACGTCCGTAATTGACGGCAAAGGTATATATAAAAAATTAGTACCTTTTCAGTAGCGCCAAATCCCTCCGTGTCTACGACAACAAGCATTTCGTCCTCTTTTTTTGGATGTGGTTTACACCCTATCCACAATCCCTTTGTCTTCGGTTCTACTGTTGAATCAATAGGAAAACACCCTTTAAAGAAAATTGATACATTATAACAGCTGCATGACAGTTACATCAAAATAGAACTAATAGTTAGCCTACTGTGCTTGTTATCGTGTTTAATTCATGTTTATATGTACTACAGTATTTATATGTCCTTATTTTGTGTAACAAATGAAAAGTTCAATACTACACAATATAGACTTAATGTATGTTGGATAAATATATGGAAATGTTTTCTGGCTTTTAATTTAGTGTTTTGAATGTTACTTATAAGTCTGTGATACGCAGACTTCATAACCGCTGCTCCCAACTAAATTCTATTGTGCTATTTCGCTCTTACGAGAGCTACATTGTTGGGTTATTTGTGTACAGCTGTGTCTTGTGAGGTTTTTTATCGTTTTGTGGGGTTAACACCATTAGTCATTCAATTTTAAATGCTTATTTGAACAGTATGGGGTGTGTTTAGTAACTTTTTTTCCATATGGGATTAAACACAGGCGAACCCCACAACATCCAAAATACATACTTCAACCCCATTTGTGCTGCCCTTACCCATGTCCAGCTAACCACAAATTGTAAATTTGTCACAATGTAGCTCTCGTCTGTGCGTCCGCCCATTGTTTGTCGTTTAGGACAAAGTATTTTGTTAGAAACTAAGACCATACGCCGCTGGCCATGGAATGATATAAACTTACCACATTGAAGTTTTCATGCTTTAATGTTTCGTACTGTTGACATTTTAAATATTGAGTTCTGCTCTACCCGCGGGTAGAGGACGTGAACGGTAGCTTGCGTTTTTTACCACAGTTCATGTCTCAATCAAGCCGAGACTGCAATATCGTTTTATAATTTCTCCGTTCATACTATTTGAATAGTAATGTTTCGAAGAAAAAACTGTGGATGTGAGTATTATTGGCAAGATAATTGCACTTTCCCTCAAGGGATGTATATCCACATTTAAAAATGTAGCCTTATTTGGAAGACTTATTAAAATGGCAAACATATCACTGAAATGATACCAAAGCTGGTTTCCTGATGTGTACTTTTGTACGTGAACTCGTATACAGTCATGACGTTGCTTCGGTCGGTCGGTCGCAGCCTACGACACGAATCCACTATACATGTAATATACATTCTTCAAGACACGAATCCACTCTACATGTCATATACATTCTTCAACATCTCAATTTTATAAATGTTCGATCGTTTCAAATCGTTTACTTTTATCGATTTAAAAAAGCCCTTGTCACCCTAGAACCGGTTTAAACCCCCAGTGGCCTACTATGCCACTGACCGTTCCAAGGCGGTAGCCCTATTGTCAACCCTTTTTGTGTTTGTGATGTCGTTTGCATTTATTATTGCTTTTGCCTTCTTGTTTGTCTTTTTGCGTGTTTGTATCTGTGTTTTGTGGTTTACTGTCCTCCTTGAATGCTACTTTCCCTGTTCGGCTTTTATATCTACTTTAACATAGACTTATATAATATAAGGACAAACTTAAAATATCTTCTTCTCTGAAACCGTCTAATAGTTTCCATGTACCATGAGCTTATGTTCCTCTATCAAGCTTGTTCAAATG